>CM047585.1:7321954-7345826 GCA_026184515.1 Peronosclerospora sorghi | reverse complement strand
ACTGGGTCGTCCACGACAGGTATACAAATGTATGGATATACACTGGGTCGTCCACGACGGGGTCGTCCACGACAGATATACAAATGTATGGATATATATTGGTTCGTCCACGACAGGGTCGTCCACGACAGGTATACAAATATATGGATATACATGTTCGCACATGATTGGATGGTTTATAACCAGTCACGGGATATGTGGTCGTCCACGACATGGCTGTGCACGACAGAAACCCCCTCGAACGTGATCGGATTAACGGGCGAGTACCGTCAATAAATTACAGTGTTTGACTCAACAAAGTGTCGAGGACCCGCTTACAGCGGAAGCATTCACGACAGTCACTATCACGGAGTGGTCAATCAGAAGGACAGTAGGAACTCGGGCTATAATTCACCAGCGCTGGACTAGCCCAAGTATACATCATCTTTAGAGGTGTTAGCGTTGGAAGGAACATCAAGTGACTGAATCAGAACGACAAAAAATGAATAACGCGGATATGATACAAACCTTATTGACCCTGAACGCGTCCGGAGGACCAGCCGGTGAGGTATAATACAACGAGGACGAGAATGACACCTCAGAGGCCACGTTCCATAATAGGCCTGCACTGCAACCTACGGCTGAGCGAAACCCCACACGTGAGAAGGAGGAGTTGTTACGTATACAAGGTGAGAGTGAGAGTCGGACAAAATCAGTCTCCGAGATAAGTAACGTATACCAGCAACGATGTCAAGCAAACGGATGGACCAAGAGAACTGAAGCTAGTGTGGAAATCATGTTAAGGAGATTGGGAACCAAGCGAAAGCGAGATAGTGAATGGACTGAAGAAGAGGTGAAGTGGTTAACCAGCCTAATGGAACAGAAGAACACGGCAGCTCACATATTTGAGCTATACCCGATACAATTCCCACAAGCTGAGAAGATGCGCACCAAGCACTCTATAAAAAATAAGATAAAAGCCTTGCGTCGAGAGAACAAGGAAAAACCCCGAATAATATCAGATGGGGGTGATAACGACAGTGAAGGCAAAAAGGTGGTAGGAGGTGGACCCCACTAGAAGATCTCGTACTGGAAAAAGCAAACGAGTGTGGAGAAACGAGTGTGAAGGTGATTGCAGAAAAGTTACAAGAGATATTAAATGCGAGCGGCATTAAGTATGTACCAAGATCGTATGCTGGGATCAGGCAGAGACTCCGTCGATTAAAGAGTAATATACCGAGTATCGATCATGCCAATAAAAAACCAAGATCACAGCTGGAACAGGAGGTTTTAGAGAAAGCCGGTGAAATGTTCAATGAACAGGAAATGGGGGCCGACAATATATTGGAAACAACAGATGTGAGTGTACTCACCAAGGAGACCGTAAACGTCTCGGAAAATCTACCCTTTCCCACCGGCATAGCACAAGTCTGTGAAGAAATATGTGAAGAAGTTATAAGCAACACTATTCAGATACCCTCAGGCAGTGAAAAGGAATCGGAAGTGGTGGAAGATATGGGAGTGAGTAAACATGAACTACAAAGAATGTCGGCTGAAGATATCAATATAAGCGGGATTGTGTAACTCGGAGAAGGCACAGTACAGGAAATATACGAAACAAACTCCGGTGACACCTGCGAAGGACAAAGTTCGGTGAAGGATAAAATGGTGACACCAGAATTAAGTGCAACCCAAGTCGATAACACTTTCCCCGACGATGAAGAGTCAAGACAAATCAACCCTACAGCCATTGATTTAACAGATTTGACAGAAGATTCAAGTCCAAGTTTGTGTGAAGATACTGAAGAGGTACCAGTGACGGCAGAAAATGAGTTATCATGTGAACGATATTTCAGTGAGCCAGAAGAGGCGATGATTGAAATCCCGAAGAGAGAAGTCCCATTACACACACAGTACAGGATTCTGATGAAGTATGTGGAGAGGTACTGAATAGCCTTACTCCACTGGAGGATACGAACACAGAAATGCTTAAGACGGTTGTGCAGCGGAAGGAAGAGTACCGAAGCTATACTTTTAAAGAAGGTTTACTCACAGCTAAAAGACGAGAAGTGGTATGGCGTAGCGCATGCAGACAAGGCTCAATAACAAGGCAAGTGATAACGCAGATGTCGAATATGGAAAGGAATTGGTGTCAAGAGGTCGAGAGAAAAGCTGTCAGCCCAGGGATCATCATTGATGTGAACCGATCGTTGGAGTTACACAAAGAGCTTGGTAGGAGACGACAAATCAAGTCTATCACCCCGGAGGATGCAAGAAATGTATTGTTTGCTGTTACGTTACTATTACGAGATTCAGCGTCCCTGGTGGTTTTCCTACGTGAATGTTGGGGTGGTGGTTACGGACCTTGCAGAGATGATCTGTGTAGTCTAACATATGATGTGACAATACCACAATTTCACTATCAAGGAAGTTGCAGACATTGGTTATATGCAAGGTACCGGGAGGTGTATGTGGATGATTTCACATCAGTAAGTGATTATATCCTTACTATGTGCCTAGTGACACATCTAGATGCATTCTGGGCCACCGACCCTGACCAATACGACTGGACAACGGATAATGTTGACTCAACCTTCAATCTTCAGGTGTTGTCATATGGTGTTGGGCAATGTTTGGACAAACGATGGAATGCCTACAACAGTGATAATGGCATAAATCATTTCATGCCTTTGATGCGAGGGGTAATGTACCTACATGTAGCCGGAAATGATATGCATGACACTGAAGATGCAATTATGGAAGATGTGCAACGGTGGGATTATGGACAACTATGTGTCTCACGGGGTAGAAACCTAGAAATGTTGGGTTGGGGGATAGTATGTTCTGTAGGATTCAGATTGGTCATCCTAAACACCCTCTTGGATGGACGTATTCACGAGAACCTGCATGAGTTACGATGGATACCTAAAGCCAACATTATGAACTACATCCGAAGGTTCGGAATGATAGACAAGCTGACTAGAGAGTCACCACCAGAAATACTGAAGCTGATGACTCGACGGGAATCTGTGCAATCGCTAAGCAGTCCATCCGTAATGGCTGATGCAGAACAAACACCAGTATATAAGACATTTCAAGACAGTTTGGATAAGGATCAAATGGAAGTGATACGTGCAGCAATCGCGACGAAAGGGATAGTGTTGGCTCGTGGCCCGTATGGATGCGGGAAGACAACCACAATTACAGCGGTGGTACTGTCCTTGTTAGCAATTTTCCCGTCATATCGGATTGCTATCGTATCCGAAACCAATGCAGCCATTGATGAAGATTTGAAAAGGTTGATGGATTCAGGGCAGTTAGATAATCGACATATAGTTCGGCTGGGAGAGATAAAGGGGACTATGATGGCGCCAGATGCTGAAAAATATCGACGAAGGTTCATTTCTGAGATACTACGACGAGAGCGCCAATCATTGGAAGGGTGTGTGAATCGGAAAGAGATAGCCCCCAGACTGAAGATAAAAGAAAAAGATACATTGGACGGGGCGCGTGTGATTGTTGCTACTTTGGCTCAATTGGGGCGACCAGATCTCTCAAATTTGTTATATGACGTGATTATAAATGATGAGGGTGCACAAACCGCAGAAGTGGCATTACGGCAAGCTATTAGACCATGGGTAAAAGTGATTATCTCAGTGGGAGATCCGTACCAGCTCTTTGCATACTCTCCGATTAATGAAAAGATGAAACATCGACTTCATAATGCCGCGCGTCGTCACAAAATTACGTGGGGGTTGATAGATTCCATGGAACACTACCGAGCAACAAGGAAACTGTCACCTGCATTCCCTGGAATTACTATGACGGCGGAATTTAGAAGCCAACCTATGATCACAAGATTATTACAAACATTCTATCCATATACTATCCGAGATCGAGCCGCTACGTCTCAAGATTATTTGGCCTCAATGCACCTGAAACATATGGAAACGCTTGACTGGGCAAAGCCGAATAACCGCTACCCTTCTCGGAAGAAAGAAATGTTGGAAAATCAGCGTGTGGTGTGGATTAGTTCCCAGGAATGGGTTGAAGAACGCGAGCGCACCGAGTATAAGCACATAAACGTCATTGAATTGGCAATAGTGGTGCATATATTGGATGAAGTATGGTCGGTTTTGCGGGATGAGGCACGAAGGTCGAATGCAGTGGTACGAAAGTCAATGTTGATAATCTCACCATGTCAAGATCAAGTGTCGGCCATGAAGAGGGAGTTGCGACATTTGAATGGGGTGTATGAAGATCATTTGGATATCGAAGTAGCTACTACCGATTCCAGTCAAGGGCGAGAAGTGGAAATTACTATTGTGACGATGGTGCGTTCACATACTGTAGGGTTCATGAAAGGAAGCCCTTCGAGGTCGTTGGTGTCGCTCAGCAGATCGCGGGATTACTTATTTATTGTGGCAGCACGATATGTGTTCGAACAAGATATGGATTGGGATCAGATGATGGAAGTGTGCATGAAGTATAATGTTCCTTGTGTTGCATCCACGATGACGGACAGTGAAGCACACCAATATTTGAAGTGGGAGTAGTAAAATGTTGGTCGTGAATTGAGATATCCATGGATTGTTGGCTTTTGCTCGCTTACGCTGAAGCTGCACAAGGGGCGGTTGTGGTGAAGTGTTTGAAATTTCTAGCGAAGTGTATACGGAAGGTATATTCAAAGAGTATACGGTGCTTTGGTCGGCCATAAAGTGAATTTTCGGTATTGAAGCCAGTTCAGAAGTAACCAAGAAGTAACAAGGTGAACAGATATTGGAGGTAGATAGAGATCTTCCCAATGCTTATAATGTAATCGAATTTTCCCCCTTAGCGACTAGTCGTTCTTAAACCAACCAACCTTTTTGACCTATACAAAAACTAAGTCTAAGTGCATCCCGAGGAACCCTTTAAGTGAACGCGTGCTAAGGCGTAATAAAGGTCCTTTGCGGTACTCTAAGTTAAAGGGGCAGCCTGAAGTGTTACCAGGAAGTGCCCATTTGCAGTGACTTTGTATTAAGGTTCGGATGTGAGTACCAAGAACCTGGGTAGTATAAGCAAGAGGGGTGTATTCTATCGCCTCCTTGTGTTTTTTTTTTGAGTGGAAGTCTCGAAAATTTAAGTTCCTTCACGACATTTCAGTGGTACCATCGCCTCCATCGTAGTTCGAGGTTCCCACCCATGTACCAAGTAGAATGGGGTTTGGTGATGTTGTAGATCCACCGAAGTGTTCAATGCAAACTCCAAAGGGGCCAAATATTCATCCCAATCTCTATGCTCCGGATCCGTGATGTAACATTTGATTGCCTTGATCACTGTATGCACAGATCGTTCCTGTTTCCCATTGGCCTGTGGACGATAAGCTAACGTAGGTCTCTGTTTTTGTTTTAGCAATCGATTGAATCTTCTGAAAACCGAACTCATGAATCTTGGGTCTCTATCATGCCTCAACATCTCTTGGGCTCCAAATCTCTTATAAACTCCCACCATATACGCTTCTGCTACATCTTGCGCAGTGGTGGTGCTCATTGGAATTAATATCACATACCCGGAAAACAAACAGATAAAACACAATAGTGCTTCATGACCCATAGTGGTCTGTGGCAGCGGTAATACAAATCCATAGCCAAAATCTGAAAAGGTCTTGACGCCACAATGTTGCCGCTAGTGCGCCCCTGATATCTTGGATTTCCTTTCGCATTGGCACAATCTTCACATGCTGCAACATAATTATCAATATGGGCATACATACCCCTCCAATAATACTTGGAATTCACTCGTGCATAGACTTTTCCAACCCCTTGATCTGCCCCACTACCAATCTCCACATGGTAGGCATGTAACACATCTTCTTGTAATACTGTCGGTACCACCAATAGCCACATTTGATCTCCAGTACCACTTCTTGCGTAAGTGATGTAATACAGAATATTACTACTGTCCAGTTCATACATCGTCGCGTGTCGCGCTACTCTCTTCCATTCGCTAGCAGAGTTTAGCTTGTCATCTTCCCCTTTCAGGTACGCTATAACCTTTCCATACCAATCATCATCATTCTGAGCCGATGCCATTCGCTCAAGTCTAATGGTTGGTGCCGTTTCATTAGATCCTTTTCTGCGCCTTCTAAACCTTGTTTCGCTCCAACGGTACTGTCTTCTACAGGGTGCATCTCATCTTATATTTTCGCCCCTTGTTCCACGGTCTCACTTCCTTGATGTTGACGATGTCCTTTCTTCGGTTTACGCATGCTTCGCGTGATCACAAATACTTGTGGTGACTGATATCCACCATCTTCCCAAACAGTGACTTCGGTGGTATCCCCTTGTGCCTCATTACTTGGATTACTTCGAGAGTCTTCGAATGTTTTAGCAGTCGCCTCCGGGGGGTCCTCACTCTTATCCCTTTCTGGAGGACCATCTGAATTAGCATATGACAGCTCTGGAAATCGATTCAACATTTTCAGATCCGTCTTCTGTTGATCACTTGTAATCTTCCCTGATCGTTGTTCTTTCATAGCGCACTGTGTAAGAAAATATGCTGCTTGATTATACTTGCGTGCTACATGCACTAAACTTATCGCCTCAAAACTATCAACCATCGAGTGCACTCTATTTAGCCTGACTAATAACGACGCATGATTACAACGTAAATCTCCATTAACTTGTCCGATCACTAATCTCGAATCCCCACACACTATTGATCGTTTTACATGGTGTACTTGCGCAAGTTGTAATGCACCTATTAGCCCATGATATTCACTGTCATTCACCGTGAGATTGTCCTGAATTCCGTATTCCGCCGCTATCACCTCCCAAGTGGGTAATCCCCATATTATCATACCAAAAGTGCCCTTAGGATCATGTTTCATCCGTACTGCACCATCAAATGACAAGACATATCAAGTGCTTTGGCGGCGCAAACCTGGTATTGTTCTAATAATAGGCGTGTCCTTCAGTGTCTTTAGTGGGAAAATATCTTCTAGTACTGCATTCATTTTTTCTATAGGCACTATCGTTGTGGCCAATAATGCAGGTAAGCCAACACCTTCATGGTCCACTCTTACGATCTCCAACGACCATGGGGATAACATTACCGCCCATTAAACTCCTCTACCAGTTAAACTCTTAGACGTAAATAGCCATCGCATCGTACAGTACCTTGCGTATACTGTTATACGTTGCCCAAATAGAATATGGCTAGCGTCATTCAACGTCTTCAGCAGATCCAGCACCTCCTGTTCTGCTCCTGGATATCGGGTCTCCGCATCTTTGAACACTTTACTGACATATCTCACTGGATGTAAAATCCCATCGTGCTCTTGACATACTGTAGCTCCGAAAGCCCACGTATTGGTGTATAAAATTATACTTAGTGGTTTCGCTCGCTCGATATGTCGTAACAATGGCGCCTGAATAAGCCGTGTCTTCAACAATTCAAAATACTTTTCAGCATGAGCCAATTGAGTCCCGTCACTTAACTGCAGATCCGTCAATTCATACAGTGCGGTCACTATCGTCGCGAAATTATCGATAAATCTCAGATAATATATCAGGCTACCAGTGAATTTCTGCACACCCTTTAATGTCCGTGGAAATGCCATCTTACGAATTGAGTCTAAATTGCGCGGGGACGCTTCGATTCCCTTTGAAGACATTCGATGACTCCGAAACTCTACACTGTGCTTCCCAAATGCGCTCTTGGGTAAGCTTATGGTGATTCTCCAATATTTGAGCGACTCCAACAGGTTCTTAAGCATCAAACATAACGTATTCCAGCTATTCGCACCAAACGTAATATCGTCAATGTATAAACGCCTCCCAATGACAAGTCGCGCTTCAGTATCTACCACTTGTCCACTATGAAACACATCTTGTGATAGGGGCACGTCTGTCTCCAAGACATATGTAGAATTATCATCGATATCCATGGCAGTGTCATCGTTCATGATCTTACACATCACCACCATCTGTTGTGAGCGTCGAACCATTGTCCATAAGGCTTTATCAACTTCACGCTGATATATCTGTGGCGCATTCTTTAACCCTTGCGGCATTCGAAGCCATTCAAAATGTCCTAGCGGACAAATGAAATCAGTAATCAACCGAGCCCTTTTCGTCATGGGTATAGCCCAATATCCACTCGCGTTATCCATTGAACATAACCACTTGACCCCCTCAAAATTATCCAACAAATCATCTATCAGAGGCATCGCATACACCATCAGTCTCGTCTTTTGGTCACAGATCGATCATCAATGCACAATCGTATGTCTGTTTTATTTTTCTTTAACACGATCACGATTGGTTATGCCCAAGCTGACTCCGAGTACTTAATTAATCCTGCTTGTAATAAGCCTCGTATTAACTCATACAACTTGGGTAGGAGGTGGGCTGGTACCTTGCGTGCTTTCTGAGCTAGGCAAATTGTCTCCAACATCCACATCACTTACCACACCTTTGGCCGGTGGCGGTAACGCATTACCAGAGCTTATGAATCCATCAGCATATTCATATAAAAATGACCGTAACTGATCTTCTTGCTCCTTGATGGTGATCCCTGGATCTACTACATCCGCTTGAGCCATATCGGGTGACGTTATCGGACCTTTTTCCACTTCAGGTATAAGCGCCAACTGTTCCTCCATAGCTTCAGCCGACATCTCCACCCCTTCATGCAGATAGACCTCCCTCTCCAATTTCGTCTGGTTTACCTTCAATGGGTCTATAGCATCCATCACATATACAGCGGGGGGCTTATCCCCAACCGTCCGTACTGCATGTACACTAGTCCAATTAATCGTCATACCAGCACTCTCCATAACTCGCTCATATACTTGCGTATAGTCTTCCGAGAGTCGATCGTCTTGGGTTAATAACGGTAGCGGATTTTTGTTGGGAATCTGACAACTCTGGTCTTTCATATTCAGGATTACCCCCGCTTTCACCAAGAAATCAGTTCCAAGTATTGCTAAAGTCTGCGACTCAATGTTTGCCACCCACATCTCACAGTTAAAAATGACCGATGGGACCATCCGAACCTTTACAGTGGCCACACCAATTGCACCAATGGTACTTTATGTTACGCCACAAAAGCTTGTCGGGGTATCAAACATCCGGACTGCTATATGTAACATCTTCACCACATTGGTATGTAATACTGATATGTTTGCACCAGAATCCAACATTAACGGCAACTCCAAATCATCAATTGCCCCCTTCACATATACTTGTGTTGCAGGTTGCGTAGACTTGGGCAACTGTTGCCATCCTTCTCGTTCTCCCTCTCTTTTATCCACCAACGTGACATAAGCTGAGACATCTACCGTTTCATTAGTCTCTGAAGTATCTCTTTCTTTTCTTCTTTATCTTTAAATGCAACTTGTTTTTTCATTTTTTCTTGTATTTTCTTCTTTTCTTGATCCTCGTCCATTGTGAGTGATCTCTCCATGCAAAATGTTTTTTGCGCTCTTTTACACCTAAGGGTGAACGCGGTGTTTGTTTTTTCATTTTTTCTTGTATTTTCTTCTTTTCTTGATCCTCGTCCATTGTGAGTGATCTCTCCATGCAAAATGTTTTTTCGCGCTCTTTTACACCTAAGGGTGAACGCGGTGTCGCTTTCACATTGCTCTACATTGCCCCCCCCTTTTCTCTCGACAGTGGTCGCAACGCACTGTGGGGTTAGGCGTTTAACTGTGCAGCCACTTGGTCCTTGGATAGTTCTCCGGGCTTCAACTTGCTCCTCATCTCATTCATCTCTTCTATGAACTTCCGACAATATTTCACACCATGACCGACTGATTTACAATGCTCACACGTCTGCAACTTCCAACATTTGTCTTTATCATGTCCTCTTCGATTGCAATGTTCGCACACCACGCCCCCATCATTGTTATTAGGCGCACTCGTTCGTGCACCTCTGTCTTCATAATTAGAGCGTGCCTGATGCATGGTCTGTACTTCTCCGCCCATCTCATGTACGCTGGGTGGTATATCTTCATATACCATTTCGGCACCCTTTCGTGCAGTCATTTTCTTTCTAGGCCTTGTCACACGTGCCTCATGCTTCGTTAGCACCCTTTCCAGTTCCTCAATGCTATTGAATGTCATATGCTGATATTGCATTTGTATGACGCGATCATGAATGGTATCCAAGAATTGTTGGATGTGCTCTTCCAACAATGAGGGGTTATAAGCATCTCGGAAATCCATTCCACCTCGTAATGCCGTGGCATTTAGCCGGTATAGATATGTAGTCGCCAACTCGTCGTGTTTCTGTGTCAATTTGGAATACATGACCCGAGGCGAAACTTTATCCAGGCAAAACTTCCGTTGAAACAAATCTATCACTGCATCCCAATCATACTTCACCGTATCCTCCAATTGCTCGTACCACCAAGACGCCGTGTTCGTCAAGCTATCGACAAACATCCCTAGCCGTTGATCGTCATCCCAACGTGAAATGTTTGCCACATGGAGAAATCTTGTCACCCATGCCCTTGCACTTCCCGCGTCTTGTCTATTGCCGTCAAATGTCTTGATCTCTGTATTCTGGATAATGGCTGTGACAGGCTGACCAGATGATGCCCACATATTGTGTCTTCCACTCGACATGCCATATCTTGATGGTTTTGGTGGGTTGGGGTATGCTCTATCCGGAGCTGCCGATATTCGGTGTGCTGCATTAGTCGCTCCTCTCGTAGTATCCGGTGTGCGACTAGCTGACAGAGATGCGGTAATTTTCGTTACTCTTCCAAACTTAAATGTCCATCTTGCATCAACTGGACTAAATTTGCCACCACTGGGTCCTGTTCTTTCGACATTGGTTGTGGAGGTGACATGATCTCGTCCTCATCCGAGGAAAATTCCAACTTCTTCCTTACTCGACGGTCAGGTTTTGGTCTCCAATCCACAGTGTCCTCCAACTCATCGTCATTACACAACTCCTGCATACCCGGTGGTTTAGACTCTTTCACCGGTGTGTGTGTGTTGTCTGCCACAATGTAATAACTTGGACTGACATCCGTAGCCTCTTTCCGGTAAAACATCAAGGATGTTTCCCACTTGTTTTCCGCTAATAATAGTGACACCATCAGACCAATATCTTTCGCGGTACGATCCAGTTTGAAGTCACATGCATTATCGAATTCTTCTCGTCGCACGAACTCATAGCCAAAATTTCGAAGCAGCGTTTCAATAGCTTCAATTGATTCTTTTAATCCCCCAAAAGAAGTAAGATCTTCCTTAACTCTAAAATTAGGGGAAGCTCTTGCCACCTTGCAAATCTCATATAATGAAAACCAACTATGTGAGTCCCCAGGTAGCTTCAGTACATGCCGTTGATACCGTGCCATTCTTGTACAGGCCTCATAGAAAGTGTATGTTATCTCATGGTCTTCCTGAGAGCGCTGTAACTTAAAAACCAGCTCTTTCTCTCCCTCAGTAGACACTAAAGCCATTTTGTGTGTGAAATTGTATTAAGTCGACGTGAAGTCCCGGGTCGCGGCACCAGTTGTCGTGAAGGAACTTAAATTTTCGAGGTTTCCACTCAAAAACAACACAAGGAGGCGATAGACTACACTTCTCTTGCTTAAACTTCCCAGGTTCTTGGTACTTACGTCCGAACTTTACCACGAAATCACTTAAGATGGACACTTCCCTGTAACACGCAGGCTGCCCCTTAGCTTAGATAACCGCAAAGGAATCTTTATCACGCTTTAACACGCGTTCACTTAAAGGTTTCCTCGGGATGTCTTTAGACTTAGTTTTTGTATGGGTTGAAAAAGGGTTGGTTGGTTGAAAGAAACGACTCTTTGTAAAGGGGAAAAATTTGATTATAATTAAAGTACTAAGAAATCCTATATCTGCCTCTAGTGTCTGTTCACCTTGTTACTTCTTGGTTACTTCAGCACTGTCTTCAATACCGAAAACTTACTTCATGGTCGGCTAAACTGTCGTGGACGGTCATCCGTATACCTTTTTATGACCGCGTACTACCACAAACTGTCGCGGACGGTAAACCGTATACTCTCTATGTATACTTTTCATATATAATTAACCAGAGACTCCAGCGACTTCATCACAAACTGTCGTGGACGGTCACCCGTATACTCTCTATACGCTTAACCACAGACTCCATCCACTTCACCACAAACTGTCGTGGACGGTCACCCGTATATTCTCTGTATACTTTTCATATACACTTAACCACAGATCCCAGCCACTTCACCACACGTACGCAGGACATGGATGCGACACTTAAACTCATTTTCGAACCAAGTCAGAAAATGTTCGAACATTTTCGCCGCTCTGTCTTTAGTTCGAGCGGCGAAAACCCGTACGTAACTCGATTAGTGGTCTACAAACACCACTAGGTATCGATTCCCGCGTCTGTCGCGCGGTATGATTGGACCATTCAAGTCACTACATATCACACCGCCGACACGCTCGATCGGCGAATTTTCGCCTGAATCAGTCCTCGGCTGTTGCTTTCTTTATACCTTTCCTTCGTCACAGGTCAAGCAGTTCGGTCGGCTACTCTCTGTCAACCTGATGCCTGACCTGGGGTCCTTGGCTAGTATTTCGACTGTGTCATAAGCCAAGTGACCAAAGCGGACATGAAAGTGATGCAGCGTGCCTTCCTGCATATCACTATTAGTTTCAGCAGCGACAGCGTTCAGCAACATACGCGTGGACTGCTGCGCGCGTCCGCTCAGCCTTTCCGGTGTCAAATTATCTATGAAAATTGATCCACATATTTCCACTGGAAACAGCATGTTTCCGTTCCACTGAATCGATAGTTTTCCACTGTTTTCCACTATTTTGCACCCTTTTTCATGCAACTTGCCAAGTGAAATCAGGTTCTTGGCAAGTTTGGGTGCAAAATACACTTCACTTAACTCGATCGAAACAGGGTCAACACCAGGCGTAACTATCTTGATCTTCCAACCTTGGAGACCGATAGTTTCCCGCCATCAGGCAACATAAATCCGTCTCCCGGGCCACATGTTACAGCATCCTCCAACAAAGCTTCGTCGGCAACCAGGTGTCTGCTGGCGCCACTATCAACGATCCACGTAGTCCCTGACACATGATCTGGATCAGTCATTCCATCAATCACACAATCTTGTCCCACCCCAATGGTGGCCAACGCAACCTTTCGGTTCCACTGGTTGTTGGAACCGCCTTGATCTTTCGGGTTGCCAGTCCTTTGCACCTTTCTTCCTTTCTGCGGACATTCTCTTTTTATGTGCCCTGGCTTCCCACAGCCATAATATTTCCTCACTTCCTCACGAATCCGGCCTCAGTCACCGAATACGCGTGTAGTCGGGCGGGAGGCTTTGCTTTCAGCGTATCCTCGTCCAACTCCTGCACCCATGATATTATTTCCTGCGCATGGCACAGGTAATCCTCTCGCATAGGATTGTACCTGGCCATGATCGCGACTTTAAGATGTGGTGCGGCGAACTTTACGATATTTTTAACCACCATCCTTTCGCTCATCTCGCTCTCACGAGCAAGAGCTACCAGGTACAGGTAGTGATCGGTCCAGGTCCGTTTGGGACTCTTTTCCGAAGAAAACCACACTGCAGCCTGGTGGGGGGAAATTGTCACGCGAATGCCATATACATGCAATCCAGAATTGCCAACAGTTCCGGAGCAGCTTGCCACCACGTGCTAATATTCGCACGGAAATAATCGGCCGCCATCCCTTCAAGGTATTCCCCGAGCTTGTTCACCTTCAAGCGCTCCGTACATGAAAAACCTGAGGTCATCTCAGCTATCTCAACTGCCTCAATGAAGCGGTACGCCCACTGCTTGAAGCCGGCACCGAGTCCGGGGAATATCTCAGCCCCCGAGAACTTCTCGATGCCGAGCTTGGGGATCTTGGCGCACGACGCCTGCACAGGCGGCGGGGCAGGCGCGCGTGCCGCTTGCCTAAAATGCATCCCAGGCGTCTGCATCGCCCGTGCATTCGCTCTTGCAACATTCTGTGCCTTTCCTCGAGCATTTGTCGGGAGCCTAGCCGCGTTCGGCCACGGTGCTCTACCGACTTCAATTCCAATATCATCCGATAGATCATTTAGTTTCATCTCCTTACCAAATGGCCCACAGTTCTTAAGTGATTCCCGGAACACGCTCCGGGCAGCAAGCGGATGATCCTTCTTCGGCGCGGTAACCGTGCTTGCAACGGATGCGCGTGCTTGCGCTTTCTCCATCGACGTAATGCGAGTCTTCATATCCGTCATTTCGTCTAGGATAGCGCGCAGAACCACTCCTGGTTCGAAATAGGAGTCGCTACCGCTTTCATTATCATCCATCTTAAAACGTAGCAATAAAACAAAAATATACCGGCGAAAACCAACGCCAACAATTCCACTAGCCCTCCGAAAGTGAGGGGACTTTCAATAGTATCCGGAATTATATCCACACGAGAAAAAACCACTCGAGAGATCACAAGAACAAACTTGTTCGCAAACTTGAATTCAATCAGAAAACACTTTAAAGAAAGACGCGGCACTTGGGCTCATAACCTGTTGTTGCACAGGCAGATGTTGTAGATTGAAATGCGTGCTGTAGTAGACGAGACGGCTCTCAATAGCCGTCGCCCAAAGTGTTTTTATGCGATTGCTAGATGTTTGCCAAAAACAAAAGTCATATATATATTATGTAATTATAAAAAGTTTTAAGTCAATAAATCACGCTTAAATTCCCTAAGCGTTACAGACTTAAAACCTGTGCATACCATACATAAAAGTATTATCAGCCAATCCGATTGCAACAAATGATTTACCTCGAAAGCCAAACATGGCTACGTCGAAAATCAACAGTTCATCTGTGAACATGAAGAACGTGTTCGAGAGCATGAACTCGCTACATCACACCAGCCAAATGCGAGCTTGATGCCAGTTTTGATCGCTTTGTTTTTTTGGAATTAGTCGTAGAAACTAAACAAGATAATAGAGACCAACATAACTGTTAAAATGCAGCGCTGTATGAAGAGATCAAGGCATTAAAGTTGGACATCTCCGCACATGACCAAAAAATAGGTATACTCATTTTTTGTGTATTTGTGTCAGACTATAATTTAGTTATAGTCAAATATATGGAAGCCCTAAACACACACCCTATTTTCCGTAAACTCACACCCTTGATCTGATTCGTACAGAAGCAAGAAATCGGTTACTCTGATATAATGCTGATGAAACAGCTCACACCATATTACAAAGATTCTGCCCTAAGAAGAGGAAGGCAGAGGACTCTTATGGAAAGTCACCACTGCCTATGCTGCAGAAGCAACATGCAGTTTGGATGAGCTTGCAATGGTGGTGGTTCAGTCCAAGTCAAAGGAGAAAGGGGTCACTCAGTATGCACTAAGCAGCTCCCACAACAGCATGAGGAGACAGTTCCAAAAAAAGCCAAAAGCGACAGAAGACGCGCTGAAGTTTGAAGAAGCAAAAGGAGATAAAAGCAGCATTGATAACGCTTGCAAAATATGGCATTAAGCACCACAAATTCTGAGTCTCCACTGTATATGTAACCACACTTGGGCGACAACGACAAGCTCTTTTCGAAGACTGCTATGAATCGTGTGTGCCCGGATGGAAAGGGAACTACGATGCACGGATGCTGGGGTGAAAATCTTGTTTATTGTCAGAGGCAACCGCTACCACTTGTAGGGGGAGGAGAGGGGCCTCCTTGAATGTGGTAGTGAGCCCCTTTCTTTGTGAACTACTGCTCCCGGAACACAAAAAAATGCAAGCTCCATGCGGTTGAGGTATTGGCCAAATGGGAAGCGAAGACCCTGCTCTTACCGCCGCATGCCTGCTTAGTTCCAGCAAAAAAAAACATTTGCCTTGCTAAAGATGTGTTTAAAGGAAGGTCTTTCAGAAGTGCCAGTGACCTACTCGATGAGGAAACGTGCAGGAACCATCTATATCTGTACATGCTGCCCGCCCATCTTACGCTGATATTGTCGATATGAATGTGAATGTGGAAGCGCGCTCACCTTAAAGAAGCTGTGAACTAAAACTACCGACATGTGCATCCCTATCATTAAACACAATAGGCCCACATGAGCACATGGTGATTTTTATCAACAAACCGATCGATCGCGCTCAAAACTACTGGACACAAGCGAGATTCCCGAAGCTTGGAAGAGGGACCTGAGATGCAGCCGTCACACCAAGGATAATTGTTTTCAACCAGCATCATGTATGGGCCTGATTAACGCACAAAGAAACTAGCTTCACAGCAACAAATGACGAGAAAATGGTCAAGAAATGCAACATTCTTCTTGAAGTTTATGACCAACAATCAATTATTACCTATCTCTCCTGATGAATATGATGATGATGAAGATCAGGCTGTTGACTCTGAAATACATCAATGAGATGCAAGTTGGGTAATGGAGTCTTCCAGCATACAGCCTGGCAGTAAGGATAGAGATTCTACCCTAGCTCCTGTTAATGCCGCTGCCTCCGCTGCTGCTTGCACCGGTGTTGTTGTACAAGTTCGTGGATTGTGGCCTACTATTACACAATGTGTACTTTTTCCGTGGTATGCTTTGCGCTGATGACGATCCTTGCGACGCTCTAGACGCTTGCAATAGTTCTTGTTGCACCTGTTCGAATGCACACGGATTTCGTACCGTTGATCTGACATGTCGTCTTCTTCCAGATTCTCTACCACGGACACGCTGGATGTGGGCAGGCTCCAAAATGCCATGAACATCCGGATACAATGGCACATCAATATCATCCAGATGCCACCGCCGATGGAATGATTAAACAGAAAGAGGCCTTTTCTGTTATAAGCACACCTGAATCGCATGCGCACAAGGAATGCCATACACGCGACGCTGAATTTTCGTGCACTTGACGATATCATCATGAATTTCCCGAGTATACTCTTTTTTGGCCAATTTCAGCGCATGATGAGAGATTCGTCGAAACACACCAGAAAATATCTGAGTTGGCAGCGATGTCAGGGCTTCCGACCTCTCTTTTTCCATCTGCTGCATCACATCGTGATGTCTATTGACGACAGAGACATTGATGCGTTCGTAGATGTCCAACAGCGACCCACTTGCACTATGAATTCCTCCTTTCACATGCGCCTAGTGTGCTCCTTCCACACGAGGTGTAACTGTGTGGCCAAAATGCATGTGCCTGTTAATGCTGAATGATGCGAAGTGCTCTCGCAATGGGACTTTGTTCGCCTCAATGTATCGGGTAGTGTACTGTCCAATGGTCTCTTTTAGCTTGTTCCACCGTTCAAAGAACTTCTCTTCTGTTGGTGCATCCACTATATTTCCCCACTCAGCAATGAAGTGATCCCAATTCTCTTTCGATGCGAAATGCTTCTTGTAATTGGTGATGATGTTCTTTGATATGTGCCAGCGACATAGGAGGATTTTTGCTGATGGCCAAATGGTCCTAATTGCAGTGATCAGCGCATACTAACAGTCGATGATGCAAACAGCGGGTGGCTGAATAACCGTGCGATCTAATTGGTTGATTGCCCAAATATAATCTTCTGCCGTTCCGCTTGGAAGAAACGTAAATGATGATGAGAAAGATTAATTCGTTGCTGTGACGACAAGAACATGCATCAACGGCATTTTGTATGCATTGGTCTTGTACGTCGCATCAATGATGAGTAAATCGCTGTATCTTCTTGTGATCGACATCCTGGGCTAAAGAATAAGTGGGTTACCTGGTTGTTATCGTCCAGTTTTGTTGTGGAAACCACTGGCTGCTGCTTCAGATGCTCCATCAAGGCTTCCATCTGTGTCAAACCATGTATCTTGATACGTTTCGCTTTCTGCAACATATTCTCTACATCCCATTTCGTCAACAGCAGCATATCTGTTGCCTCTTCCGCGAGAGCATTAAGAATGACTCGGGGGGTCGCACCTTGCCGACGCATTTCAACGGCCCTGCTTACTGTCTCAGCTGTGTTCGTCACCCTTCGTACAGCTGGAATAGCAGACAGTTGCTGTGGCTGACTGCGACAGGCATGGCCAACATGCGATGCTTCAAAAGTTGATAGAAACCATCGTCCGTCCGAGTGATCACGTTCGAGTATAATCATACGGGCATCCGACTTTCTTGGTGCCCCTTTGTGTAAGCGGCACCCGGTACATTCCATGAATTGGTTTGTGCTCTCCACCTTGAGCACATTGTAACCATGCTCGGCGTACTGTCGGTGGCGTTTCTCCTGCCTTGGTGCGTTTAATTACGACCGCAAAGCCTTCCCTCATTGCGTACTGTTTAGCTGCCTGCTTGGCTGCTTCAAATGTCTCATATGCATCTGTTGGCAGTGGCGATACACAGACCCAAGAAGCAGGTGGGAGGAAGCAGAAGACGATGCGGGGGTGGTAGAAGAGTAAAAATCTGAAGCCATCGCTGTTGATCGTTGATGTTGGTGGAGTCGTAGTATGAGGTTTCGCGTTCCGCGTGCAAACCAGCATAATAGTGATCAATTGCCTACTTCTCTACCAATCAGCTAAGGATGTGCGGTTTAAGTCATTTCGCAACGTCGAGCTGTCGAGAAATGCATTTAACCAATCAGATCAAGGGTGTGAGTTTAGGGAAAATAGGGTGTGTGCTAGGGCTTCCCTCAAATATATTACTTTTGCATTTTCTTTCTCTTTGCGACAAGGCGCTTTCTCTTACCGTTGATTCTTGGAACCACGCATCCTCGCACATACAGTGTGCTAATTACCTGTCTATCTAATATCACATTAACGTACAAGACTGTGGTTGTGACGACTGCTGAATTTCTTGTGGATATTATTGATTATATTGACATTATCACGTGGAAGAACGATTAACTAAGTGGAAGTTTACGTTTGGAGTGAAGGCACGATAGACTTAGTGGAAGTTTACGTATTAAGTGGTTGATTATCGATTTATTGGTATGGTAAAGCACATCGGCGAACAACAATAACCGCTTGCCTCTATACCCACGAGCAGTGGCTGAACAAAACACGCGGACGTTTATGTTGACATATTACGTCTATATCACTAATTTTGGGACGAGAGCGAGGTTGAGCACAAACGGTTAGCTCCGCCAATCAATCATGATGCTTAGTTCTCCCTATTTTTTCTACAGGTTATGAGCGCAAAGGTGATACAAGATTAACACTTTGAGGTTTACATACCAGTCCCGATTTGTCGTCAAGTGTGGACGGACCAGGCGTGGACCACGCGCCACGGTGGCGTCTTGAAGGAGCGCATCCCAGATGCCGGCACATCGCGGCCACGATATGTAGCAGCCGCCGCGCGTCTCTATCACACGAATGTTGCTGTTCGCTCCACGAACTATATTTACCAGCATAGTGCGCGGTCACAGTCACAAGGACGAGCATCAGATTAAAGGTGATTGTTGGTCCTTTGGTTGTAGTGCTCATTCGAAGGCAAATTGTGAAGTGAATATATTTATAGGTCCTTAGCTCACTACTCTGAGTTACATCTAAGCCAAGTCTTCTAGATTATCTAGAAGTTTCTTTATGACGTCAAACTGTGACTTCATGAATTCCGTACTTGCCGTAAACATGTTTATGCTTTAGTTGCGTCATCCGTCTGTCCAATATCGCCATCCAGATGTCCAATGTCGCACCATCCGCCTGTCCTACACGCATTCAGCGGTGTAATTCATCAATCCCACTCACCGCTAATGCTGAGTGCGTTTGGGACCAATACCACTAGCTTGGAGCAAATGCTTAAGTCGTTTAGTCCCCAATGCCTTGTTCAACATATCTGCAAGTTGGTCTTCCGTCTATATGTACTTCACCATGACGATGTCTTGGGCCACGTTTTCCCGAATGAAGTGTCGAATGTCGACGTGATTGGTCCTAACATTGTAGCTCGCGTTGTTGGCAAGTCCAATCGCTCCTTGGATATCTTCCCAGATTACTGTAGCTCCCACTTGTTTGTGACCGAGATCTTCGAGCATCGTACGAACACATAGTACTTCTTGAGTGCATAGGCTTAAGGTCATGTACTCCGCCTCTGCTGAGCTTAAAGCAACTTTACGCTGATACTTCGACTTGAAAACAACTGGGGATCCACCAATCACTATCATCGTACCAGATACAGAGCGTCGAATTTTAATATTACTGCCCCATTTCGCATCCATTTATGCTGTAGCTTGTTTTCGCTTGCGCTGCCATCGTAAGTGATCCCTTAGTTATTCGTCGCCTTGAGATATCGAAGAACACGAATTGTAGCTTTCCAGTGCTGATGACCCGGGTTCTCCAAGAATCGTGATAGTTGGGTAACTACCTAAGCCACGTCTGGTCGGGTACACGTTGTGATATATAAACAACCTATAAACGACCTGTATGGATTCGACTGCATTTCCTTCCTCTCGTCGCCCGTCGTTGGCAATTCTAACTTGAACAGTTTTAGACCTGACGCACATGAGTTATATACTGGCTAGGTATCGAACCTTTTGTCATATCATCGATGTAGCGAGTCTGTCGTAGCAAATGTGTGTTGCTGTTGAAATCATGGTCAATTTCCATACCAAGAATAAACTTCGCCTTGCCCAACTCCTTCATCTTGAACGACTTCTTAAATGCCGCTTTCACTTCTTGAATTTCTTTGCCTGTCTTGGCATCAATGTTCATGTCGTCTACATAGGGGCAGACGTAGGTGTAACTGCCATTCTTGCACTTAACGTAAAAACACTGGTCTGCTCCACTGCTTCGAGACCCTATTTCCATGAATACAGCATGAACTGTCTTGTTCCATGCACTTGCAGCCTGTTTTAGTCCGTAGATTGCCTTGCCCAGCTTGCACATCATGTTTTCGGCATTGTTGATACCATGAGGTACTTCCATGTACACGTTTTTTCTGATATTACTGTTAAGATATGCCGTATCGGCATCTAATTGCTCAGTGTCGTATCCCATTGAAACCACAACCGAAAGTACAACTTTTATCGAGTTCATGTTGGCCACTGGCGAGTACGTCTCAAAGAAATCAATTCCAAACTTTTGTTTGAATCCTTTAGCAACAAGACGGGCCTTGTAACGTATTATTTGTCCATGTTCATTGTGCTTCTTTGCAAACACCCATCTGCATCCAATCGGGCGAACATCCTTCCTCCTTTGTCAATTCCACGAGCCGTTTTCATCGTGAGCCTCAAGTTCCGCGCTCATTGCTTTCATCCACTCTTGAGCCTCGTTTCTCTGCACCGCCTGAATATACGTTGACGGCGCGTCGTCAGCATTCCCGAAATACGCTGCATATAAAAGAACAGCTTCAGCTAGTAAAGAATCCTCGTCCACCCTAGGTCTCTTAGGCGATGGGAACCGGAAATGGTCGTCGTTTTCAAGGTCGTCCTCTACTTTGTGCTCGTCTTCAAGGAGTAGTAAAGGTTCCCGCGCACGGCGTACACGCTGTGGCTCCGGATGGAAGAAGATACTACTGGTTCATCTGTCCTTCAGTATGCAGCCAGCTCGTGTTGTATAGGTTCATGAAACTCTTCATGTTGGAAGTGCATGTATCCATTTTTTACTTTGCACTCCTTCAAGATGGTGAAATCGCATTGGCTGGTGAGTTGGCATATATTTTGCATATATTGGCAGTTACAGTTTTAAGTTGCGTTTACTTCCGGATAGCCACTTAAGTGACTTTACATGATACACTTTTCAATTTTCACATTACAAAGCACAACTTTACTGAATCCTCCACGGCCGACGATCGGCGCGTACTCGCTTGCCTCTATTATTGATCCCACCAGGTCAAAAGTTTCAGGACAGGTGGTTTAAGATCATATAAAGTGGATAACAACTTTTATTTGTTTTTTCTACACTTCATTAATGCGTATCTTCTGTATCGGCTAGTTCCATTGGTTCATCTGCTGTTTTTTGTTGCTCTTTTTCCTCCTGTACAACCTCATCGGCGTCTTTGATCACCTTCACGACCGTAGTGCCTTCCTTCCGTGCCATTTCGTAGATGCCATTTACTTCGTGCTCATCGAGCTTTATCGACCTGGAAACCTTGATTTTGTTTTACTCCAAGTAATACACTCGGTATCCTTTCGTGTTTTCGCGTATCCCAAAACATGCACTTGAAGCTCTTCGGTTCCAACTTCGTGCGCTTACCTTTGTCAATGTGGGCATATCCAGTCGATCCAAACACGCGTAGATGATCCAGACGCGGTTTCTCCTTCATCAACAATTTGTACGGTGTGATGCCTGCGCAGGTGCTGTTCGTCGAACGGTTGATTAGATACACCGCGGTGTTGACTACCTCAGCCCACCATCCCTTGTAGTGCAGCATGCCTCTTGCCTTTTCCATGATCGTCCTGTTCTTGCGCTCCGCTACGTCGTTCTCTTGCGGACTGTACGGCACAATTTTCTGGTGTATTATCCCGTTGCGCTCGCAGATGTAGTCCATGTACTTGTTCACCAATTCTGTACCATTGTCTGAGCGCAAGCATTTGATGCGTTTCCCCTACTGGTTCTCTTACATATTCATGTAGGTCTTGAACTTGTTAGCAACCTCACTTTTCTACGCTATGAAGTAGGCCACGACATACTTGGAGTAATCGTCCACAAATATCACCATGTAGCGAGCTCCACCTTTCGATAACGTTCTGATGGGTCCCGTCACGTCTGTGTGCACTAGCCGCAGCCAACACCATCGTGTTTTTCGTCTTTAGTATGATCGAATTTGGCAACCGTCTTCTTTCCCTTCATGCAAACCCCCATAAAGCCATGGACTTCTTCCCCATGCTTGGTATGCCAGTTGTGGCGCGATGCGTCTTCACCATTGCGTCCTTATTTAAACGGCTTATGCGCGCATTCTAAGCTCCCACTGGTCGTTCGTTCCAGCGTACTCCACGTAGTGCGCCATGTCTCTCTCACATTCAAGCACGTAGGCCTTGCCAACCGTCTTGCCCGATGCAACCTCCTTATCCTTGTTCCAGACCGTACATGACTTCTTTGTTTGAACTCGACGCTTAAACCGCGCTCTGCTTACTTCCCGACTGAAAGCAGTCGTGCCGTGAAGGGGTTGAAAATTATTATAATTCCACGTAATTAACAACACAAAGAGGTATTAAGCCAGTCCTCCTTGTTTAACTTTCCGGGTACTTAATACTTCCGTCCGAACCAACAAATCATCAATTACACATGGCGTGCACTTCACAAGGCTGTCTCGGGCTGCCCCCAACACTTGAGTACTTCAACAGGCTGCTGCTTCACTCACTAGGGCGCGTGCTCACTGACTTCCTTGTGTTACACTTGGTTTTTGTGTGGGGTTAAAAAGGAAAGGTTTTTTGAAAGCCGCCAGATACCTGTGCAGTACAGGGGAAATTTCTTTCTATTAAGAGTTACTAACTCCTACATCGAAGTCAGTAACTTTTCTCTCCCACTACTTCTTGGTTACTTCAGCGCTGACTTCAATACTGGGCTCTGGGGCCGTCGCAATCCTCTGTAATTTGACTGATCACATTTGCCGTTGCAATCTGGCCGCCGCATCCTTTGAAACTTGATTGATCCGTTTTGACATGGCGATCTGTCCGTCGCGATCTGGCCGTCGCACCCTCTGGAACTTGATTGATAAGTTTTGATATATTTGCCGTTGCAATGCCGCCGCATCCTCTGACACTTGATTGATCAGTTTTGATATGGCGATCTGGACGTCGCGATCTGGCCGTAGCACCCTCTGGAACTTGATTGATCAGTTTTGATATATTTGCCGTTGCAATCTCGTCGCCGTATCCTCTGAAACTTGATTGATCAGTTTTGACATATTTGCCGTTGCAATCTGGCGCCGCATCCTCTGAAACTTGATTGATCAGTTTTGGTATAGCGATCTAGCCGTCGCGATCTGGCCGTCGCGAGCTGGCCGTCGCACCCTCTGAAACTTGAT
>CM047585.1:7274483-7321944 GCA_026184515.1 Peronosclerospora sorghi | reverse complement strand
GAAACTTGATTGATCCGTTTTAACTTCGCGAGCGATCTGTCCGTCGCGATCGTCAGAGGAGGAGTTGCGGGGGTACGGTGGTTTTTACGTACCCGCCGAAATTCAGGGCTTAATCGATGCCCTAAATGCATCAACACCTAGTGTTGATACTACTTCGCATTATGAGTTTGAGACTCCTTCTCAAACTCAGTTAAAAGGTCTGGGGCGTCGGCCCTCAGAACCTCAATCGGCTCCCAAGAGTCAAACTCTTGGGGGTAACCCAGCCAGCGTACTAAGTACTCGGTACGCTGCCCCTTCTTCGAAGGAACCGAGCGCTTCAAGATCAAGCGCTCGAGAATGTATCGCTTATTCCCCTGATTATCGATCAGGGGCGGCGGAGGTTGAGAATTCCATCGCCGTTGTTGTTGCGGAGCATGGTTCTTTGCTCCGCAAACTCGAGGAGGGTTGTTCCTCCTTGAGCAGCGATATGTCTCACTCTGTGAAGACATATCGGTATCTTCGCGAGAATGTCCGCGACATCCTCGGGGCGCACACTGCCCTTCAGCGGAAGAATGATCTTCTGTACATCGAGCTTTCTCGCTGTAAGGAAAAGCTCGATCGGCACAAGGCTGATCTTGAGCAGTCGAAGGCGGAGGTAATGACTCTCCGCTCTGCTCACCAACGGCTGGAGGCCGATTACAAGTCTCTCTTGGGAGACTTGGAGAAGCACGGCATCTTCCGTGGTTCTGCGTCTCGTCGTAAGACGAAGACGAGTGATACGGCTTGAGCCGCCCAACATAGAATGTTGGGTGAAGCCGCATTGCTGTGGGAATGTCTAAGGTATAGGCATTCCCCTGAATCTCTTGGACCTTAAAAGGTCCAATGTACTTAGGAAGCAACTTCCGTGTAGGGAAGTTGCTTATTGCATGTATAGGCAAATTAGTAGTACTTAATAATACTAATTCACCTTTAAGAAAGGAGTTTTTGTTCTTCCTTCCTTGCTTGTCTGCATTTTGCTTTTGCTTATCCAAAGCAGAAGAAAGTGCATCTTTTATATAGCGTATTACAGCTTGGCGCTGTAATACGAATTCATCTACTGCTTTATCAGCAGTAGGTGCGTTGCCCTCATTGTCTGCAGCCATTGCTGCAGACACATATTCATCGTATGCAGCTTCAGTTTCATTTGAAGCTGCTTTCGCTTCTACTGTACTTTCAGTAGAAGGGCCATCGTTTTGTTCACAAGTTGCAGTTGCAACTTGCGCATTGGCTCGCTCAAAATTTGAGCGGGTCCCTCCCCCACTTAGATTTGGCGTACCGCCAAGTAAAGCTGTGGTTCGTGGATGCCTTAAGGCATTCACGTAGAACGGTATATGCTTAGTTGAAGCATGCACCGAATTGTTAATCGCGAATTCAGTGAGTGTCAGATAGTCACTCCACTGTTCAAAGGCATGTGAGTCTGATCGCAACATGTCTCCGAGAACGCGGTTAACCCGTTCCGTCTGCAAATCCGTTTCCGGATGGTCCGCAGTTGACATCTTCAACTGGGTTCCCAACAATGAGAACGTTTCTTGCCAGAAACGTCCTGTAAATCTCGGATCTCGATCCGAGACAATGTCTTCCGGCATTCCGTGCAAACGGAATACCGTATCAACGAATATCAGCGCTGTTTGAGCGGCGGTTACGTTCCCTGATACTGCAGTAAGATGTACCATCTTACTGAAACGGTCTACAAAGACCACTATTCCGGTCTTCCGACTATTGTCGGGTGGAAGACCGAATACGAAGTCCATTGAAATGGACTTCCAACACTCTGTCGGAACCGGCAGAGATTGCAGCGGAGCCTGTGCAGACTGCGCAGGACTAACCCGCTGGCAAATCTCGCAAGCGCGTACGTATTTCCGTACCCACTTGTACTGGTTTCGCCAGTAAAAGTCACGTGCGAGAGAAGCGTATGTCTTCTCTCGACCTTGATGCCCAGAAATCGGGGCATCATGATACTCAAACATAATTTGATGCTTGAGATCATCGTCGTTTGGAACGACGATGCGACGTTCATCTTTTTGGTTTGTGCTGTAAAGCAGCAGACCATCGTGCAGTCGATATCGATGCACGCAAGCGCGGAGGAACTCTGGGAGTTCGTCGTGCTTCTCACCTGATTGATTACTTAAGTAATCAATCAACATACGTGTCTCCTCTTCTGTTTTGTACGCCTCGCGTACTTGTCGTATAATTTACGACGACAAAGCAGTGCAACGGATCGCGTTTGAACTGGCACCTTCGGTTACGGACGGTTTCGTCTCGTAATCGGGCCTTCGGGATAGCGAATCCGCTATCACGTTCAACTTTCCGGGTTTGTATTCAACCATAAAGTTGTATTCAGCAAAGAATGACAGCCATCGAGCCATTCTTTGAGAAATGTGTGGTGAATTCACGGCCGTGCGTAGCGATGCATGGTCCGTGTAAACCACAAACGGTCTATCTCCCAATAGATAGATCCGAAAACTTGGCCAGTGCATACTTCATGGCAAGGAGTTCCTTGTCATGCACTGGATAGTTGCGCTAGGCTGGGCGCAACTGACGCGATTGATAGCAGAATACGCGATCACGATCATCGTGATCACGCTGCATCAAAGCACAGCCGATAGCGAAATCGCTCGTGTCGCAAACGACGTGGAACGGAAGCTCGTTATCGGCTATAACCAAGACAGGCGCTTCAGTCAAGCTTTGCTTGACTGCATCAAAAGCATCTTGGCATTGGGTATCCCAATGCCATTCGACATCTTTCTTAAGTAATTGAGAAAGAGGTCGTATCAACCCAGCATAGTTGCACGAATACTTGTGCAAATATGTTGCCAACCCAAGGAACTTTCGAAGTTCCTTAACGTTGTTTGGCGTAGGCCATTCAACGATCACCCTGATCTTTTCTGGATCAGATCGCACCCCGTTCTTGCCCACAAAACATCCAAGAACGGGTATCTCAGGTGCACCAAAGGTTCACTTCTTTAGATTTGCATAGAGCTTATGCTTACGCATAAGCTCTAACACTCGACGTAGATGTTCCCTATGGACATCTACATCGCTTTTATTGTGTTCACCCTTACTATGGATGAACACGTCATCGAAATAACTCGGTGCAATTTCTCGCACCGGGCGTAAAAATGCTTTACGCATCTGTTAAACGTAGCAGGGGAATTTCGAAGCCCCTGCGGCATAACAAGCCACTCCCAAAGCATGCCGCTTGGGGTGCTTACCACCGTGAGAGGGATATCCTTCTCATGCATTAGGATTTGATAAAATCCATATCTTAGATCGAGAGAACTAAAGATGGTGCTCCCGCACATGCCATCAATGATGACATCTTTTCGCGGTATCGGCGTCTGCGCCGGTACCGTCGCTGCGTTCAGCTTGTTGTAAGCGTGAACGATTTTCCACCCACCTGTGGAATTTTTCACACAAAGGTGGGGGTAGAGTGCGGTGAGATAGACTCCCGCACTTGGCCTGCTTTACGACGAGCTTCGAAAAACTCGTTGATCGCTTTTACTTGACACGCGGCAACGGCAATTGCCGCGTGACACAATACTTCGTGCCTGGCACAAGGTCAATTTCATGACGAGTTCCCTTATCCTTAGGGAGCTCGCTAGGTACTTCTTCTGGGAATACGTCAGCGTATTCCCGAAGTACCTCATAAAATGGGGAGTTCGCTTTAAGCGACTCCCAGATCTGCGTTTCAAAGCGCTGAACTTTGGTTTGATCATTGGGAACCTCTTTCCCAATGTTTTCCACTTGTAATGTGGATATTCGTTCACGAATATCCACTACATCATCTGTTGCTACGATAATACAGATCTGTTCGATCTGACCATCGTGCAAGTTTCTCACAAACTTCTTCCAGCTTAGCGCTGGAAGAGCCATCACCTCCGAACCTTCTTTCGGAGGGTGTTCCATCAACAGAGACTGGGTAGCTAATCCGGTCTCCGTTTGCGTCAGGACGTTGATCGTCTCGACGGAACTGTCCATGCAATCAGACGCACTCGTCTGATTGAATGCTACATGGTGATTACGATTCACCGTGTGGGAATACTCATCATCATGGTGGCCACTGCCTACCATGGAATTTTCTTGGCGATCAGATGTGCTAGTCTGATCGGCCGCCTTTTCTGCGACACGGTGGTCTTTATCACCCGTGCGCATGGCTAACGCAACGTGGTGGGCACTGGCCACCACGGAGTTTTGTTCACGATTGCACTCGATGGTGAGTTCACTCTCATCAACACGGAATTCATTCGTCGTGTTGGAACATTCGGTCGCACAGTGGTTTTTTCCCACTGTGGATACATTTTTATTCTCACGGTGGGTGTTTCCCACCGTGGATATCACTTCATTCTCACGGTGGGTGTTTCGCACCGTGGATATAACTTCATTCTCACGGTGGTCTTTATCACCCGTGGAATGTTTCTCTCCAACACGCAACGACTCTTCTGTTGCGTGTGGTAGTCCCTCTGGACTCTCACCAGCGGAGGTACCTTCCGCTGATCGTGTCAGAACAGACCTGGTGGTGCCATCGCTATCCACCAGACTGTCTGACGCTGCGGTTGTATCCTCTGATACAGCCGGATTACACACAGGGTGATCAGATCCTGTGCGTCC
The DNA here is from genome assembly GCA_026184515.1 of Peronosclerospora sorghi. Lineage (NCBI taxonomy): Eukaryota > Oomycota > Peronosporomycetes > Peronosporales > Peronosporaceae > Peronosclerospora > Peronosclerospora sorghi. The sequence continues at coordinate 7,317,318 of CM047585.1, read as the reverse complement.
GCCGCAGTCGATCGACAGGTTAACCCAGTAGATCGAAGGTTTAAACTTGGACATCCATGGGATACCAAGTATCACATCGAACTTGTCATCTAAATCGAGGACGATGAATTCATCCTCGAATGACAGTTCATTCAACTCGAAGCGTGTTTTAATCACACGCTTTGGAATAGTCACGGTTGCACCTGTTGCTAACCGGACTGACAACATACTTCGTGGGGTCTCTACCTCCACGAATCTCAACAGCGTTAGACTCTGAGTTCTAACGAAATTGTTTGACGCTCCTGCGTCAAACAAAGCTCGCATGGGGACATCGCTCCCGTGCGGCTTAACCTCCAGGGTGATAAGAGGCTTACCATCACCCTGCACCTTTTGACAGGACGTAGTCCCGTCTGGGGCTATTACCCTCACATGCCCTATGTCGGCATGTGGGATAACATTCCCAGTAGGGCGCCCCGCCCCTACTGGTGATTTACGTTTTTTGCACCAACAGGGTGATGTCCCTGTTGGTGTCGCCGTGCAGCGGACGGTTCCGTCCGCTGACTGCGTGGCACCGGACGCGGTGCCATACACCCATGGGCAAAATGCCCCATTTTCGCGCATCGATTGCATCGAATGTTCTTCTTAAATTTCGGTTGCTTCGTGTTCGAAGCAACCGCAACCGATAGGTCCATCGGCTCTGGACCTCGACCGCCCATGCTCTGGCGCGGGTGGCTGTTTCTTGAGACGAAGTGTGAACTTCGTCTGCCTGACTGCTGCTTGTTGACATGCCGTTGCGGCATGTCAAAAGCGAAGGGCTGTTGAGCCCTTCGGCTGTACCCAGCATGCGATGACGCTGATCGCATGCTGAACTCCTCACGGATGCTCATATCAATGGCATCCCTCAGAGTATCTGGCGGGTGCCAATAGTGACTCTGTTTGACGGGACCATCATTGAGTCCCTTCATGAAGCCAGTGACCTGCATAGCAGGGGGAACCGGATCATACACAATATTTGACAGCAAATATTGCGTCTTCTGAGCGTAAGCTTGAAGGTCAATCTTACCTTGCCGGAGTTCCATGAACTCCTGCCGACTACTTAGATCCATTTCTGGAGCTTCAAAGTTGAGCTTTAGCTCAGCTTTTAATTCCTCATAAGTAAGGAACGCAGAGTCATCAGTGGCTCTGCGACTCATCGCCCATGCCCTGGCTCTGCCGCCTAGACATGTTGTGGCGAAGTACGCCTCTTGGCGTTCGTCAACAATATTTTGCGCAGAGATGGCATCTTCCACCTCTGCGAACCATCTACGAAGGGGATCGCCCCCTTCGCCGGTAAAGGGCGGTACTCGCGCCTTTACTACTTCAACGCTATGCGTTGCAGGTGCAGTTGCGGTCCGCGCTGCCTCTGGCGCGGGCCGTACTGGATTTTCTAGGTGGTTTAGCCTAAAACGGTTCACCACCTGTACCACTTCCTCCGGGGACTTACTCTTGAGGAAGGTAATGATGTCGGTCCCCATAGACCGAATCATTTCCACCGTCGCGTCTTTACTACGCGACGAGAAGTGAGGGAAGTGTTTATTCACCTCTTCCAGCGTTCTTTCTCGCTCGGCAGCCGTCATGTCTCGCGACATGATGCCGAGCGGCTCTTAATCTTCGCTCCGCTAGTTAACTAGCAGAACGGAACTGTGGTCGTTAAGACGGACCACAAAGTGCTACCAGGTGTAACAGGACTGATCCTGTTACTGTCTTACACTGTATTTTGCGAGGAAGCGCGCAATACAATAAGGGCAGGATTAGTTGGTAACAACTAATCTTATACTAAAATTAATTATAAGTATTTACTTATTCTTTAGAACGCAAAATTAAGAGTGTTTATTAAATGGGTGGTTAGCGGCTAACAGTATAGTAATTACCTAACTAATATAATAATATCAAGTATTCAACTAACTGTACTATTAGTTAACCTGCATGATTCGTTATTTATACCGAATCGACTTTTCCTTCGTAGATTATAATAACTTATAATCTCTTATTTGAATTTCAGAAAACGCGTCTGATATTCAACTGTGATATTCTAACTTGAATATCAATTATTTAATGGCACCCCATTACATCGTCCCTAAAAAGTAGAGATGTAGACGTAATATTTTAGCGTGAACGTCAGCGTCTTTTGTTCAGCCACTGCTCGTGGATATAGTTGTTTGAAGTTGTCGCTATTCTTACTTGCGCAGATAGTCAAAAACTTAAGTAATGTCAGATAATAACTCCAATATAACGCAAATGTCTTAAGTCAATATCTCTACAACCAAATGTCCGTTTGCGGTGAAAATTATATGACACTTCGTAGTGAGAATAAGAAGTTATTCGCGTAAATATTTAAGAGAAGGTCAGTTCAAATCCACGGCATAGATAAAAACGGTAAGACTAGAAACACAAACTGCACAAATGCTATTTTGGATAGTGAGGTTATGATTGGCTCTAGAATTCTCAATAAAATTACTTTATTAGGTATGCCTCAAAAATATCGTAAATAACCAAACCAGGGACTTTATCAAAGGAATGCTTATTGAGAAGTGTTTAGCTAGCCTAACATGAAATATGTGCCAGATGTTGAAGTTCCATCTGTTGCGTGCTATACACTACTTATTGTGCTTGAAATCATATCGACTCAAAATGAGTACAAACACATAGATCATATTACTAATAAGTACGATTTGAATATTGCTACAATTAACAAAAGTATCACTCATACCCGGCATGAATAAAAACCGGTATTATGAATACTTTTAGGGCGTGACTGGGTACACCCCCCCCTTTGCTGCGTACACCCCCCCTAGGGTCAGGTTAGGGTTACACCTTCCCTTACACAAGCACTTGTAACATCGTCTTGGAGAAAAGAGCTAGGACACCGTGTCGGTCCTGAAAGCTCCACGTCGACACCAAATAATACTTATTTTTTGAGATACAGCTCCATAATCACATTGAAGTCACGTAAAACCATCGACTACGGCTAATGACAGCACATTTTGCTTCTGTATTGTAGGTAATAGCAACAAAGACGTGCGCTTAAAAAAATTTACTGCCTGACGCACTTGCTTATGCCTGGCGGTGATGCGTACAACTACACGGCGTCCACGTTGATCAGTACCCATCAGGAAAGCGTATTACTTCAGACTTTTTTATCGTGAATATTTACACGCATTTTTTGGCAACTGTAGTTATTCAAGCCACCTCGCAGAAGTGCCGAGGCGTCCGAAATTCTGCTCGACATCTCAATTCGCCTGAAATCTAACGAGAAGGATACATAGTAAACGGTCTATGTCCCGAAGCCCCGATCTCTACGTCTAGTAGAATCACAAGGGCAGAAACAAGAAAACTGATGTTTGGCACAAGTTTCTATTGGCAAATCTGCACAATGACGGTGTCCTTGTGTTTGCAGTTCATTCCATAATAAATCAACTGTCTCACCAATGTATGTCACACTTTTAAACATATCACAAAGCCTTGGTGACACCCTCCATGTGCTTGACAACCTCTAGCACTGACTTGAAACTAAAAGGCTCCGTAGCAGCCATATCAGCTAGCACCTTTCGGTTCAGCTCAATACCCGAGCCATTCATCTTGCTATAAAGCTTTGAGTACGACCTGTACCTGTCGTGCACCTGCGTTGATCTTTTGAATCCATAAAGAGCGCATGTCCTAGCAATTGCAAATGCAATAAAATTAAGAGCGTGGAACACAGCATTTTCTTACGTGTAAGGGAAGGTGTGACCCTAACCCTAACCCTAACCCTAGGGGGGTCAAACGGGGGTGTGTGTACCCAGTCACGCCCTACTCTTAACATTGCATTTTTTGTAACACATGCCCGATATTATCATTCTTCCGCTTTGAATAATACTTTATCCATTTACTACATGCAGAAGTTCTGTCGATGACAAAGAGCAAATCAAATAGTTACAAAGTGGGACAAAAAAGCCTTAGGCGTTTTACTTGTTCCAACCGTGTCACGAACGAAAGCTGCTGTCTATACGCTTAACACAGAACACTCTAATGACGTACGTAGTACAACGTAGGAATGAGCTGCTTGTCCTCGCTCAGTTCATTACCCAATTGGCCAAGCAAAAGACAACTCAAGCGCGCGCGTGAACGGCCATGACGACTCGATGGAATTCGCACTCGTGGGACGACGCTGCGAGTGCCCACGACTTGAATCGTCCCGACCTCGATAAAAGTCCCAGTCGATCTTTGACCTTGAGCGATGATGTCAGTGGCCCAAGTCTGCGCCATACGAGCTTCAACATGGAGCAGTGGGAGCACGAGCTGCACCAGGATATTGTGGCGACGAGGGCCAAGCTCGAGGCCGCCGTGCGTCATGACGCCAAGGGGGTGGGATGGAAACACAGCAGGGGAAAACATGGCGTCCAACTAGCGGAAATGAAACCCCAGTACGCGTCCAATGAGTTCGACGACGATACGGATCTGATGCACGCCGTGACCGCTAAAACCGAGCTACGATGCCATTTGAATGAAGCCTTGAGTGTCTTGTTGCATCAAGAGTCGAACGGCTATGACTCGACCATGAAAGCACTGTGTGGCAATCAATTTATAAAAGGCAAAGTGATCTTTTACCAAGGGTCCGAAGCGCACGAAGCTGGCGCGGACCACGAGCCTAACGACGAGACGCCCAAGCAAGTGGCAATTTCCGTCACGTCCGCCACGATGCGGCCCAGTACGAGCTTGAAACTGCGCTTTCAGTCTCGTCATCGACTCCAACAGCTAGTGTTTTCAACCTACACCTATCAAGATGCAGACAAGAAACATGCTGTGCATTTGATGAAGACCGTGCCGCGAAACCTCCACAAGCAGCCATTGTTACGAAAGACGCCCAATTCGCTCTTGGGAAGTGAGATGGATCATATTGGCATTGGCTTCGACTTGCGCTACGTGCCGCACCCTGGAGGAAGCAGTCGACAGTGCACTCAAATCTTTGCGCACGCTTATGCTTCGGATATCCCCGCGCAATCGTTTTCCAACGCTATCTCGAAAGAACCAGAAAGGGAAAAACAAGGTACTCCGTCAGTAGATATACGACGGCATCGGGCTACGTTGATGAACCCCGAGACGCGCGACATTATGCGGACAATGACCGCAACGCTGTCACAGTTTGAGCGCGTCATTCGACGTCGTCGATTTGGTTTTCAAGCCTTTATCGACTTGTCCAAAGCTCAAGCCAACTTGTTACTGGAGAAGAATTGCGTGATTTGCAACAAAATGTTCTATTTCTTCCGCCAATATCTCTTTTGCCAGCTGTGTGGCCACATGGTATGCGGAGACTGTTCGGACCTGTATGATGTCGAGGCACGCATTGGCGTCATTCGACAGGATCGATGCTGTAAACAGTGTGTCGTTCGTGTCGATGCGTGCAAGTTCGATGACGAAGATCTGCTCCCAGCCTTGGGTCCCATTATTGTGGACACACCGTCAGAAGAGTGGACAACACCTCCTACGGCCACACTGAGCCCCGCAACTCGTCCTGCGAAGCAGCGTGAACCGCCGGAAGTTGACGACGATGACATGACGAAGCAACTGTGCTCGGAAGATGCAGCAACACGTAGTCGAGCGTTGGAGATTCTGGATACACTTCTTGATTGTTCACCACAGTTTACTCCTAGTGTATCCTCGTCAGCACGCGCCAATTCTGTTGGCAGAGGAGAGATTAAATCGCATGAAAAGAGCAAGCGTCCAAGCAAAAAACTCACCCAAGTGGAGCACGTCTTTGCAGGCATTGAAAGTCACTTGAATGAAACACTGTCTAAAGCGCAACGCAAGGTCAGCGTCAACACTTGCGACATGAGCGACCGCACACTGGACTACAAGCTTCGATTTGATGCGAGTAAAGTCGCGCACAAAGATATTCCCTTGGCACCAATACCAGAAGCAACGAAAGATGCCCGTCGAGTGGAGTTGATCAAGAGCTCGGGCGTCCTCGAGGAGGAATACGACCGATCAGCCTTAAATCTGATTGCACAAGTTGCTGCCAAGCGTCTTGGTTGTCCTATTGGCGTCGTGACGATGATTGATGACGAGCATTTATATGCTATTGCGGATTACAACCTTCCAATCAAAATTTGGACTCTGCCTCGGAACGAAGTGATTTGTATGCATTCCGTGTATGCAGAGAAACCCCTGGTGATTAAAAATCCCCAGCGAGACATGCGATACTCGAAGATGCCATGTATCGAAGCCCTCGGTGTGAAATTCTATGCCGGGTTTCCACTTCGAGCACCAAGTGGCGAAATCATTGGCAATTTATGCACACTCGATACCGTTGCTCATAACAATATTTCGACCAAGGATTATTCGACGATGGAGGCGCTGGCCAAGTTGGCATCCGATCTCATGAGAACTCCCCAACTTGTGTAGATGTTAACGGACGAAGTTGTAAATGATAGGGGAAATCTTGTGAAAAATACATGGAATTTTGACGAAAAGTGCAGTTCTAAAATGTTAGACAGGGGAGCAAGTGGTCAGTAGATGAATTTTTGAGAAGTGAATTAATACATAGCTGTGGTTTTGCCTATTCTTGCTCTACACACAGCCTCATATGCATGTGACCCCTCGCCACGAAACTCCTGACCCAACGGACACTTCAACTTACCAACGCCATTCGGATAACCTACAGATCCGGTTTCCAACACGCCCCTCTCGAAGTCCGCACTCGATCGACTAGGCGATCACAGTGATGCCCATCAAAGCACCGAGTGTTTTGAGTCGAGCCTTGTCAAGCGGCTTCGTGAAGGCATCAGCTGGGTTTTCTTCCCCACGTACCTTGACCAACGTGATTGACCCACGCTGTACCTGCTCGCGAACGTAATGCCAGCGGAGTTCTATATGCCGTGTGCGCCTGCTGTAGGTCGGGTTTGTCGCCATGGCGAGCGCGGCACTGCTGTCAACCCCGATGACTGGCTCGATTTTGTAGGATGGTAATATCTCCGTGAGTACATTACTCTCCGCCATGGCCTCCATGCTGGGTTCACACGATGCGACATATTCGGCCTCTGCAGTCGATAACGCGATGATCGGTTGACGGTGCGACATCCACGCCACAGCACCACCCGCCAGCGTAAGCACTGAGCCACTAGTCTCTTCCGCGTCTCAGGGTCGCTCCCCCAGTCACTATCGCAGAATCCACTCAGCGTAATGACACGATCCGACGCAAGTCTCTCACGTTTGGTGTACTTATAGTCGCACGTGCCGATCAAGTAGCGGAGGACGCGTTTGATCGCTCCGACGTGCTTCGACGAGGGCTTGGCCACGAATCGACTCAATTGGCCGAGTGATTAGGCAAGATCCGGCCTGGTACTGGTAGCCAGGTACATCAACATGCCCAGCGCCCCACGAAAATCGAAACTTGAGTCGATATTGTCGTCTTCGGTGGCTGGAGCGAGTCTGGCGTTAGTTTCCATCGGATTTCCAGTGGTTTTGTGTCGTCGTGTACATATTTGCCGAGGATCTCGTGAGCGTACTTTCGCTGAGAAATATTGATGGTCACAGCAGTTTGTGTAACTTCAACACCGAGGTACTCACGCAGTTCCCTTGGTCCTTCAATCCGTAGGAAGTATCGAGGTCCTTGAAGAGCTGGATCTTGAAGGCTTCGTCGTTGGTAGCACAGAGTATGTCATCGACATAAAGTAATACGAACACGATGCGCTTGTCGACTATTTGGTAGTAGAGACAGGGGTCTGTGGAGCACCTCTGGAAGTCACGTTCGAGGAGCCAACATTGATCTCCGAGTTCCACTCGCGGCCAGACTGACGCAACCCATAGAGGGCATTTTCACCACGTAGACATGACCTTGGCTTTCACACGGGAATCCTTCAACCTGCCGAACATACTGCTCGATCTCGAGATTGGCGTTTAGGTACGCCGTGTTGACATCTCCCCCATAGACTGTGAGTCCTAGCTCGGCCGATGTTGCCAGAAGCAGTCGAAAAGACGACATTCGAGCTACCGGCGCGAAAGTTTCCACGAAGTCGATCCCAGGGCGCTGCCAATTTCCGAGCGCGACAAGTCTTGCCTTAATTTTAAATAATGAACCCTTGAGCATCCGTCTTATACGCGTACACCCATGTGGTGGAGTCAAGTTCAAAATCGAAAACATTAGCATCGATAACCTGACTACCACCATCGCGCCCAGCCTTCCAACTTTCGGAGGGGGTACTCCGCGGACCACCACTCGAGATCTGGTCCGATCGTCCGCTGCAAGCAGACGACCGGTCGTCATCAGAACCCACTTGGTCCGATTGTTTAGTGTCCATCTCACCTTGTGTACCCGATGGAATGGGCTAGTTACACACTCGGTGGATCGGGATCGCAGATTGGATCGAAGCGGTCTTGAATATAGAAGACCGATCTGGGTAGGTATCTCTGGGGCGGAACTCTTCACCCCAGACACAAACAGACCAAAAACACTTCCAAGAGATAACTTCCAATAGGTCGATCGTCCAAACAATCAAGACCTGACCAATACGAAATAATAGAGGGTAGAGCGACCGTTCCGGTCTAGCCCCTGACCAATACGAAATAAGACCAAAACCGGTCTAGTTTCCAACCAATATTAAAACAAGCCAATATGTCCGCGTAAAGACCCAATATGCTCTTGAAACTCCACAAACGATATCTCCACGCCAAGACCAATCCAGTGAATAGCACGTTCCAAACGTACTTGAGTTGAGGTGTTGAGATCGCCAAATCGTACTCCCGTCGAGGGACTTCCGGTGGGCCAAAGTGCGCGTGCGGCGCGTCCAGACCGGGTATAATGGGCGAGAGGGGATAATTCGACCCTCTGCCCCCAAACACTCCGCGGCGGGCGGAGGAGACTAGCGTACAAAAGGGGAGAACGGCGACCCCTATCTGTGGTGTGAACCAAGACCAAAGGATTTCTACTTAGAAAAATCCTGCAACCAAAAGACTTCTTACTTTATTAGGCAAATCCACAACTAAAAAACTACTACCCTATAGTCCCTAAATGTACCCCCACAAAATATGTAAAATACCCAAAGTCGGGTGACTCACCAAAACTTGCGTTCTTGACACTTCTCGAGTCTGATAGGCTGAAAAGCCCCCCTTGTTTAAACCAATCCGAAATTAGACCAAATGCCTTGACGAAACTTGACCATAAGTGTGCCAAATTTTGGGCACGCTTCTCCACACCCACATTGTCCTGATTGCCTGAGCACCATTTGGCATCACTTTGTGCTCGATCTCTTCCAATACACCCTTGGCTCTCAGTGTTGCCATCTCTTGTAGCTCGGCCATGCGCCACAAATCAGCGAACTTGGAGCGCATTGCCTCGCGCCGGCACCTTGGTATCTTGACATTTGCTGCTGGGATTGGTCGTCCGTCCTTACCGATGATTCTGGATGCCATGTTCGCAAAAAACACGTAGTCCTTGTACCTTCCAGGCGGCCGGCGTGTTGATCCCTCACGTAGACCGGTTCGACGCATCTTCACTTCGTCTCCAAGCTGGACTCTCTCAGCTTCTGATTGTGTTTCATCGCGTGTAGGGCGCTTGCCCAGACCCTTTAGGTACCACAACACTCTCCGGCTTTGGCGTCTCTGCTATAGCTCCATCAGCCGATGGATCTTCAGCCTCTGGGGCAGCCGCCGTAGCTGTAGCAGGCTTTTCTTCCTCATTTACGCCACCTTCGTCGTCTGCGGTGGAATGATTGTCGTCTAAACCAACATTTGAACCGCATTCGACTGAAACGGATCCGTGGTCACTTGAACTGTCGGACGCGTCGTACTCTTCCTCGGTGGAGCCTATTACCTCGGAGCTACTGGAATCATCCCGCTCGCTGTGATTACCATCCTGGCTGCTGACGGATCTGTGGACAGAAAGAATCGAATCCATCTCGCTGCATTCACGGGACACAGATGCGTTGACGTCCCCGAACTCGCCCACCAACTGGGCAGTGGGCACCAGGGAGATATTTGAGGAGGAAAAATAGTCTTCCGAGTCATCGCACTCGTTGTCACCGTCTGCGTCACTGTATAAATGGTAGATACCACATGGAGGTTCGGTCGAGAAGCGTAGCCACGACGCTTGGTCCTCATCTTCAAGCCCAATGTGGTGACGATCTCCGTATGTCACCTCTTCACGCACTCGCACCTCAGGCACAAATTTTACCGTGTTCTAGCCGGGGATGAACACCTCGCAGCCAACCTTGTCTTCCTAGTAGCCAAGTAAGAACGCGACGATCGCGTTGTTGTCGTGCTTCTGGCGTTCTGGCGACACGGGAACGTGCACATAGGCGAGGGCGCCGAACTTACGGATGTGGTGAATGTCAGGCTTGACACCAAAGAGTCGCTGGTACGGGATCCCTTCAATTGGCTTATTGTAGACGCGGTTCTTGATGTACACTGCGTTCTTCAGTGCATAAGGCCAGAACGAACGGGGATATCCTGACGCTTGCATCTGTGTCTTCACCATTTCGATCAAAGACTGGTGAGATCGTTCTCATGGGTTCAGGTGCGAACCTTTCGGCCCAACTGTCACGTGCTCGATTCCATGCGCCACGTACCAGGCTTCGATTTCTTTGTTGGTAAACTCGCCGCCTCTGTCAGTGAGGACGCGCTATAGCGTGAACGTCTCGCTCGCCGAGGGCAGATACTCACGCTTTACGATCTTTTTGATGCCTCTTCCAGCCTGTCGTTCGGCCCAGACCACGTATTGCTGCATATGCCGGTTCACGGTCGCTCCCGTCTTGTCTTTCATCAAGTGTACAGTGAGGAACTTACTCCACCCATCCATAATTACTAGGACCGCTGAGTATATGGTTCCATTGTTCTGATCTGGGAACAACAAGTTGGCATAGACGATCTGGTTAGGGGCTGTGATGTCACGATCCAATTTTTGCTGACGCTGCTTCTGCTTCTGCTTGTCGATATGGCAGGCGTCACAAGTATTCAGCTATCTTTGGGTGAGCATCATGCCCTTGACGAGACCACTGTCGACCATCACCTTCAGGTACTGCCCATTGACGTGCGCCAGCCGCTCGTGCCACACGTGAAGACTTCTAACGCCATCTACTGTGGCGTAGTTCACGACAGCCCGCTCTGCTGCCGGCATCGACTTCTTACCCGCGCTGCCCTTTGTGTGGAATAACCACATCCCGTGCTCACGCACAGCGTGGATAACGTGTTGACCATCCTTTTGCACGCTATACGCCTTCGTCTTCCTATCGTAGTCGATGTCGAAGCCTTGATCCATGGCGAGAATAGTCGAGAACAGACCGTGTTCTGCGTCCGGCACATAGAGAACATCATCGATGAAGAGCTCGACTTCTCGACCATTCACTTCAGTGACTATTTTCACTGTTCCGGTCCCAGACTCCTTGGTGAGTGTGGTGACCGCCACACTATGCACCTTCGCATCGAAATCATCTGAACTAATTTCCTCGAAATGCACAAACAGGTCCTTGTCGCCAACTTTATGAACAGTCGAACCGCTGTAAAAACACCACCAATCCGACGAGACCGTGAAATCATCCGTCTGGTCAGCTTCCCCCACGAGTTTCATTGAAGATTATCCCTCCTCAACGACTCCAGTGGTAGCACCAGGCTCCACACGAACTGGAAAGGCTGTTGGATCGCGGCCCCGAGTGAATATCGTTCGTTGGCCTGAGCGATGGCCACCGAAGCCTGTAGCTTTGCCGCCTCCGCTGCCATCACCTCCTTGGGTCTGCTGCGGGCAGTCGACCTTCAAGTGACCGATCTGGCCGCACTTAAAACACTTTCTCTGGTGGGCGCTTCCACCGCCACCTGCGCGTCCCTGACGGCCTTCACCACCGCCATCGCGCTCCTTGCGACCTCTTCCATTCTTGACGTCGACCGTCCGCCGCCATCAGATCCTTGGGCACTGCGTTCCTTGCGTCGCGATTGACGCTCAGCCGCCTGTTCAATAAGTACGCGGAGGCTCTCCGGCGTCATGGTCCCACCAGAACCACCGTACTTAACTGCACCACGTAGTTGTTCAAATTCGTACTGGTCTGGTAGACTGTCCAACATCATGGCCTTCATGTTGATACTGTTCACTTCGTACCCGTAGCTCGATAACTCCGTCCGAAGTTGGAACATCTTAGCCATGTGAACTTCGATGTCTCCAGACGGTGGACACTTCATGTCCCGCAACTCCTCCGACCTCCGCATAATGATGCTCTCCTTGATTGTAGGATCCTGACGTCTCTCGTAGATTTCACACAACGCCGCCCACATATCCGACCCGAGCTCATACTGGTCGAGTTGTTGCAATTGGTGCGACGGGATAGTCGTACCGATCATACGCAATACCTTCCACTGTTTCTTGTCGTAGACTTCCTTCGACTCGCTCCTCATGCAGGTGCAATCTATCTTGACTTCAGCAAGATCCACAAGCCCGTGTTCACGGAAGATGGCCCGCATCGTCCACTTGTACGTGCGCCAATCTTTGCCGTCCTACCCGTAGGGGAGTCCTTCTGTCTTTGGTTCGCCGTTCATGATCCTTGGATTTCTAGCGCAGTCTTGGGCTCATAACCCTGTTAGACAGGGGAGAAAGTGGTCAGTAGATGAATTTTTGAGAAGTGAATTAATACATAGCTGTGGTTTTGCCTATTCTTGCTCTACACACAGCCTCATATGCATGTGACCCTTCGGCACGAAACTCCTGGCCCAACGGACACTTCAACTTACCAACCGTCATCCGGATAACCTACAGATCCGGTTTCCAACACTAAATCACTAACATAAATGTATGGGATGCTAAACACAAAACGCACAAGTTGTAGGTCTTGATGATATCTTTAACACCTGACCTGTTAGTTTGAGTCAGGTGGGATCTCTAGGGGTGATTTCGTCACATTATACTTTCTGAAACCAACCAACTTGGTTTGGCCCGGGATCTAACCCGGGACCTTCCGGTACCGCAGTGAGTAGTGAACCACTCGACCACGGTCGGATTAAGGTGGGATCTCTAGGGGCGGTGGATTGTTGTGCGACGTGTGTCCCGCAGTGGAGTTTTCAGCTGGCAAGAGTAAATTGAAAAAATTAGTATACGGTCATATCCCTCTGAAATCTTATCTCCTGCTACTTAATAAATTCCAGTACTTTGTAAGTTTCGGCTTCCACTGCAAATCTTATAATTGATTCTTTCCGCTACTTTATACCCTCCGATAAGTTATAGGTTCTACCTCCCAGCGAGGCTATGAAGTTTTGGAGGGACGTCTGTACCTGTATTTCCTACACTCCTACGGAAACACCTTAGGCTGCATCTCCATCAAATTAATCCCAATTTCAATCGAATTCTTGAAACCTTGGCGCACTTAGCTCCTTTGTCAGTAGATTGGTTATCATATCCACACTTGAAACGTGAGACGCCGAAACAATGCCTTTTTTTAGAGAAGATCCTAAAAAACTTGACTTTCACGTCAATATGTTTTGCGCTAGCAGCGCTGGCTTCACTTCCAACTTGCTTTATCGCCGACTGATTTCCCATCTTCAAAACCAGGGGCATCTTGGTGCGCACAACAATTTCATTCAACAATTCGTTTAGCCCCAGCGCCTCTCGGCTGACTACCGAAGCTGCCACGAACTCTGCTTCCGCCGTCGAGAGTGCCACTGGCGTCTGCTTCTTGCACCACAAATCATTTAGAAAAACCACCATAGATGAAACAATTTTCCTATCCACCCTGTCCGCGACGAAATATGCGTCACAAAACCACGTGATCCACAGCGGCTGCGTCAGTTTATCATCATGCTTCAATCTTAGGCGCAATCCACTTGTTCCCTTTAGGTACATGAGAATTATCTTCGCCACCTTGTAATCGCCGAGCGTCATCTCAAGTGTTCTTCTAGTAGCAGGTTGCACAGCGAACGAATTGTACGGTCGCGTACATCGTAAATCCATAATAATCTGCCCACGAGTGACTGGAAACTCTTGATGATTGGCATATAGGGTTTCGATTTCACCCGTAACGGTTCGCAGAAATCCTTCATTTCGTCCTGGGTCAGAACCGGCGTCTTGGCTGGGTTCATCTTGGACAACTTATGCGCGTTCAATACTTCGGTAATGGAAGCTTCTTGGTCGAATATATATCCACCCCTTGGATCTCCTCCGATCCGCATACCCAAAAGCTTCGTGACGTTACCGAGATCTTTAAGATCCAAAACTTTTATTTCCACGAAAAATTGCGAAACAATTTCATCGTTGGTGCCTATGACCAAAAGGTCATCCACATAGGCACCAACTACCACAGACCCCATTTATCGAGTCTTCACAAAGATACACGTATTTGTTACACACTGTGTGAACTCCAAATCTTCCAGTGTTCTGCACAAGCAGTCGTGCCACAATAGGCCAGTCTGCTTCAAACCATAAAAATTTTGCCTTAGTTTCAGCGCCAGCTCACTTTCGACTCTACGCCGAAATCCTCAAGCTGCTCTTTATTTATGCGCAATCTTTGTGGAATTTGGATAAATATCTCAACATCATCCTCCGCCTTGGCCTTGGCGTAGTCTCTCGGAACGTCTCCATGACGTGCGGCCACCCACCAAATCTTGGCCAGCGTCAATATCAGCTTCTCGTTGTTAAGCTCCATCACCGTCGAGAACGTGAAGAAGTAGTTGTTAGGAGTCGCTTATTTTTCAGCCGTGTACTTGCGGACACGCGTTCCAATAGAAGCAGTGTGTACTGGCGCGTCGTTCCACTAGCGAGCAATAAAGACAGAGGAAGTAACGTAATGCTAAACAAATAAAACGTAAAATAGACTTGTATTATTCACGTCCAACTTGTAAATCCACTACGTATCACGAAACGAGATAACCGTAACTTGTTCCACAATCCATAATCCACGTAATTGATAGCGAGAAACTCCCACACGTAATCCGCCGTACTAGTCTCCAATCAATCATACTCGTGAAACAAATCAAAATCCAAAGTGATTTTATTAGTGTTAAGATAAGTACTTAAACTAATAATATGCATATATGCAATTTGCTAGGTTTTTTATCGAAAATCCAGCGACACCAGGCGCTGCAGGAATTGCACGCTTTTTTAACAGTAGTTGTCTCCATAGACCTGCTTGTCGCCTCTCGCGACGATCCTCGCCTTGTAACTCTCTACCCAACCGTTCGAATTCACATTGGTATTTTAGACCCATTTGGTCGGGAGAGGCACCTACCCAGGAGGGCGACATTCAACCGTTCAGGTCTAAATATTCGAGGGACTGTAGCTCAGTCCGCTCGGCAGTGCTCCACATCACACTGTTGGAACCGGCAGGGAAATCCCTATAGTTCTTGGGGTCCGGTCCAGCTGCCATCGTAGTGTTTATTGTTGGTTCATCTCAGACACGGCGATTACGCATAGCGTACTTCCATCAACCGGACGGTTACAACGGTCGATGGTTGCGCTGGTCTTCCTAATCTCGCTTGAAACCATGTCAGTCAGAATCGATTTTGGGCTTAAGCGAATCTTAGTACACCTTAACCCTTGGTGTCTTCTTCTTCTGGTAAATTTACGCGTGATTGAACCATTAGCTATAGCACCTTGCTTTTTCGAAGCTGCATCACGCGGTTCATCATTTTTCAACTTCCAAATTTGTGCCTCCGTTACCTTTCGAATTAGACTTCTCAAAGGCTTCCAGCTCATTTCCACATTAACTTCCAGGTTCTAAGAAATTTTTCGACCTTGCATACTCATTAAGTGTCTCAATCGCGGTGATATTCCTCGTCACCGTGACCACTCGATCCTTAAGGAGCAGCACCTTGTATCCTTTGTTTCATCATTTTCCAAGGATTATCGCGCGTTCCGCATGGCGCGACAGAGCCTTCTTCTAGGGGTCCCACCAAACCATGCACGGGGACCCGAAAACCATAATATCGGTTAAAATTGGGTGTTTCCCACTAAGTACTTCCATCAGCGACAATCGCCCTTGATTCGCCCTTGTCGGAGTACGGTTGAGTATGTAGACAGCATACTCAGCTGCCTCCGATCAAAAAAAAAGTGGGACATCAGAACCTAAGACCATACACCAGACCATATTAAAAATGGTCTGGTTCACATTAGAAGCGGGTCTACCAACCTCGGTGATCTTTTGGCAAATACTAGTCTGTTTGCAAAACAGTTTTACGTTCTGGTATTTGCCACTACCATCAGTGCGTATCACATGCACTCGGCATAAAAACTCATTTTCAAACCATGCTAGAAAGTGTTCAAACATCTTTGCCGCCCTATCGTTCGTACGGGCGGCAAATACACGCACATAGTTCGAGAAATAGTCCACGAAAACAACCAAAAAACGATTTCCGCGTTGACAGCGGGGAGGGATAGGACCCTAAAGGTCACTACAAATCACTCCTTTGATCCGATATATTGGGGCATTTCTGGCAGGTCTTCTTCGGCTGAGCCGTGAGTGTTGCTTTGCCCTCGGCAAAGTTCAGGCAATTGGGTTTTCTAGTGTCAGTTAGGCCTATTCCCGATCTGGGGTCGCTGGCCAGTCATTAGACTGTTTCATATGCCAGGCGACCCAAACGCACGTGGAAATGGTGGAGACTTGCTTCGTGGGCATCGCTCGGAACATTTTACTGAACGGTGTTCAACACCATGCCTTCGAAATTGTTTGATTCACCACCTTCATTTTCTTAGGTCCGTTTCGCAACAAACACAGCACCAAACGTTTCAACCGAAAACATACATTTTCCATATAATCCCACATTCGTATGATGACCATCATCCACAATAGGACACCCTTTTTCGCGAAGTCTGCCAAGAGATATAAAATTTTGGCCAACATTGGCGCGTAAAAAACTTCTTTCAATTCAATCACCGTTGGTTTGTCTTCACTCCACTTTAAAACCAACTTTCCGACATTGGTGGCTTTCATCGTGCCACCGCCGGGCAAGTCGAATGTGTCATTCGGACCACATTCCTCGACATATTTAAGCAGGTTTGTGTTCGACATCAAGTGTCTACTTGCACCTCTATCGATAATCCATAAATTCGCGACTGAAATATCTCCTAAATAACTGTTCATTTCTTCGCTCGGATTGGTTTCAAGGGTAGACAAAACTAACCCTTTTATACCATCCTTCGTTTGACTTCTTCTTCCCCTTTTTGCCTCAGCTGTTGCCACTCTTCCGGCGTCTCTCCGGGCAATATCTTCGTAAATGGCCTTCGCTACCACCCCCGCTTCTGCTCATCGTTTCGACTGAGTTCGTGTTCAACTAGGGGCTTCTCTGCCCTTGACTGAATCATCTTCAATCTCTTGGGCCCACTTAATAAGTTCCTGCGCGTGGTTCAAGAAATCCTTCCGGGCAGGATTATACCGTTTCATCATTATCACCTTCAACTTCGGTGCAGCAAAGTTCACTATGTTCTCCACGTTTAACTTTTCACATGACCATCTTTCAAGGTCCAGAGCTATTAGGCAGAGATACTGCTGGATCCACGTCCTCTTTGGATCCTTTTCGGACGCAAACCATGCAACATCTGGTGATTGGAGATATTTACCTGAAAGCTAACCACA
Source organism: Peronosclerospora sorghi (assembly GCA_026184515.1). NCBI lineage: Eukaryota > Oomycota > Peronosporomycetes > Peronosporales > Peronosporaceae > Peronosclerospora > Peronosclerospora sorghi. The sequence goes on along the minus strand of CM047585.1, from coordinate 7,299,784 downwards.
TTCTCTCCAGAACTTAAGACAATTGAGGTGATATTAGCCACCATCTACGGATTTATTCGGAGGCCGTACCCTCCAAGTATTCTCCCAACTTGTTTATCTCGAGACGCTCTGTCGATGCAAACCCGGAGGCTATATTTGCAATTTCGATAGCTTCCATGAGCAGATACGTCCATTGCTTGCAGCCTGAACCGATACCAGGATAGATCTCCACACCTGAGAACTTTTGTATCGTCATTTTGGAATTTTATAAGTGGGGTGTGGGTCCTTAACTGGGGCTTCTGCATATACCCGACGACCATATTTCCTCCACCCACACCCGTCGCCTGCCCTGGAGCCGCCTGTTGAATTCGGTCCACGTTCGCGTGTGGCATTGCGCCAACTTCACGCCTTCGTCCTCGGCCAAATCGTGCTGAGTCATCTACTCGCCAAACGGACTGTAGTTCAGGAGACTCTCACGGAACTCGTTGTGTTGCTCGCCCACTTGGAATACTTTCCTCTACCCATCAACGCTTGGCAATGAATTTATTGTCTGTGATTCCTCCACAGACTTCAGGCGGTTTTGGACATCTTCAGCTCATTTAAAATCGCCTGCAGGGCATCATTCTCCCCTCGTACTTTACCAACTTCAAGCTTGTTTTCCAACTCGTCCATCTCCACAAAACCGAGATTATCTCCACAAGAAAACAAATCAAACAAACTTTTAACAAATGTGACTTCCCACAAGAAACGTGATATCCACTCATAAACGAGACTTATTCCTTGGGATCATAACCTTTTATACACAAAACGCACAAGTTATAAGTCTTGATGAGATCTTAAACCACTTGACCTCTTAGTTTGAGTCAGGTGGGATCTCTAGGGGCGGCGGATTGTTGTGGGACGTGTGTCCCCCAGTGGAGGTTTCAGCTGGCTTGTTTACAAAAAGAGTAAATTAAAAAGATTAGTATATTATGTAAAGTTACTTAGGCCACTTAATCACAACTAAAATGTATAAGTTGATCTAAAAAATAAAAATGTATCTGAAAGCATACCAGCCAATGGGGTTTCACCATTATGAAAAGCCGAAAAAAAACAAAATAGCTACATGCATTTCCAACAAGGGAAACATTATTATATTCTGAGAGCCCCCGTCTTGGAAGCGGTGCAAAAGTGGGCATTCCGGCGCGGACTGTTGAATCTCAAAACTTCATAGAGAAAGTAATGCATATTTTGAGCCCCCAAAATGGATTCAGGTGTCGATTTAAATTCTCAAACCTTCATCAGGGTAAGCTTGATATTCAAGCTTATTAAGTGAATAGCAAAATATTCGCTCTCAAATATTGTGCAAGAACCATTATCACAGCTACACAAGTGGCTGAGTATATGAAGAGCCTAAATGATCGCCCTATCAAGACTTCACTTTTTTCGAGAATGCTCGAAAAGAATTCACTTGGTGACGTTCAACTGGATTTTATCCCCAGCGTGACTGTTGACAGCGTATTCTCTGCTAGTTGAGGATTTTTTAAATTACCTATCTTTTAGAATGGACCACTAGTATAAAAAACGACCGTCACATGACATAAACTGTGTTCTTGAGGAAAGATTATTCTATTAATAAATTGAGAAAACATTCTGCCCCTCCTCGACTTCTATTTCAGAAAGGGACTCATGAATGTTTTAAATTACAAAGTCCTACAAGATACGAGAATTCGGAAGCTTTATCAAAGTCTCTGCTCGTGTTACAAGTCAATTAGACGTGGAGTGCTTCGTTTGTAGCGATTGATGGTCGTGTTGTCGGATTAGATCCTTCAAAGGGGCATGGTGAAGTGAACGGTCTGCAGTACAAAGGTACTAGTCGCAATTGTCGGAACAAGCGATCTGTACTCCCACCGTCTTTTGATGTGGTTATAGAAGGGAAACGATTTGCAATTCTTGTGATTATAAAGCGAATCACGTCTGTGCGTCATCTGAATGCGATGTTGTGGACGTATTCTACGTGAAACATGGGAGAACTCATTGTGAAAAAGACGATATAATTCATCGTCTTTGACACGAGTGTATTTTTGCAACACCCGACAAAAAACAAACGGTCGAATAAAAATGGCAAAAATTACCTTGGGATTGTCTTCTTTAGAATACTATTTCTGACAATCCAAGTTTCATAATGATATGCTATTTAAACTCGACGATTCAAAGATTTTTCATGATGCCGCGCTATTGTCGCAAATTGTTGGGTTTTAAGCCAATCGAAATCACAGCGTCAAAGGCTAACGCGAGACTGTCAGCTTAACGTACGAACTAATTCTCAGGGTGAATCCCTCCTAAAATCCTGTATTATGACATTTTATCGACATTCATCGCAAAAGTGACCTGTATTTTCCGGTTTCTTATTCCTCAATCTATGATGGCCACTTTTAAAAACAGCCCGCCATGCCAAAAGAGGTACTCTTTTACCTCCTACTTTTAAGATTTGGGCGGGCGCTGTCGCAAGCGGTGATTGCGCTCTTTGAGCTATGTACTACGACGAAATTTGTCTAGAATATAATGTTGTCTATTTGTTGCGACCCTTTCTAACCCTAGGGGATTGGTCATTTTTAACAGCGTCCATAATGACGCGCGTTTAGATCGGGCAGGTCCTTATGAGTGAATGTGATCGGGCATGTGAGGATAATTGACCTGACTCAAGTGCTACTGTAAAAAAACGTGCGGGTTATTCATCACCGTAAACGTTAAGCCTAATAAGAGCGATCTCATCATGCAAATAGACAGCCTTATAACCGCACAAAGTTTAGAGTAAGCGAGCTTCATCAAAATAGAACTTGTAGCCGGTGCGTATACGCACGGTGCGGCTAGCGCACAGAGGAAGACTTTCCTTAAAGCGGCGTTCGCCACTACTTAGCCGATACGCCCTTATAAAGGGCTTAGTAGGAGATAGCTCTCCTACTCGGGGCCAAGATTCCCGGGTTGGTTTACTATAGCCTTTGCTAATTCCTTAACGGCAAGGCTCCCTTACTAAGGGTGTAGCTAAAGGGAGGGCTCCCTTTACGCTACTGCACTCACTACACGCGCGGCCGGTCGAGGTCGTGCGTCTGTAGGTGATAGAGTGAAACGTAAACTGAATGTATATTTAATATATAATTAGTCTAAATTAATTTAAACTAATGTAAAATATATGTAATACTAAGTAGAACATACCAAATTTGTACCTAACTAAAATGTAGTGTACACCACCTGTATACCGACACGTGGATGGCTGACACGCCACCTTCTGCCCTGATTGGTTAAAATAACCAATGGTTCAAAACCCTTCGAACCGGTCAATACTGACCCCAACCGTAGTGTACTCACGTACACCACCAACTAAATGTGACTCGAAGGTAACCCTGTTACATCCTCCCCCATCAAGACTATTGCTTACGCAATAAACAAAATTTTGTTGGAGAACTCCAACTGCCAGAACCTCTGGCTGACCATGAGCACCTTCAGTGGTGCTATGGAAGAAAACTATTCCGATAACTCGGAAGTAGATGCCCTTGGGGATATCTCCCCAACGGCTGACCACTCCGACAGCGCCGAACGGCGCTGTCGGTCATCCAACCCATTCCCCACACGTGGGGAAAACGCACTAACTCGTGCGCCACCTCTACCAACTGCGGATGATGCATCCGGGTCACCGCAGGCGACCATCAACAATTAACCGGCCTCGGTTCATGAGGCCCGACGTGCCGTACGGGCACGGAATGACCTCGTGACCCTCAAAAGAGGGATAAGAGCGCGGTCAAGAGGGGTTTAGCCTCCTATACCCCTGGTCCAGCGGCTATACTGCCGCGTGAAATTGCGCGCCGGAAACAACTCCGGGACAGACTGCTGACGCCTAAGCAGTTTACTGTTAAGTCCTATCGGACGCGCTCGGGAAATAGGCACGCAATTCCCTCGTTGATATCCTCCACGAGATTCCCTTTGTTCTCTTACGGGACGAAAGCGTCGAGGACGCAGAACAGGCATTCCGCACTTGGGCGGAAGGGGAGAAGCGCCTCCCCAACTTTGATGCGCTGTACAACAGTTTTTCCGAACCCGACGTTCGGGTAGAGAGGGCGTTACGCTTGGCCTATGGCCAGGCCAAAGCGCAGGGGCAATTACCTGCCTCTTACTACACGCGCCCTGCTCTCGATGTGGTGCCGGAGAGCAATGCAGACTCTGCATCTGCCTCCGTCAAACTCCCATCTACTGGGAGTGAAGGGGCTTCTTCGGCCCCTTTGGTCGTTGACTCTCAGTGGGATTCTCCCGCTCGAAAGCGTTAAAGACGTCACGGCAATCCTGCCGCAGGGGAGTCTTGGACTCCCACGAGCTCTGGGAATGTGGATAACCTTTCCACTTCACCAGGTACTGGGTCTCACCCTGGTGATGGCGTCGTGCCATTAGGCGTTCCACATGGTAATGTGGAGTACCTCCGTATCGAGGACTGGATGAGGGGGTCGCGCAATTGTGACGTGAGTTCACGAGCGCTGTGATCGACACAGCCGTCGCATCCAAGATGCCCAGGAGGGACTCCGCAACGAGGGGGGTGCGAATGAACGCATCGAGGGGCGTCTTGCCTCCCTCGAGTATCTCGTTGCGGAGCTACAGGGTCGTATTTCAACCCTTTCGGAGATGTTCCGACCTGTCGTGCCTTTCGGCTATCCAACTTCTCACCCTCCTCCAAGAGGGGACCCGCCTCCGGGTTCTGGTATGGCTTAAGCATAACGACATAGAAGGTTGGACGCTTACGCATCTCCTTCGGGATGTCTAAGGTATACGACAAGCCGTTTCGGGCAAATACCTTAAAGGGGCCCACACACCTGGGGCGCAGTTTATTCCTCAACACGTTGGAAACTGCATGTGTAGGATGATTTTTAGCGTTTAATAAAACACTTTCTCCTACTTTGTACACTTTTTCGTTACGCCGCCCCTTGCGGTCAGCTTGCTCCTTCTTCTTGTCTTGGCTTTCCGCCATGGCATCGCAGACGTGTCCTAAGACACTAAGGCGCGTCGATAAAAACTTATCGATGTGCTTTCGCACAGATACAGGGCTGACATCGCGGAATACTCCCCCCTTAAGCCCTGGGCCACACACACGTGGCGTCAACGGAACCCTCGGATTCACTAATCCGTTCACGTAAAACGGGTTAAACCCCGTAGATGCATGGACCGAATTGTTTATAGCAAATTCGACCATCGGAAGCATCTCAATTCAATCCTTTGGAGAATCCGTACATAAACTCCGGAGAATATCCTCAACAACGCGATTAACGCGTTCCGTCTGACCGTCCGTATGCGGATGATCCGCAGTGAACATGAGGAGCTTGGTGCCCAGCACCTTAAACAACGTCCCCCCCCAGAACTGTCCCGTAAAACGGGGATCCCGATCCGACACAACGGAATCGGGTAGACCATTCTGTCGAAAGACACGGTCTAGGAACATTTTCGCTGTTCCTTGTCCATCAATGGACTCTGGCACCGCCGCCAGGTGAGCCATCTTGCTCAAACGGTCTACAAAGACCAATATGCCGGTGTTCCCGGCCTTATCCTTCGGAAAACCGAAGATACAATCCATACTAATGGATTTACAACACTCCGTTGGAATAGACAAGCTCGCCAAAGGCGCAGCTGAACTTGCAGAGGGTTTAACCCTCTGACACGTCTCACAGGTGCGTATATATGCACCGACCCACTTATACATGTCGGGCCACCAATACAAAGCGCTTAAAGCGCTGTAGGTCTTATCCCGACCTAAATGACCCCCGGTAGGGGCGTCATGTGCCTCAAAGAGGACTCTATACTTCAGTTCCTCATCATGAGAAACAACAACCCGCGGAGTGTCCTCCGCGCTCGTGCTATAAAATAGCAGACCGTCACAGTACCTGTAACGGTGTAAAAGAGCTTTAGCTCGACTTGACAGTGTTGGATCAGACAAAGCCAAGACCCTTTTCACCTAACGCGCTGATTAGCGCCGTACACTGTGGGTCTTTCTCATACGCCTGGCGTATGAGATCCACCACAGATGTGGTGACGAATGTTGCGTGAGCGAGCTTGTAATCGGGGCGACGCGACAACGCGTCTGCAAGCACGTTCTGCTTTCCAGGTTTATACTTAACCTCAAAGTTGTACTCCGCAAAGAAGGGGAGCCAACGGGCCATCCGTTGCGAGAGACGAGGCGACTTTGTCGCTGTCCGTAAGGACGCGTGGTAAGTATAAACCACGAACGGCTTTGAGCCGAGTAAGTGGACCCTAAATTTGACAAGAGCATACTTCATTGCAAGTAGCTCCTTATCATGAACGGGATAATTCCGTTCCGCAGCTTTAAGCTGCCTCGACTCAAACGCAATTACGTGTTCCCTTCCTGCATCGTCTGCTTGTAACAAAGCACATCCGATTGCGAAATCGGAGGCGTCGCAGACGACACTAAATGTTTTCCCAGAGTCGGGGAGATCAAGAACGGGGGCTTTTAACAAGCTCCCCTTAACCGCTTCAAAAGCGGTTTGGGGTTTGGTTTCCCAACACCAATCCACGTCCTTCTTAAGAAGGTCTTCTAATGGCTTCGCCATGTCACCGTAGTTGTCGCTGTATTTGTGGAGATAATTGGCTAATCCAAGCCACTTCCGTAAAACTCTAACATTTACAGGCGAAGACCACTCCACAATGGCTTTCACCTTCGTTGGATCCGCCCGCACTCCATCCTTACCGATGAAGCATCCGAGGAAAGGAACTTCCTCAGCACCAAAGATACATTTGGATGCGTTTGCATACAACTTATGCTCTCGCATACATTCGAGCACCGCTCGAAGGTGTATCAGGTGCGTCTGAACATCAGACGAGTCGCCTTCCGCACGACTATGAACGAATATATCGTCGAAGTACGTCTGAGCGTACTTCCTATGAGGGCGGAAGAGTTGAGTCACCAAGAGATTGAAAGTCGCTGGTGCATTTGAAAGCCCTTGTGGCATAACAAGCCACTCCCACAGCATTCCGCTAGGCGTGCTGGCCGCTGTAAGTGGAATATCGGACGCTCGAATGAGCACCTGATAATACCCGTCCACCAGATCTAAGGCACTGTATACAGTACAGCCCGCCATATTGTTCTGGAGGACATCCTTCGGAGTAATCGGAGTCTGCATGGGTACAGTAGCTGCATTCAGCTTGTTGTACGCATGCACGATGCGCCACCTTCCGTTCGGTTTGCAAACACAAAAAGTGGGAGATGAGTGAGGAGACTTGCTCTCCCGCACCATCCCTGCCTCTTCTTTCCCCTTGAAGAATGCGTCGATGACGTCGAATTGCTCCTTGTGGAGAGGCCACTGCCTAGTGACGCAGTATTTGGTTCCAGGAACCAAATCAATTTCATGTCGGACTCCCCGATCTGGTGGTAACCCCATCGGTGGGTTGTCACTAATGACATCTCCAAATTCCTTTAATAAGGAATGGTAAGGGTCCTCAGGATCCGCGAGGATCTTGAGGCCACTTCGGGCATTCAACGCCTGATTGGTTTGCACCGAAACTTACTCATCCATCGTGGATGAGGAGCTCAACTCCTCTTCCGGACGTAATACGACAACCTCGTCGATTTCATCTGCTTTCAAAGCAGTTTCAAATTCGTTGAAGGCCATCTCCTACAACGACAACAGTTACCCTACCCCAGGCAACCGTTCCAGTCTTACGCCTTCTGTGCCAACACCTGTCACACTATTCAGCATCCTATAGGACTGCTGACTACTGGCCTCGGGACTCATCCCGACACCCATATGGGGGGAGTCAATTGCCCCATCTATTGGAAGCGCCACGCGCCTATCCACAGAGGTCTCTACCTCTACCACCGGTGACTCGCCGGTCTCACCTATATCGGCGTAGTCGGAATCATTTCCGACGTGCGGAAGAGACGAACTTCGTTTCTCTTCGCTTGGAAGCGCCTCGCGCTTAACCACAGGGGTCTCTACCCCTACCACTGGAGTCGCCTCAGAGGAATCCACCTCTGCCAATGGCGACTCATCAGTCTCGCCTATAATGGAGTGGTCGGAAATCATTTCCGACGTGCGAAAGAGACGGACTACGGGTCTATTCGCCTGGAAGCGCCTCGCGCTTAACCACAGGTGTCTCTACCCATACCACTGGAGTTACCTCAGAGGAATCCACCTCTGCCACTGGTAACTCACCAGTCTCGCCATTCACGGCGTGGGGAATAACCGCCGAATCCCCCTCGTTAAGGAACTATTCCTTAACGCCATTGGGAATGATCATTTCATACATCCCAATATCTGGCATCTCACGCCAGATCGCTTTTGCGATCGAGCAAAGGTAGGTTCATGACTCGCCAATGCTTCACCCGATCGCGGGTGCGTTGAGCCGATGGACTTAGACTTCCAGTCTATCCACGGCTCGTGGCGTTCCAGCCACTTCATGCCCAGAATGAGGTCATACCTCGAGTCCAAATCCAGGACTAGGCAACGTTCTAAGCTGTCGAAGTCTGCAACTTAAGCTTAAGGTTAATCGAGACCTTGGGTACAGAAACCTGTACGCCCGTCGCAAGACGGACCGTGACAACATCACGAGAACGTGCCTCTAGGGCCTCGTCATACAGCCGACTATTCTCAACACAAGCCCGTCTGACATAATTGTCAGACGCTCCAGAGTCTATCAAGAATCTCCAAGTCTTATCAAAGCCTTTAACGTCCGCAAGGACTACCAGCAAACCTGGTTGGTACACCAACTCGGTGCTAGAGAGCACCGCTTCCCTCGGGGCTTTGTGCTGTCGTCCCTTACCCTGGGGCTTAACAGAACTGAGGGGTCCCCCAGTAGGGCGCCCCGCACCTATTGGGAGCCGTCGTTTCCCGACGGCTTGGGCAAGGGCTTTTTCCCCACCCTTGGCCCCTTGTAGCGAGTGTCTCGCTGGGGATTTTTCGAACATCTATTCCTCAGATGATCCGTGCTCCCACACAGGAAGCATCTCAGCGGCCCATGTCGCTGCAGCATAGCTAAGAGCTCCGCCTCTAAGCTCTGCGAAAAAGAGTCAGAGTGACTCTTAGCGGGAGGTTTCTCCTCCGCTTCGACCTGACTAAGGTCCATGGGTTCGGGACCCACCTTAGAGGAACGGAAGTTCCTCTCGGCGTTTAACGCCATCTTGAACGCCTCCCCCAGGGATTGGAGTCGTCATCGTAACGATTCCGAACGTGCTGGCCCTTCTCTCAGGCCTCCCACGAAGACGGGGATGGACACATCGTCCGAATACGCTTTCGCGTACATCCCTGCCAACAGGGTCTTAAGTTCCTGGATATACGTATCCAGGTCCCTAGTGACCTGACGGCACCTCAGAAACGCCAGCTGATTTTGTAAAACCAGATCAGGCGTTGCGTACATGTCCATAATCTTCTGCTTAAGGACCTCCCAGGTTGGGAGCACTCCGTGACTGACTCCGAACACGTAAACGCCCATGTACGGGCTTTGCCCGTAAGATGGGTCAGTGCAAGTCCCACTTGCAAGTGATCAGCGATCACATTTGCTGTGGAGAAGGCCGTTTAGACCTCTCGCAACCACACATAAAGGGTGTCACCCTTCTCCCCGGTGAACTCCTTTATATTCAATGATAATGGGGGACGCACCCCCGTGGAACGACCTCCACTACAACTCGCCTCATGAGCGATGAGGGCATTTACCCTTGCCTTTACGGCCTCAAGGCCCTGCTCCACTAGGAGCTTCATGCCTTCGTCACCCGTTAAGGGTAACAGCCTTTTAAAGGCTTCCTGCTGGACGAGGATCAAACTATGCCAATCGTCCTGATTCATCCTTTGCATAGGATGCCTTAGTCTACCAACACAGGTGTTGGATTGACTACAAGTGCTACCAGATGTAGCCGGTGCGTATACGCACGGTGCGGCTAGCGCACAGAGGAAGACTTTCCTTAAAGCGGTATTTACCGCTACTTAGCCGATACGCCCTTATAAAGGGCTTAGTAGGAGAGCTCTCCTACTCAGGGCCAAGATTCCCGGGTGGTTTACTACTTAGCATTAACGGCTGTGTTCCCTTTACGGGGTGTAAGTAAAGGGAGGGCTCCCTCTTACCTACGACACACACGCGCGACCGGTCGAGGTCGCGCGTCTGCACTTTAGAGTGAAATGTAAACTGAATATATTTAATATGTAATTAGCCTAAATTAATTTAAACTAATGTAAACTATATGTAATACTAAGTAGAATATACCCAATTCGTACCTAGCTAAAATGTAATGTACACACCTGTGTACCGACACGTGGATGGCTGACACACCACCACCCAAGGTCTCATGCCCTCATTGGTTAAAATATCCAATGGTTCGAAACCTTTCAAACCGGTCAATACTGACCTCAACCGTAGTGTACTCATGTACACCAACACTAAATGCAACTCAAATGTAACCCCGTTACAGAGACCCAGATGGGGGGGAGTCAATTGCCCCATCTATTGGAAGCGCCACGCGCCTATCCACAGAGGTATTTACCTCTACCACCGGTGAATCGTCGGTCTCACCTTCAACGGTGTAGTCGGAATCATTTCCGACGTGCGAAAGAGACGAACTTCGTTTCTGTCTTCGCTTGGAAGCGCCTCGCGCTTAACCACAGGGGTCTCTACCCCTACCACTGGAGTCGCCTCAGAGGAATCCACCTCTTCCAATGGCGACTCATCAGTCTCGCGTATAATGGAGTGGTCGGAAATCATTTCCGACGTGCGAAAGAGACGGACTACGGGTCTCTTCGCCTGGAAGCGCCTCGCGCTTAACCACAGGTGTCTCTACCCATACCACTGGAGTCGCCTCAGAGGAATCCACCTCTGCCACTGGTAACTCACCAGTCTCACCGTTAACGGCGTGTAGATTAATCGCCGAATCCCCCTCGTTAAGGAACTCTTCCTTAACGCCATTGGGAATGATCATTTCAGACATCCCAATCTCTGGCATCTCACGCCAGATCGCTTTTGCGATCGAGCAAAGGTGGGTTCATGACTCACCGATGCTTCACCCGATCGCGGGTGCGTTAAGCCGATGGACTTAGACTTCTAGTCTATCCACGGCTCGTGGCGTTCCAGCCACTTCATGCCCGGAACGAGGTCATACCTCGAGTCCAAATCCAGGACTAGGCAACGTTCTAAGCTGTCGAAGTCTGCAAACTTGAGCTTAAGGTCAATCGAGACCTTCGGTACAGTAACCTGTACGCCCGTCGCAAGACGGACCGTGACAACGTCACGAGAACGTGCCTCTAGGGCTTCGGCATACAGCCGACTATTCTCAACACAAGCCCGTCTGACATAATTGTCAGACGCTCCAGAGTCTATCAAGAATCGCCAAGGCTTATCAAAGCCTTTCACGTCCGCAAGGACTACCAGCAAACTGGCTGGTACACCAACTCGGTGCTAGAGAGCACCGCTTCCCTCGGGGCTTTGTGCTGTCGTCCCTTACCCTGGGGCTTAACAGCACTGAGGGGTCCCCCAGTAGGGCGCCCCGCACCTACTGGGAGCCGTTGTTTCCCGATGGCTTGGGAAAGGGCTTTCTCCCAACCCTTGGCCCCTTCCAGCGACTATCTCTCTGGGGATTTTTCGGACATCTGTTTCGCAGATGATCCGTGCTTCCTCACAGGGAGCATCTTAGAGGCCCGTGCCGCTGCAACATAGCTAAGAGCTCTGCTTCGTGGCTCTGCGAAAAAGAGTCAGAGTGACTCTTAGCGGTAGGTTTCTCCTCCGCCTCGACCTGACTCAGGTCCATGGGCTCGGGACCCACCTTAGAGGAACGGAAGCTCCTCTCGGCGTTGAACTCCATCTTAAACGCCTCCCCCAGGGATTGGGGTCGGCATCGGAACAATTCCGAACGTGCTGGCGCTTCTCTCAGGCCTCCCACGAAGACGGGGATGGACACATCGTCCGAATACGCTTTCGCGTACATCCCTGCCAACAGGGTCTTAAGTTCCTGGATATATGTATCCAGGTCCCTAGTGACCTGACGGCACCTTAAAAACGCCATCTGATTCTGGAAACCCAGATCAGGCGTGGCGAACATGTCCACAAGCTATTGCTTAAGGACTTTTCATGTTGATAACACGCTCGTGACCAAATCCGGACACGTAAACGCCCATGTACGGGCTTTGCCCGTAAGATGGGTCAATGAAAGTCCCACTTGCAAGTGATCAGCGATCACATTCGCTGTGGCGAAGGCCGTTTCGACCTCTCGCAACCACACATAAAGGTTGACACCCTTCTCTCCGGTGAACTCCTTTATCTTAAATGATAATGGGGGACGCACCCCCGTGGAACGACTTCCACCTAAACTCGCCTCATGGGCGATGAGGTCATTGACCCTTGCCTTTACGGCCTCAAGGCCCTGCTCCACTAGGAGCTGCATATCCTCGTCACCCAGTAAGGATAACAGCCTGTTAAAGGCTTCCTGCTGGACGAGGGTCAACCTATGCCAATCGTCCTGATTCATCCCTTGCAGAGGATACCTTAGTCTACCAACACAGGTGTTGGATTGACTACTAGTGCTACCAGATGTAGCCGGTGCGTATACGCACGGTGCGGCTAGCGCACAAAGGAAGGCTTTTCTTAAAGCGGCGTTCGCCGCTACTTAGCCTATACGCCCTTATAAAGGGCTTAGTAGGAGAGAGCTCTCCTACTCGGGGCCAAGATTCCTGGGTTGGTTTACTATAGCCTTTGCTAATGCCTTAACGGCAAGGATCCCTTACTAAGGGTGTAGCTAAAGGGAGGGATTCCTTTACGCTACTGCACTCACTACACGCGCGACCGGTCGAGGTCGTGCGTCTGTAGTTGATAGAGTGAAACGTAAACTGAATGTATATTTAATATATAATTAGTCTAAATTAATTTAAACTAATGTAAACTATATGTAATACTAAGTAGAACATACCAAATTCGTACCTAGCTAAAATGTAGTGTACACCACCTGTGTACCGACACGTGGATGGCTGACACGCCAACCCCCCAAGGGCTCTTGCCCTGATTGGTTAAAATACCCAAAAGTTCAAAACCCTTCCAACCGGTCAATACTGACCCCAACCGTAGTGTACTCACGTACACCACCAACTAAATGTGACTCGAATGTAACCCTGTTACAGAACTAGTCCGGGTTGCAACATTCGCAGCCATGGCTTAACCTTGCTCTAATTAGACGACATATTCAAGGGAGGCCATGGGATCCACCAACAATCGACTGGTAAACGTGAGGATTGGCGGTGGAATTACAACACAGAGATTATTTAGAAACCTCCCCATTTGTTTGGGATAAGTCAATCGCGTGCCGTAAGTCCATAATCATTACACTTGGACCCGACTCTACCCCGACCTTGGGTTCTGTCTACTGCGGGACTTGAACCCTCAATATCATGGTCTCGGGGTGGAGCTTTAACCACAGCACCAAAAATCGAGGGTATAACCACACAGAGCAACACTCTTGTGAGTAATTAAGCATGTCAAGGATACAGTTGCGTCAATAGACAGATGGGTGAGTCGAAGTATAACCACTAGGTTCTTCTATATGGAGACATTAACGGATAGCGCACCCTCTTCTAAGGTCTACTCCGCCCGAGTGTATGACTGCGGTTTCACGGTGACAAAAAAAACCTGCTGTGGGCAACATTCTCTGACAACAAAAGTTTAATTTTGGATATCATGAATAATTCAGCACCGCGGTCAATATCGCTCGTGTTGGTGACATCATTCTCACGCATCCGCTGTGAAAATATATACTAGACTGGTGGTGTAACATTAAAAAAGACAGACCAGACAAGAGGAAAGATCAGGAAAAATACCGCTATGAGAAGATAAGCGTCTATATGAAGACAGATACACGAGAAATTTATAATCGCAGAAGCGGTTATTTGGTGTGGTTATTAACTATTCAGTTCCTGAGAAACCCTCCAAAACCGTTTTTGGAGGTGATAGCCAAAAGCGAGAAAGGTTTCTTAAAACCTTGGGCGATGCTGAGATCGACTCAGTGCATATCGTGGATAGTGTTAAGATAGAGGATATTTTTGAGCAAATATCCACACGACATAACAATGCAACCCTATGGAACACACGGAAGTGCGCAGCACCAAGCTTTCCATAACCGTCGGGCGCATAACCTTCTCAAAGTCATCGGTCTTCAGAAAGCGTTCCAGTTGTCGTAAATTAAAAGATCTTTCAATGTGCCAGTTTTACTTAAAATAATGTTATCTAGGACGCTATTGATCGATCAGGTTAACCAATACAGGAGGCTAGTTTAATCCACTGTAGATCGCACAAATGTTACCATACTCTTCCACAGTAGCCAGAACATTGTCTCCCCTCCAAAACAATGATACCGCTAAACACGGGCAAGTTGAATGCGTACGAGTTTTCCAATCGAATTTTTCGTCGGGGGAAGAAAAGATGAACCCGAGAAACAGAACCATAAAGGGGGCATCTTGTTACCCTCTGCAGCAATACCGGAGACTCCCCAACTTGCGTGCGTTGTATACCAATTTATTTCTCCCCGAATCCAATGTGCAGCACGCCAAACTCAAGTGAAATACCTGAAACAATATATCCTAAAATCCCATCGCGTAGTTGGTTGAGATTACTTCCCTAGAGCATTCTAAAACCTAACCATCTTTAATGCATCTTGAACGTCTAGGTTAGGTCACCTATCTCCATCCCTCAGTTGAACTTGACAATACTACCACTTAAAAACTTTCCTTGATTCCTCCTGATTCTAATGCTTAATTTACGCCAACCTTATCTCCGAAGCTTCTCCCTAGTCCCGACTCTGTATGGCGGCGCTTTGGCAGCTTCCTAATCCCGCATATGCACTCCACACAATTGTTGCAATGCCTTTTTTGATCTCTTTGGCGCTACCCCATGTCGTAATCGTCTGCAAAATCCGGTGCTCCTGTCCCGGCAATTTTTCATCAATTATATTGTCGGACAACGTTTCGACCAATCGCATCACTCGGGAATCATTTCATTCACTAATGCCTTTTCCATGGTGGATGACGACATTATACCTATTGTGATATCCTTAAAAACGCTTCATGACAATGCCTTTACCGTTAGTCGCAAAATCGTTAAGATCATGCTACGGACGAAACAACCTCGGAAGGTAGATCATATAGCCAGTTTTGTAGCCCGATACAAAACAGCCATGGCGGTTTCCCGTAAAAAGTCAAGGCATGCACTAGCTTTAGATTGATAACCTCCTCCACCTCAGGCCGAATCGATGTCCGATAAACTGGAACAGCCCAATGATCAGATATGTCGAAGACCATCATATATATATATATATTCACGAGGAGGAAAACTAGGCCAAAAAGTGGTGAAACAACTGTCCGTGCTATGAAGTCTCTTTCCTAACGTAAGAAGAATGCATATAATGTTTGCAGGTAGGAGAAATATCAACATCCCGCATGTACTAACGATATTTTATGGAACCTTCGTCATCTGATGATCGACAAAGTAAATGCGTTGATCCCCTTGAAAAAGTGGTCGTTATCAATGTCGTAGATGAAAAGACAATTTGTTTAGCGCTTTTGACGTGTTGCGCCGGAAGGAAGTGTCTTTCTGATCAAAGGGTTTTTATTGTTTAAGTTCATTAACCCCTCGGTATCACTCTGGTCTTTACTGGTCATAATCTTTGTCATGACGAATGGGTGGATGGACAGTAGTTCATTCATTTCGCGTAGTCACTCGATGGGTTTGTTCGCTGGGAATTTCTCGTCGTGTCATGGCGGAGAGGCAAGAAAAATATTAACGTTTTTGACGCCTTCATCTTTTTACCGTTGCAACGATATGATACCCTTCGATCCATAGAGCGCTCCGCAGATTTATCAAATATGTCTATTAAGGTCTTATACCCGACGAAGATGGATGGCTTGTTTAGCCCGACCATTATCAGCGCCTATCTGTTTTTTGTAGTAAATCGGACGTCAAGCCCATCCTTATGGCCCACCTACCTTTGTCAAAAAAAAGGAAAGATTGTAGACCACATGCATTCCTCTCGGTCAGGAACGCCCAGTCGTCAAGAGTAGCGTACCTAAGTTATCGTCGGCTTAGAGTCTTGTACGATTTGTTAAATGATCTGCAACACGAGTAATGCGATCACACAGTAGAGGGCAACCAGGTGAATGGTGAAGAGATAAGCGCATAAGAGGGGCCCTAATATGCTCACAAGCGAAGTGAATATAAGATACCGGTAATTGGGATCTACGCCAGTAAATGGTGGTATTAGCTATGCTGGTGCAGGACCATGATATATATCTTGTGACTTTTTCAGCCACAATAGACCCTAAATGTTAGTAAATCTAACCCTTAGAACAGATTGAGTTGAATTGTTGAGATGTAGCCAATGACTGGCTCTGTTGCTAGAAACCCCACCTAGTGGGACGGTGTTATCTCTATTGCCGACCCAGCGTGGTTACTCAGCTCATCTGGTTTGGCGGCAGGCTCTAAAAATGGGCTGCCGTACCCACATCGTGATAAATGGAAGTAATCAAGTGTATAAAGGTGAAGTAAATCTATTGGGAAAACGATACCTGCCTTCTCGAAGACGTTGATGAAGCACTAGCGCTTTGCCTAGAAAAAACGCAACAGATGGTCATTATGATACTTCCATAGTAGATTGGAATATCGAAATTGTTGGTAGCTAGTTCCAATGGATTGAAAAGCGTGTAACGAACGGGGCGCGTAGTGGTGGTTGGATCTCAACTTAGATTGACCGTAAATATTGCAAAATATTATGATTTGATCAAATACATCGAACGATCGAGGGATCGACTAAACTTCATGATATCTAGAAACGTGTGATAAAAATGATCTTCTCAAGTGGAATGATCAGGAGTATTTGTACATGTGAAGAACGAGCGCAGATATGTTGGCATGTACCGTGTTGAAGAGCATGGCGAGTCTAAGCGTGACAACACCCAAACAGCTCCAACAGCTTAATGTGTATCTGAGTTGATGAACCTAAAACGAAAAGAAAGAATCAAAAAGTTATGGCAGCTGTGCCATGGAGCAACATTGACGTCCACGTGTGTGTCCTATGTTTGAAAGAGGAGTTGGTACAGGTCTAATAGCCGATAGAAATCGACAAGCGCAAGCCGCGGACAGTGGATCGTCAACTTAAAACGATATCTGAAAAAGAGACGTGGTAAGCTTGATTAACGACGAGGCAAAAGATTTTGTGAATATAGAGCCCATCGAAGAGACTGAGATGTTATGTGACGGCAGGGAGAGTGATCAGCCAAGTACTTAACGGGATCAGGTGGCCACGTAAAAAAATACATTCTGATGTCTTAAGATGACGATCACGCAAGCCTAGAAGCAGTTCAACAAGGGATCAGACGGATACAAACCGTACTTCCACACTGCAGTAGTTTTTCAGAGATTATGTGGATAATATTTAAGGGACCGCAAAAGAAGTCGATCATATATGACATACCCTTGTACGTAAAAGGCCTATATTGCTTCAATACTCATATGGGTAAATATCAGAAGTATTTTGGCCTCGTGTGTGAAGCCAATACTACGACATCGGCACACAATATCGCGAAATATTTCATAAAATTACGTGAAAGATCACGGATTAGCAAAGTTGGTTGAGCGCGGTCCTAAATTGAAGTCCAAACAAAGGTTGGAAACAAATATTTCCTAATCCAATATAACTTATCGTCGGTTCACGCCTCGAAACCGATCCAAAAGTTAAAAAGTTGAAAATTGAATGGAAACAGAAATAAAACTTGACACTTAAATTGATATATGGATGTGCGTTGATAAAAACTTTTTTTTATAAAATCAGGTATAGTGATTTATTTTAAGGTAGATTATCTTACACAAAATATAAAATGAATTTAAAACATTTTCAGTTTAGGTTCAGTGCTTCGGTTAAACAATCAAGCAAGAGCACACATCTTCTGTGTAAGCAGCAGATTAAACAAATGACATACTGCTGCTAGTAACCCGTAGATGAGTTAGTATTGCAGCCCAAGTGTAATAACCTACGTCGATGATGAAATACTTCTGTCTTTGATAGACAAAAGCAGAACAGTGACAGAAACGGAAGAAAAACAAAACTTCGTTTGAAGAAGAGTAATTGATACTGCCAATTAACCCACGAATGCAATCAAAAACTTGCTTAAGTTGATAATTAAGTCCATTGGACTATGTAAAGTCGCGAGCAATGATTAAACTAGATGGGAGTAGGTGCAAAGCACTGCCCTGTTTCCCATAACAAAAGGCTCTCATATTTCGATCACTGCGGTAAAAATAGCCAGTAAAGCGCTGATTGCTTCGTTTTTTATCGGATCTGATTTCGGAGTAGATGAGTTTATGCTAGTGTCCGTTAATATGATATATCGTTCGCAAATCGCGAAAGCAATCGCCTATTCTAGGGTCTTGTTTTTGGTTTGTCACGCATCAACGAATAGTGTGTAATACCTTCGCGCGTACCACATATAACGATATGGTCTCTTCTTAACGCACAAACGTCGTTTGAACACAATCTCAAATCAAAGATTCTTTGCTTTAGTGAAGAAAACTTCCCTTCTGAACGTGAGTCTTAGATGATTGTGGCTTGATTCCAGTGAGAGAAACAGGTTTGGATCAACATGTAGTTAGAAATGATAAATGTTTTGGCATTGTTAAGCAGAAAGGAAATCAAGAAGTTTTTTCTAGCTTATGGTCCTTCGAGAAATCGTGATTTTGACTACGCGGACTTGCTAGTTTTAGGAGAATCGGTCTGTACTTAAAATATGCAGAAATATCTATCATGATTTCGTCGCTCCTTAATGGGTGCACGAGAGTTGACTTCGCGTCGGCAGCTCAAGTACCATAAACACTTGTATTCATTGATTTTGCACCTCGGGGTTGATGAGCTTAGTATCGTCGTAGCGAACAACGCTGGAAGGCAGTGTAAGGCGCTCAATTTTACGGATGTGAAATGATATGGCTCAGAAAATATCTGTCAATATATCGCTCGCGACCGGAACGTGCTTGTTTTTCAGCAGAAAGAGGCGTAGATTCACTCAACTTACCCAGAAGACAGCCGAATCTAGTAAAAGTAGTCATAGCCAGCGATCCGGCACAATATTATATCCGAACAAAATAGATCCAGTGCCAATCATGATAACAATTGTCGTCCCAACATCAGTAGGTTGTCAGGAAAGTAAGTAGAAACACTGGAGCTGACATGTACCGATTTTGAGCAAAAGTTAAAGAAACTACAAGTGGGGGGACAATGTCCCTCCTGACTTTGATTCTGGTATTGTCTTGGGTCAAAAGTATTATTACCCTGTCACATCTTAAGGTAACAAGATTTGAATTACGTTTAAAATTGTCTCATCTATGATTCTTGGAAGGAAAATCCGAAACCCAGACTGGATAAGACAATAGATTATTTTTTTTGTTATTCACAAGATTTAAAATAAATAGTTGAAATTTTCAGAATATTGATTAAATTTATTGATTTAGTTCTTTGCAAAGAGATATAAATATATCGTAATTCTTCGAAAGAATGATAAAAAGCATTTCTTAGCTGCACGATTCAACTCCCTTTCTCTATAAATATTTTTGGTCAAAATAATATTAATCAAGAAAATGGTTGTATAAAAAAATAATAATTTAATATGGCAATATCGAAATTAGTTGGTAACCAACTAATACCAACTCAAGAAATGACACGTACTAATTGAAGGGATAATAACACGGGTATAGCTAGTACTTGACCAAAGAGATGCATAGCAGTTGTGTCCTATCATGCAGTCGCCCAATATATACAGTAGTTGACTAATCTGAAGGTCAATGATCATCCGGGGCTATGACTACTAATGCCAAGATGCATCTAAGTCATTGCCCTGGCTATGTTAACGAGAAAGAGTTATAGTTCATTGCCCTGGCTATGTTGGTACGTTTCATTTCTTGTACCGGTACTTGAGTTGGTACGTGTCATTTCGTTGAGTTTGTACGTGTCATTTTGATTGGTAAGACTGCGTGAGTTGGTATTAGTTGGTTACCAACTAATTTCTTCACACTCATTTAATATTTGAGAATAAAAATAAAAATAATAATAAACTATTCTATTCAGCCCATTGGTGATATCATAATTTAATAATTTTTCAACAGCTAAAATATTTAAACATGCTCTAGACAATCGATCAAAAAAGGTAAATAAAATATTATCCCAAAATATTTATTTATAAATAAATCAATTAATATTTATTTAATTAAATTGATTAATTAAATTTATAAAACTAAAATATTTTTCAAGATCTAGTGTTTGGGTTTACATATTTCTTGAAGGAAAGTGAAAACAAAGCGTGAAAGTGAAAACAAAGCGTAAGTGATAGTTGCTAAGATCGGGGCGTTTGCTGCCTCTAGTTTAATAAACTTGCAGAGACTTTTATATCTAAGCTTATGAGTATTAATAAAAGAGCGAGGCAGTTAAGTTCCCGAAGCCGGTGAAGCGCAGAACAAAGAATGCGAAAGAAGCCCAGATGTTGTTCCAAAATCACAACAAGACTATTACTATATTTTAAAAAGTTATAGAAAAAACTGTTGGCATTCGTCCTTTCAAGTGATATTCACCAAACTATCTAATAATTTCGAGCATTGTAGCAACAAAATTGGAACAACAATACCTTCTCAGTGTTTTCGCTAAGATCTCCGTTTTTATCACTTAAGAACTAATTAGGAAAAACTTATGCATCATAGCACTACGGCTTTAGATCTTAAATTGTTCAAGTAGTAATTAATATATGACAGAGATTGCGTCGGATGAATCGGTAGGTGCTCCGCACTGAGATACTGCTTCAATCTCCTCTTACTTTATACTATCACCTGCAGTGTACAAATCTTGCTCATATGCTATCCGTTCTGGAATGAGCTATACAAACCCTGTCGTGAAGACCACCTCTGGAGTGGGAGATTGTGGGTTTGACTCCCGCAGTGGACATGAATCCGATGTAAGAGTAGAGATCGGGTATACTTGTAATGAAAGTGGCCCCACAGTACGCGCTTGATAAGGCTTACACCGGCGGAGGTTCATCGTTTAGCTAGTATAATCTACGTAATGGCAGTTATATTTTCCAAAACAGATGAATGGGGTAAATCATAAGTATAACAACTTCAACCCGCTGGGCGTGATATTGCAACCTCGGCTGGTTCCTCTCCTCTCTGTTCGAGCGGGACCGAACAATCCGCTTCTGGAATGCAGCAGTGATCTAGATATGGAAGAGGTTATACAGTAATAATCTATTACAGGTAGAGGCAATTCGGTATGACAAGAAAGATGAAGCATATGGAGACAGAAAGTTTATGTCTGAGCCTGGTCACAGTCAAGCACATAAACTTCCTGTCGCAATGGGCTTCAGATATACCAATTCCTCTCCGAAATGCGTTTTCAGCACGCTGTAATCTTGGCTGATGCCGGATTATCCTTTTGCACCAAGAAACCTAAGGTCACAGTTTCCAGCACTGTGAAACACGAAGACGCTGAGGACGTTAAGCGTGAAGATAGAACACATATACCTGTACCAAAGTATTTGTAAAATGGTCTAACGGATCTGGTAAGATTGCAGCAGGATATCTCCATATTAGAAGGTGAATATTACTGAAACTACGGAAAACTAACATATCCTTCTAGACCGTAATTTTACTGAGTTCGATTTGGCCTCATGATATATACTTAAAAGAAATAATTGATGCCAGCGTTTATGCTGGTGAGGAATCCCTTTCCAGAAGCAAAACAAAAAAAGCAAACTTACGTGAAAAAGGTGTGGACTTATTCCATATGATCAAAGGTGGGAAGAACAATCGAAAGATGTGAAATGTATCGTGAATAAAAAAGAAACGTATGGTGAATAAAACCGAGCAGATGCTGTTTGATGGTGGGAAGGAAGATAAACAATTAATCACAGAAGCGATAAGGCGAAATTATGCCGAATTGTCGACCAGTTCAAAGTTAAATTTCCCTATATAAATATCGGTTAGGAAGGATTCTTCTCGTTCCGCTACTCGACAGGTCTTGTTAACTCAATCTAATCTTTTTTTGCTTAACTTTCAGTTAATCGTTTTGTCGGTGTTTGAATATGATAGCATCATTGATCAAAACTGTCCAAAAGAACACCTTCTAATACAGTAGTTCAATATTGGACTCGTGCTTTGCCTCTTTAATGCTAAAGATATCCCCGAAGCTACATCGCTCTAAATGTATAACTTTTACAATTGCATGTGCTGCGCAATCGAAAAAAATCAATTTATAAGGGAACAAACATAATTTAAAATGTCGGAGAGCACATTTGAACACTTTGCAATGTACATTAGTAAAATAACAAAATAAATATTCTTTTCAGTACAATAAAGCATCTCAAATCCTTTTTTATTTTAGATATGTTTTGAATCGGTATTCAACACTGCTAAACCGATACATAAGAAGATCATGTTTCTTTACAAATTCCTGAATAGGTAGGATTTCATGTGCATTATATAAGTCGGTAGGCATCGGGGCGCATGGAATTGTTTTTGATTTGTTTAAGTCTTTTAAAATGAACTTAACTGTTATTTAAAATACTTTTTTAATCGAATAGAACTTATAATTAGACTATAATCAGACCTATAGTATTTATATATAAAACAGTTTCCAAATTAAACAAAATAAAATAGCTCGTTCTGCTAGCTATCTAGCAGAGCATAGGGCGATTATAGTTCTCGGTTAGGCTGATCGTGGGCAAGCACCCATAAAGGGTTACACAAGTAGCTTTGTATACAAAGGGACTGAACAACGGCAGTATCTCTTCCGGCATCAGCCGAAGACGTTACGGGAAGCTATCTTCCAAAGCACCCAGGTGATATAAAGCCAACAGTATACTTTTAATAGCCGAAGAGAGAACGAACCCTTTGACTTTAGCGTTCAACAACAGGTACCATATGTTGCTAGTAAGCGGTGAGAGTATTCACCCTTCGCGTGCTACAACCACGACATAGTGGGGGCAGATTCAAACCAATGGACATATCGGTTGCAGTTTCTTCGACACCAAAGCAATCGAAAAATAATAATAATAAGATTATTTGCTGCAATAGATGCACGAAGATGGGGCTCTTGGCCCATGAGTGCATGGCACCGCGTCCGACGCTGCGGAGTCAGTGGACGGATAAGGCCACGGGAAACGTATTCACAGGGAAAGATGATGTTGGTTCAAAAAACGGAACACTCAGTAAGGGTGGGTAGCCCTACTGTTAGGGCAGTTTTACATGCCGACATCAGGAATTTGAGAACGATAGCATCACACGGGACAATTTCTCGTCAATGTGTACAGGGTGAAGCGAAAACGCTCATCACCCTGAAGATAAAGCACATGGGACAGTGTCAACAAGTATGCATTGTTTGATACCGGCTCATCAAACATGTTTGTGAGAGACAAAGTTCAGTTTCGTTAAACATCTTGGAAGTGGAAACACAACGAAAATTGTTGTAAAGCCGGTTAGCAACAGGTGTAACCGTGACAATTCAAAAAGACGTGTTATGCACACACTTTGTAGTGGACAAACTTTCTTTCGAGGATGAATTCATCGTAATCTAATTTGATGACATGTTCAATATTATCTTGGCATCCCAAGGATGTTGAAGCGGTGGACTGGGACACCTATGGACTGCGCTCGACAATGCCATAGGGACTGATCATCCTGTGAGCAATTCAAGTGTTACCGATACCATTTCACCTTCAGCCAGACTTTCGCACCACCAGGTCAGAATAATGTAACGTTACCACTGCCCACTCTGAAGGAAAACTATCCACGGTAGGCAGTGTCCACATGGAAGAACAAACAGTTCAGACGAGCTCATCTCACTTGATTACGGAGCAGGTTGGGACGTTTAACGCCCTAACGCAAAAATAGACTGGTTTGTCGTGAAGGGGTTGAAAATTATTATACTTTCACGTAATTAACAACACAAAGAGGTATTAAGCCAGTCCTCCTTGTTTAACTTCCCGGGTACTTAATACTTCCGTCCGAACCAACAAATCAATCAATTACACTTGGCGTGCACTTCACAAGGCTGTCCCGGGCTGCCCCCACACTTGAGCATTTCAACAGGCTGCTGCTTCACTCACTAGGGAGTGTGCTCACTGACTTCCTTGTGTTACACTTGTTTTTTGTATGGGGTTAAAAAAGGAAAAGTTTTTGGAAAGCCGCCAGAGACCTGTGCAGTACAGGGTAAATTTCGTTCTATTAAGTGTTACTAACTCCTACATCAAAGTCAATCACTTTTCTCACCCACTACTTCTTGGTTACTTCAGCGCTTTCTTCAATACTGGACTCTGGGGCCGTCGCAATCCTCTGTAATTTGATTGATCAGATTTTCCGTTGCAATATGGCCGCCGCATCCTCTGAAACTTGATTGATCAGTTTTGACATAGCGATCTGTCCGTTGCGATCTGTCCGTCGCGATCTGTCCGTCGCACCCTCTGGAGCTTGATTGATCAGTTTTGACATATTTGCCCTTGCAATCTGGCCGCCGCATCCTCTGAAACTTGATTGATCAGTTTTGACATAGCGATCTGTCCGTCGCGATCTGTCCGTCGCACCCTCTGGAACTAGATTGATCAGTTTTGACATCGCGATCTGGCCGTCGCACCCTCTGGAACTTGATTGATCAGTTTTGACATCGCGATCGGGCCGTCGCACCCTCTGTAACTTGATTGATCATTTTTGACATCGCGATCTGGCCGTCGCGATCTGTCCGTCCCGATCTGGCCGTCGCACCCTCTGAAACTTGATTGATTAGCTTTGACATTGCGATCTGTCCGTCGGAATCTGTCCATTGCAGGTTGCTGATGATTTGTCAAAATCACTCATCCAAAATCAAAATACTTCATCACTTGAGAACATTCAAGACCATCCAAGCGATCGACCCAAGTAGCCGAGGGCGCCTAACTTTTCGTTGGCTCTGCCTCTCAGTACGGATCCGCTGTTGTGCTGGTAAGTTGCGCCTATGTCTTGACTCCCTTATGAAATGCTAACAATTCTCCTTCACAGTCTGTTGGCCTCGTTATATCATGTGCCCTAGCGCCATTCGATGATGCATTATGATGCCGAGGGCGCCTAACTTTTCGTTGGCTTCACTCTCATGAAGGAACCCGCCGTTGTGCTCGTAAGTTGCGCCTATGTCTTGACTCCATTATGCAATGCTAACAGTTCATCTTCACCGTTTGTTGGCTTCGTTATATCATGTGCCCTAGCGCCATTTGATGATGCATTATAACGCCGAGGGCGCATAACTTTTCGTTGGCTTCACTCTCATGAACGAA
>CM047585.1:7230401-7274473 GCA_026184515.1 Peronosclerospora sorghi | reverse complement strand
CATAACTTTTCGTTGGCTTCACTCTCATGAACGAACCCGCCGTTGTGTTGGTAAGTTGCGCCTATGTCTTGACTACCTTATGCAATGCTAACAGTTCATCTTCACAGTTTGTTGGCCTCGTTATATCATGTGCCCTAGCGCCATTCGGTGATGCATTGTGACGCCGAGGGCGCCTAACTTTTCGTTGACTTCACTGACATGAACGGACCCGCCGTTGTGCTGGTAAGTTGTGCCCTTGTCTTGATTCCCTTACGCAATGCTAACTGTTCATTTTCACAGTCTGTTTATTTGATTATTTGATGAGCCTTAGTGCACCTAGTTGTTGGACCTCGAATTAGGCAGTTATGATGCTGAAGACGCTCAACTTAGCGTTTAGCGTCACTGCTATGATGCTAGAGCTAAAGCAACTGTGTCGAACATTGTAAAATGTGGGAAGCCTTACTTGGCACTTGTAATGAATTGAAGCATCTTGTTAGAAGACAGAGGCTTCGTACTACTAACAATGTTGCACTAATTGTTCGTCTTGTTCACTTATTGAAGGCATTGCACAATCTTTGTCACTAATATTTTCAGTGTTTGAAGGAATCACCAGCGTAACAAACGTCATCGCGTATATAGAATTTGGAGAGAGAAAACATACTAAGCATTGATAACTGCCATATTTCATCTTTTATATGCTATAAATATAGCTTCCACTTCACCACAGGTTTAGCTACCCAGTTAGCAATTTCCAAATTGGTTTTGGAGGTGATGGATCTTTCAGTTCTTAGTTGCAAAAAGTTCGTAAAAAAACTTACGCGACGACCAGATCGAATAGATCTTTATCATAGTTGCAAATGATCAGATCGTGGATATAAACGAAGAAACTTCCATGTTACAAGCACGTGACATCGGGAACAAGTACGTTCCGATGACAAATCCAACGATCAGCGTCTTGAAGTGCAAAGCCGTGAGTTGCATCCCTTTATTTTTATTGTGGATAGTGAAGCCGCTGCTGTATTCCCTGAAAACGTTTCATGCGAGCTACCCAAAGCCAAACGGATTCAAGCTACCAAAACCAAAATAATTCGACACGAAGTAGACCTCGTGCTGGGAACGAAGTATTGCGTCACACAGAATTGCGTTTTACGACGTGATCAAGTGAAAGTCATCGGCGAGTTCTTCCAAGAACTCGCCGTAAGGAAGGCAATATGGGGAAGTCACCTCACCACACACCAGCCTCACCTTCTGTGTGAAGAAGTCCACAGGAAGCTGGTGGATCGTTCATGCTTATAATAAGCTGAAAGCGGTTACTGTACCCGCTCAAGCCCAATACCGAGGAAGAATGTTAGATGGCGAGAGGCTGTCTTCCGTGCTCTTAATTTAAAGGATGGATTTTACTAAATCTTCATGCGTGAGAAGAATATCCCTCTTACGGCAGTAAGCACTCCATGTTTTCGTAGTTGCTGGTATGCCAGAGATTAAAGAACGCCTTCGCATCTTTTACGCGATGTGTTACAAATCAGCTACGCCTGGTGCGAAAATTAGTTCCAAATTGTTTCCGATGACGTATTCATTAATAGTAAAGGTAAATACAATAAAAGCGACGTAGATATGCATAAAGGGAACCTACTCCAAATGTTAGAGCTCATGCGCAAGCATAAGCGTTATTGAAACTTAAAGAGATGCATTTTTGGTGCGTCTGAGATAAGGGTTATTGGCCGCTTTGTCGGCAAAAGAACGATGTGTCGTGAAGGAACTTAAATTTTCGAGGTTTACACTCAAAAACAACACAAGGAAGCGATATAATACACCTCTCTTGCTTAAACTTCCCAGGCTCTTGATACTTACGTCCGAACCTTAACACAAAGTTACTGAAAATGGACACTTCCTGGTAACACTCAGGCTGACCCTTAACTTAGGTAATCGCAGAGGATCTTTATCACGCTTTAACACGCGTTCACTTAAAGGATTCCTCGGGTTGTACTTAGTTTTTGTATGGGGTTTAAAGATTTGGTTGGTTGGAAAAACGACTGTCTTCAAAGGGGTTGATTATATTAAAAGTGTTAAGAAATCTTATATCTACCTTCAGTATCTGTTCACCTTGTTACTTCTTGGTTACTTCAGCACTGACTTCAATACTGAAAACTCACTTCATGATCGGCTAAAAACACCATATACTTTTTATGTATACTTTTCGTATACACTCAAATAAATTCCAGTCACTTCACCACAACCGCCCCTTGCGCAGCTTTAGCGTAAGCGAGCAAAAGCAAGCAACCCATTTATATCGCATATCGATACCCCTGTTTTGTTAATTCCACTTCAAATATTGACGCGCTTCAATGTCCGTCATAGTGTATGCAAAACAAGGAACATCATATTTCCTACATACTTCCATCATCCGATCCCAATCGACATCTTGCTCGAATACATATCGCGCAGCCACAATGAATAAGTAATAACGTGATCTGCTGAGTGATACCAACGATCTCGACGGATTTCCTTCCATAAATCCTATAGTATGCGAACGCACCATCGTAACAATAGTAATTTCTGCTTCTCGGCCTTGACTAGAATCGGTAGTAGCCACTTCGATATCTGAATGATCTTCATACATTCCATTCAAGTATCGTAACTCCCTCCTTATAGCCGAGACTTGGTCTTGATATGGTGAAATTATCAACACCGACTTTCGTATAGCAGCATTCAACCTCCGTGGTTCAACCTGCAAAGCCGACCATATTTTCTCCAAAAGCTGCACCACTATCGCCAATTCAATACCATTTCATTGCCTATACATGGTGCTCTCACGTTCTTCAACCCATTCTTGAGAACTAATCCACACGACACGCTGTTCCCCCAAAATTTTCCTCACCCTAGAAGGGTAGCGGTCATCCGGCTTTGCCCAATCAAGTACTTCCATAGGCCTCAGATGTATTGATGCCAAATAATCTTGTGACTTATAGGCTCGATCACGAATAGTGTATGGATAAAATGTTTGTAACAATTTCGTGATCATAGGATGGCTCCTAAATTCTGCCGTCATAGTAACTCCAGGGAATGCAGGTGATATTTTCCTCATCGCTCGGTAATGTTCCATGGAATGTATCAACCCCCACGTAATCTTATGACGACGTACGCCATCACGGAATCGATGCTTCATTCTTTCATCCATAGGGGAGTATGCAAAAAGCTGGTACGGATCTCCCACTGAGATAATCACTTTTACCCACGGTCTAATAGCTTGTAGTAATTCCACTTCTGCTGTTTGTGCACCCTCATCATTGATAATCACGTCATAGAGCAAGTTCGAGAGATCTGGTCGGCCCAATTGAGCCAACATAGCAACGATCACACGTGCCCCATCCAACGTGTCTCTCCCTTTTAACTTCAATCTGGGAGATATCTCTTTCCGATTCACACACCCTTCCAATGATTGTCGCTCTCGTCGTAATATCTCCAAAAGGAACCTTCGTCGAATCCAGGCCTGTCGTGGACGAACATGTCGTGGACGATCAAATATCACGTGATTGGCCAAAACCCATCCAATCATGTGCGAACATATACCTGCATACTTATTCAAGCCTGTCGTGGACGAGTCTGTCCTGGACGATCAAATATCACGTGATTGACCAAAAACTCCACTTGAAAATACGATTGTAATTTCATCCAAAATCAGGTATGCCATGCTCAGCCTCCACAGGTGCTCCGCGCGTCCTCGAACTTCCACATGTGCACTCCGAACTCCAGCAACTTGTCATATATGGCTCCATCCGGTAAATGCCTTACCAACCATAGCATTTAATCTTTTCTTCTTCCCTTGATATGTATCACCTTTCTCAGTGTAAGACGTGTTTCTCTCGATTCGTCACACTTCTGAGGGCGAGTTTACACATTCGGCTCCTTCCCCATCATACTGAGGCTCAGCTGTTACTGCTTAAGCTCAGTCGTTGTTTTCTTCTGTGTCTCTCGCGGTTTTTATGCAGGTTTCACACCGATAACACCCCAACTAGGTGTTTCTTCGCATAACCGCCATCGACACTCAGGTTTACTGCCCCTGTGGCTTGCTTATTTTTTCTTCTCACCTTGTGCCTCTCCGTACATATTTTGCACCTGTTGAACCTCATTGGGTATCTCTTCGTACGGGATTCGTTGACGCACAGGCATAATCATATCATGTTGTGTTAGATGTACAGGTTTTGCACCTTTTGGAACGTGATAGGTATCTCTTCGTATCATCTTGTTGCCGCCGTACAGGTTTTGCACCCTTAGGACCTCGTGAGGTATCTCTTCGTACGATCTTGCGCTGGTTTGTCATGATTTTTCTATGTTAGATGTACAGGTTTTTCACCTTTTGGACCGTGATAGGTATCTCTTCGTATCATCTTGTTGCCGCCGTACAGGTTTTGCACCCATAGGACCTCGTGAGGTATCTTTTCGTACGATCTTGCGCTGGTTTGTCATGACTCTGTCTTGTGTTATGTTAGATGTACAGATTTTTCATCTTTGGACCGTGATAGGTATCTTTTCGTATCATCTTGTTGCCTCCGTACAGGTTTTGCACCCTTAGGACCTCGTGAAGTATCTCTTCGTACGATCTTGCGCTGGTTTATTGTTGTTTTGTCTTTTTTTGTGTGAGAGGTACAGGGTTTTCACCTCTTGGGCCTTGACAGGCATCTCTTCGCACGCTCAACACATCATTTTTATTATTTAGCTGTATAGATAATCACGTAATGTATCCACATATTCCAACATCTTCCAATTATGTTCAAACATGCGTCTTTCTTTTATTCTTTGTTTGTGTTTGTCTCTTCTGATTTTCCCCTAATGCAACCAACTCGGGTCCGCATTCTACTCATCACAACCAACATGGGTCCGTGATAGGGATGTGCTACATCTTCTGGGGCTTCTTTTTCTTGTTCGTTTCGATTTCTTGTTATCTTCTTGTTATCTTTTCCGTCGTCTTTCATCTTCGCTCTTCCCCTCTGTTGAGGCTTCTACACTTCCCCTTCAGTGATGTCCTCCTCTGCCGTCTGGTTATACTTGCGTGCCACATGCACTAGACTAATCGCCTCAAAATTTTCAACCAGCGAGTGCACTCTATTTAGCCAGACCAATAACGAGGCATGGTTACAGCGTAAATCTCCATTGACTTGTCCAATCACCAACCTCGAGTCTCCACATACTATTGCCTTGTTTATATGGTGTGTTTGCGCAAGCTGTAATACACCGATCAAGCCATGATATTCACTATCGTTCACGGTGAGGTTATCCTGGATTCCATATTCAGCTGCTATCAACTCCCAGGTAGGTAACTCCCATATTATCATGCCAAACGTGCCTTTAGGATTATTTTTCATCCGTACTGCGCCATCAAACGACAAGAAATATCCAGTACTTTGTCGACGCAATCCTGGAATTGGTCTAATAATTGGCGTGTCCTTCAGTGTCTTTAGTCGAGCGATATCTTCTAATACTTCATTCATTCTTTCCACAGGAACTATCGATGTGGCCAATAATGCGGGCAGGCCAACACCTTCATGATCCGTTCGTATAATCTCTAACGACCATGGGGATAACATCACCGCCCATTGAACTCCTCTTCCAGTTAAACTTTTAGACGTGAATATCCATCGCATCGTGGAATAACTTGCGTATACTGTTATATGTTGTCCAAATAAAATATGACTAACGTCATGTAACGTCTTCAGTAAAGCTAGCACCTCCTGTTCAGCTCCTGTATATCGTGCCTCCGCATCTTTGAACACTTTACTGACATATCTTACTGGGTACAAGATCCCATCGAGCTCCTGACACACTGTAGCTCCAAATGCCCACATGTTAGTGTATAAAATTACAATTAATGGATTTGCACGTTAGATATGTCGTAGCAACGGTGCATGCACAATCCGAGCCTTCAACAATGCAAAAGACTTCTCAGCATGTTCCAATTGAGTACCATCCCTCAACTGCAGGTCCGTCAATTCATACAATGAGGGCACTAACGTCGCGAAGTTGTCGATAAACCGTAGATAATATATCAGACTGCCAATGAATCTCTGAACCCCTTTTAACGTCCGTGGGAATGCCATCTTGATAATTGACTTTAAATTTCGCGGGGACGCTTCAATTCCTTTGAGGATATGCGATGACTCAGAAACTCCACACTGTGCTTCCCAAATGCACTCTTGGGTAAGCTTATAGTTATTCTCCAATACTTGAACGACTCCAAAAGGTTTTCAAGCAACAAACACAGCGTATCCCAACTATTCGCACCAAGCGTAATGTCATCAATGTATGAGCGCCTTCCAATGATAGGTCGCTCCTCATTTTCCACCACTTGGCCAATATGAAATACATCTCGTGATAGGGGTACGTCCGTCTTCAAGACATATGTAGCATCATCATCGATATCCATGGCGGTATCATTGTTCATGATCTTGCACCTCATCCCAATTCGTTGTGAACGTCTGACCATTGTCCACAAGGCATTGTCAACTATACGCTGATATATCTGCGGCGCATTCTTTAACCCTTGTGGAATTCGAAGCCACTCAAAGTGTCCTAGCGGACAAATGAAAGCGGTAATTAACCGAGCCCTTCTCGTCATAGGTATGGCCCAATACTCGCTCGCGTTATCCATTGAACATAACCACTTAATCCCTTCAAAATTGTCCAACAAATCATCTATCAGAGGCATGGCGTACACCATCAATCTCGTCTTTTGGTTTACCGCTCGATAATCAATGCACAATCGTATGTCTGTTTATTCTTCTTTAACACGAACACGATTGGTGATGCCCAAGCTGACTCCGAGTACTTGATTAACCCTGCTTGCAGTAAGCCTCGTATCAACTCGTACAGATTTGGTAGGAGGTGAGCTGGTACCTTGCGCGCCTTCTGGGAAATAGGCGAATTGTCTCCAACATCCACATCACAAACCACACCTTTGGCCGGTGGCGGTAGCGCATTACCCGAACTTATGAATCCATCGGCATACTTGTACAACAATGACCGTAACTGGTCTTCTTGTTCTTCAGTTGTAATTCCTGGCTCTCCTATGTCTGCGTTAGCCATTTCAGATGGAGTTATCGGACCTTGTTCTACTTCAGGTATAAGTGCCAACTGTTCTTCCATCGCTTCAGCCGACATCTCCACCCCTTCATGCAGGTAGACCTCCCTCTCCAATTTTGTCTTATCTACCTTCAATGGATCTATAACATCTATCACATATACAGCGGGGGGTTTATCCCCAACCGTCTGCACCGCATGTATACTTGCCCAATTAATTGGCATACCAGCACTCCCCATGATTCGCTCCTGTGTTAGCACATATCCTTCGGAAACTCGATCTTCTTGAGTCATTAACGGTAGCGGATTTTGGTTGGGAATCTGACAACTTTGGTCTTTCATTTTCAGAATCACCCCCGCCTTCACCAAAAAATTTGTCCCAAGTATTGCTAGAGCTTGCGAATCAATGTTGGCCACCCACATATCACAGTTAAAAATAACAGATGGGCCCATCCGAACCTTGACCGTGGCCAAACCAATTGCGCCAATGGTACTTTCTGTTACGCCACAAAAACTAGTCGGGGTGTCAAACATCCGGACTGCTATATGTAACATCTTCGCCACATCGGTATGCAATACTGAAATGTTCGCACCAGAATCCAACATTAACGGCAATTCCAAATCGTCAATTGCTCCCTTCACATATACTTGCGTTGCAGGATGCGTTGTCTTGGGCAACTGTTGCCACCCATCTCGTTCTCCCTCTCTTTTGTCCACCAACGTGACATAAGCCGAGACATCTGTTCCTTCATTATTCTCTGACGTATTTTATTTCTCTTCTTCTTTTTCTTCAAATGTAACTTGTTTCTTCGTTTTTTCTTGTAATTTCTTCATTTCTTGATCCTCGTCCATAGTGAGTGATCTTTCCATGCAAAATGTATCGTTTTACTTGGTTTCTTTTACACCTAAGGGTGAACGCGGTGCTGCTCTCACATTGCTCGACAATGCCCCCCCCCCTTTTCTCTCGAAAGTGGTCGCAACGCACTGTGGGGTTAGGCATTTAACTGTGCGGCCACTTGATCCTCGGTTAGTTCTCCGGATTTCAACTTGCTCCGCATCTCGGCCATCTCTTCGATGAACTTCCGACAATACCTTACATCATGACCGACTGTTTTACAATGCTCACACGTCTGCAACTTCCAACATTTGTCTTTATCGTGTCCCCTTCGATTGCAGTGTTCACATACCACGCCCCCATCATTGTTATTATGCGCACTCGTTCGTGCACTTCTGTCGTCATAATTAGCGCGTGCCCGCTGCATGGTATGTACTTCTCCGCCCATCACATGTACGCTGGGTTGTACATCTTCATATACCGCTTCGGCACTCTTGCGTGCAGTCACTTTCTTTCCTGGTCTTGTCAGACGCGCCTCATGCTTCGTCAACACTCTCTCCAATTCTTCAATATTATTGAAAGTCATATGCTGATATTGCATTTGTATGAAACGATCATGAATAGTGTCAAAGAATTGTTGGATGTGCTCTTCCAACAATGAGGCGTTATAGACATCCCTGAAATCCATTCCAGCTCGTAACGTCGCGGCATTCAGCCGGTATAGATAAGTGGTCGCTAACTCGTCTTGCTTCTGGGTCAATTTTGAATACATGACCCTAGGCGACACTTTGTCCACACAAAACTTCCGTTGAAACAAATCTATCACCGCATTCCAATCATACTTCACGGTATCCGCCAGTTGTTCATACCACCAAGACGCCGTGTTCGTCAAACTATCCACAAACATTCCTAGCCGTTGATCGTCATCCCAACGTGAAATGTTTGTCACATGGAAAAAATCTTGTTAACCATGTCCTTCCACTCCCCGCGTCTTGTATATTTCCGTCAAATGTCTTGATCTCCGTATTCTGGATAATGGCTGTGACAGGCTGACCAGATGATGCCCACGATTTGTGTCTTCCACTGGACATGCTGTATTTTGATGGTTTTGGCGGGTTGAAATATGCTCTTCTGGAGCCACCGATTTTCGGTATGTTGCACTAGTTGCCCCTCTCGTCGTATCCGGCGTGCGACTAGCTGACAGAGATGAGGTAATTGTCGTTAACTCCTCCAAACTTAAGTGTCCATCCTGCATCAATTGGACTAAATTTGCCACCACTGGGTCCTGTTATTTCGATACTGGTCGTGGTGGTGACATGATCTCGTCCTCATCCGAGGAAAATTCCAACTTCTTATGTACTCGACGACCATGCTTTGGCCTCCAATCCATAATATCTTCCACCTCATCGTCATTACATAACTCCTGCATGCCTGGTGGTTTATACTCTTTCACCGGTGTGTGAATTGTGTCTGCCACAATGTAGTAGATGGGCTGATATCAGTAGACTCTTTCCGGTACACCATCAAGGATGTTTCCCACTGATTCTCCGCTAATAAAAGTGACACCATCAGACCAATATCTTCAGCGGTACGATCCAGATTGAAGTCAAATGCAGTGTCAAATTCTTCCCGTCGTACAAATTCGTAGCCACAATTTCGAAGCAGCGTTTCTATAGCTTCAATTGACTATTTCATTCCTCCAAAGGATGTATGGTCTTCTCTAACTTTAAAGTCAGGGGCAGCTCTTACCACCTTGCGGATTTCATATAGTGAAAACCAACTATGTGAGGCCCCTAGGTAACTTCAATACATGTCGTTGATACCGTGCCATTCTTTCACAGGCATCAGAGAAAGTGTATGTTCTATTAGGGTCATCCTGAGCGTGCTGTAAAGTAAAGACCGGCTCTTTCTCTCCCTCAGTAGACACTAAAGCCATTTTGTATGTGTAATCGTATTAGGTCGACGTGAAGTCCCGGGTCGAGGCACCAGTTGTCGCGAAGGAACTTAAATTTTCGAGGTTTACACTCAAAAACAACACAAGGAAGCGATATAATACACCTTCTTGCTTAAACTTCCCAGGCTCTTGATACTTACGTCCGAACCTTAACACAAAGTTACTGAAAATGGACACTTCCTGGTAACACTCAGGTTGACCCTTAACTTAGGTAATCGCAGAGGATCTTTATCACGCTTTAACACGCGTTCACTTAAAGGATTCCTCGGGTTGTACTTAGTTTTTGTATGGGGTTGAAAGATTTGGTTGGTTGGAAAACAACTGTCTTCAAAGGGGGAAATTTGATTATAAAAGTGTTAAGAAATCTTATATCTACCTTCAGTATCTGTTCACCTTGTTACTTCGTGGTTACTTCAGCACTGGCTTAAATACTGAAAACTCACTTCATGATCGGCTAAAAACACCATATACCTTTTATGTATTCTTTTCGTATACACTCAACCATAAATTCCAGTCACTTCACCACAGATGTTCGCCTGATCCAGAAGAGATCATGGTGATAGTTGAATACCAAGGCCAAAAACGTCAAGGAATATGTAAGTTCTTTGCGTTAGCAACATATTTGCAAAAATACCCATGCAATTATGCATGCATGATACACTCTCTTTTGCAATTGACGTTGAATGGCATTGTAAAATCGATATCAAGAAATCTTTTGACGTAGTCAAAGAAAGCTTTACTAAAGTATCGGTGCTAGCGATTGACAATTGCTTGCTTCACGTCGTTAACGATGCAATCGATTTTCAATCGGTTGTAAACTGATCCGACGCGTTGTCAGCGATCATGATCGCGTATTATGTTACCATTCGCGCAAGATGCGTCCAGATGAGTGTACCTACCGTTTCATGACAACGAATTCTTTACCTTGAAGTTAGCACTGGCTATACTTAGGAAGTATTCATTAAGAGAGAGATTATTGGTGGGTTTTTAATGATCATGCGTCTTTATACACGACTGTAAACTCACCGTATCTTTACCAAAGAACGGCAAGATGATTGTCATTTTTTGAAGAATACATGTTCACGGTTGAATACAATCCGGGAAGATTAGACTTCGTAGTAGATGTAGGTTTGATTGCTGCGAGACTAAATTTTCCGTAAAAGAACCGACCAGAGCAAACATAATCCGTTGTACTGCACCTGCTTCGCCTCTTGTACAGAAGCATAAAAGACAAAGATTTCGTAGAAAATAAAAGACTGGTCTATTGACTGATTATTTAAACAACCAATCAGCAAATACTGATGAAGAACTTCCAGAGTAATTACCCGCAGCGTCCATCGCTATTGATTGCTCGATGATCGTCTGCTATATATCTGATTAACTCGCATCGTTGTTACCAACGACGATGATATCAAACACTAATCATATTCGAGTATCATGATTCTCCAACTTGAGGGCATCAATGACATACGCTTCTCTCACACGCGATTTCTTTGGAGTACGTCCGCCTTCGCGAGAATCGCCAGCATGTAAGGTCTGCTCTACGTGCGCAGGCTTCACTCAAATTCATGTCGGTTGCAATAGTGTTGAAAGTATATTTCTATGGACTTTGGTTCTCGTCTTAAACCTTATAAAAGTTGGAAGACAGCAACAAAGACCGATTAGTAGATGGTAGATCTTACTGCAATGACGGTTCTGCGCAAACAGCGCGAGTACTTATCGATATGGTATTACGCTTACACGAATAAGCAGAAAACATTGTCTCGAACAGAGATCTGAGTCTTACGGGACATTTCTGGCAAGAAACGTTCTCGCTACTGGACACGAAGCTGTAGATGCCAATCGCGTTCTGGGCGTCGTACTGCCTTTTTATGCGCAACGCTTTCGAACAGTGGGGTAACTGACCGAGTTTACTATAAACAATTCGTTGCATCCTTCAACAAAGCACACGCCTTTTTACATTCCATGAAGCATCTACGCACTCCAAATCTAGGGAAGGGACTCACTCGAATCTTGAGCGAGGTGAACCAAATATAACACAAGTTGCAAATGGCAACCTGCGAAGGCATGTTGAACGCGAGTACTGCTAACATAGCAGTGGACGTTGTCATACCGATCCACAAAAAGCTGATAAATCAGAAGTTATACCCATAGAACCCGTCATATTTCCATGAGAAGAAATATAAACTGAAGCAGAAATTTGAAACAATTTTTATGAAGTTGTAACCATTTCAGATTCAGCCAGAACTGCTGTAGCTATAAACTCGGTTAGATTTCTGCTGCGGGAGTGGAAGATGAAGTAAATGATACATCTACTACTAATAAAGCGATAGAAGAATTCGTATTACAGCGTCAAGCTGTAATACGTTACGTGAAAGATACGCTTGTTCCGATTTTAATAGCATGCGAAAAAGCTGATAATAATGGACGAAAGAATGAACGTTTCTTCAAAACGCTCATGAGTGATTTTATCTACACTAATATATCTTCAGATTCAACCAGCAACTTCCCTACATAGAACGTGCTGACTAGGCTGATTGGACCTTTGATCGTCCAAGTGTAAAAGGGAATAGCTATACACTGGACATTCCCGCAGCAATAAAATGCGCATGCATTGACATTTAAAGTTATGCATCTTAATCTTTACGCATCGGCTCACCAC
Source organism: Peronosclerospora sorghi (assembly GCA_026184515.1). Classification (NCBI taxonomy): domain Eukaryota; phylum Oomycota; class Peronosporomycetes; order Peronosporales; family Peronosporaceae; genus Peronosclerospora; species Peronosclerospora sorghi. Next base: position 7,261,969 of record CM047585.1, on the reverse strand, counting down.
GACGGTGAAAAAGAGTCCCTGCGATGAATGTAGGTCAAGCCAATCGGCCGGAAGTGGCCAATAATCCGACTTTAACGTGTTGTGAGATCTCAGCAGACATACGGCTCCATCTGCTGATGATCAACCTTGATCAACCTTCTGTGAATATCACGGTTTGTCTTCAACAACTCTCGGTTCTCATCAAGAAGAGAACGAATGGACTTGTCCATCGTGACGAAATCGCATCGAGTGAAGCAAACACCTTGCGAAGGTCAGATAATCCTAATCAAGTTAGAAAGGTCACTTCTCGTGCTTCTCCACATCGGTGGAGCGTATAACTTATCACTTCCGTCTCTACCTCTCCCTCTTCTTGATAATCAGGGAAACTCACTTGCTATATTCTTGAGCACTTGATTGCAAAGCGCCCAATCTGACCGGCCGCAAGCAGCCTAACGAGTAGTTTGTATGCTCTTCACTTGTGAAGTAACTCAAGGAACTGATGGCACTTTTTTGAAAAGTTAGAGACTCGAAGTAATGAATAGTGCTTCTAATAGCACTTTTTTTTTCGCGTGAAGCATGTCAATCAGTGTGCCATGTGGGACTTTGGAACCACTATTCCCACGCATCCACTCTTCGGGGATGCGTGGTGCTCTGTTTTAACAGAGGAGACAATTTAAATGTGCAGGAACTCCGCGAAGTCATTTTTGCTCCAGCAGAGGCATTGTAGAGCCATTGCCTACAATCCAGAACTGTTTGGGCAAGGTTCACATCTTGCGCAAACAACCTTTTCTAGACTTTTATATAATTTTCAACAAAGCATTCCATGACGGACATAGGGAATCTTTGTTTCTCTTTTCTTCTTTGATGACTCGCGGCCGCAAATACCGAGGCTGGAAGAATAACTCGATGAAGTACCGGCGTCTATCATCGGTACCTGGACCAAATTGACGTTTTACAGTGCTCCAAGGCGTCGATAGTGAATAGGGTATGTCGATAGTCCGGGTTAAGATTCCACCCCCACTGCTCGGTGCGAGAGCCCAGACAGGGATCCAATAACCCACTTTGTGGGGAACACGCGGTTCTGCAGGAAAGGTAGATGTAATTCCACATAGACTAATGAAGAAGTTACTTCTGTCAATTCGGAGAGGGAGCACTTGGCGAATCACCACTTGGAGCGCAGTCTTTACTCAGACTCTGCGCACGCTTAGAAGATGCAGAGTATTTAAAATTCAGATCAAGAAGTCCGTCTTCGGACTCGGCTATAACGGACGGCTCTATCTATATCGTCATAGAGGATTTTGTCAATCTGCTTACGAGCAGATCTTGCTGTGGTAGGTGTTGTCTTAGCAACATCGGCAGGAAGGCCAAACTGTCCCTTACTCTAGTTGAAGATGCTTCTGATGAATCTGTGTTGGTACCTGACATCTTAGCTTGTGTTTTAGCACAAGCCGCTTAAAAATAGTTTTGATTCGGTATCTGTATTTGAGGTGCCATCGTTCGTGTCCCTCATTATAACAACGCATAGGACGCAGTGATGTGTCAATTAAAAAATTCCCATGACCAGCAAGTGACACCTCTGATTGGCCAGTAATACTATCCTCCACTCAAGAGATATGTAATGTGGCTCAATTACATATGAACCAATGGTATTTAAGTTGAAATATCAGTGTTCTAACTGGAACATTAGGCTGTTTTAAAACGGAGTTTAGGATTATAAATATTTAGAATACATGTTCAATTAAATTTGGTTCACTTAACCGAATTTGTAAGGGATATAATTTCATAATTAAATCAACCAAGTCATTAAGTGAAGCTTTTCGATCCGGAGTGGTAATAATCTTTGCGAATGAGTTTGCTTTTTCTCCGCTACCTTATTGCAAGATCCGGATGACGCATATTGTCGAGTCAGTTGAAAATCTGTCGTCTCCAGAGTAATAATTAATATCAATTCCGAGCTCGTTAAACCACGTAACCCCAATGTTTCAAATTGAATGATTATATTCACGTAATCACCAAATCGATAGCTAACTACTAAAAGAACTAAAACACGGAGAGAGAAAACGATAGGACTTAAATTAATCGAAAAAATGACTCCCCTTTTATTCTTCACTCAAGCTCCGCGTGAAAGATCACTTCGTACAAACGATGAAAATGTAAAAGTAAGTGAATTCAAATCAAAGCTAACATTTAATCTAAATATGAATACAGAATTGTGTACCACCCTTTATTTTTCAGACCAATGCCCAATCTGCAAAACCCGCGCAACGCTTAATACCGTACCAGCGTCGCTGTTTTTTAATACTCCTTTTCACCTCGGAGCAAAACAACACAAAACCCTTCAACCACCTACAAGTCCCAAACTCTTTTGCAATTCATTAGTCTCGGTGAATTCAGCCGTTTCATTAAAATATCGTCAATTGCAGTATGCTTCACTTTAATCTTGCCTAATTTGTTCGAGACCATACATTTTGTGTTTTCATCTTTGCCAACTATTTTTACAATCCAAAAATAGATTGATGACTGGCTATCTATTATTGTTGACAGCGGCGCACAGCTCTTTTTCTTACATTTCAGTTCACTATTATCCGATTCATTATTGTATCTCAAACCATGACCGGTTTCCTGTCAAGTTTGCATCCCGCAAAATCGGCATCACTATATGCATCTAGAGTCAATTTTCTTTCATCAAACCCTTATACCTATCGGTATGTATAGAGAACTATTGTGTTCTGTCTCCAGTGTCTTAACATTGGCTTTTGAAATATCTCGAGATTTATCTTTGACTTTCCATATTTTCTCTAGGGCCTGAAATGAATTTACTGTGCTCATATCCATCACTCCAGCGAGCGTAAAATTTTGTCAATAACGAAACATTTTTTTGTTTCCGCACGCACCAAATCTTTCCTTGAACCTCTTCAAGTAACAGTTTGAATCTGTCTTTGTTTTAAAGACACAATTTCGTGTTTAGGGTATAGTTGTTAAAAGCAGAGGCGTGGGTGTCTTGCTGGTATTGATGTTAGCGAGTAAAATGGAATGTGAGTCATTCAGTTAGGTTATCTATCCTACCCTTTTACTGAAAACACTATGTAAACTTGTTCTAGATTGTAAGTTCTAGAACCATCGACCAATCGTCGATGTTTACATGTAGAGTATATATAAAAACCATTCTAATGATTCTCGAAGCATATTCGAGACGTCATAAGTATGCAAGGCACAGTTTCCTACGACTGTGTTCGGATATGTGACAGACACCATCTTCTATTTGAATGGCGTGTCCAAACTGACGTCAGCGTCTCTGCACTGAGTTGACACAGGAAAGAGACGGGCGCAGCAGCAACAACACTCCCCCGTTCAACTCGTAGCGTTGATACCACATGCAGAGATGAGACGCTGAAATGGCGTACCCTTGATGGGCTTTGTGAGAAAGTCAGCAAGCTGTGACGCCGAATTTACATACTGGAGATCAGTGACATCATCGATAAGATGATTGCGTACAAAGTGGTAACAGATGCCCACATGCTTGGCCTTGGCACTGTAGACAACATTCTTGGCAATTGCAATGGCGATCTTGTTGGCGATATGAATCGTAGTTGGTCGTGCCTGAGGATAGCCAGGATCTTCCAGTAGTGATCTGTCCCAAAGAACTTCTTTCACGCACATGGAGATTGCAGTGTACTCAGCCTCAGCAGTACTAAGTACCACAGTGCGCTGCAACTTTGACTTGAATACAATTGGACCCCCGTTAATTATCAACACCAAGCCAGTAGTAGATGGACATGTTTGTGTATTGCCGGCCCAATCCTCATCGCTCCAAGCCGTAAAAGTGGGTGGTCCATTGTTGCCCTTGTATGTGATGCCCATATCAGCAGTGCCCTTGAGATATCGCACAATACGAATGGACGCATTCCAATGTACTTCATGTGGCTTCTCCGCAAAACGACTCGAATATCTCACCGCATACGCAATTTCGGTACGAGTACCCAATGAAAGATACTGTAGTGAACCAACCAATGATCGATATGGACGACGTGACATGCGTTCTTGCTCGGCATCCGACGGATCAGTGTCCAGCTTTGTCATGCGTTGGCCCTTATCACATGGATTCTTGACAGGGTTTGCATCGATCCGATTGTACCTCTCAACAAGACGATTGATAAACTGGGACTGCTTCACAAACATCTTCTTCCTCAGAACATCATGTTCAATCCCCATCCCAATCACAAACTTGGCAGGACCCAAATCTTTCATATTAAAGTGGAGCTTGAGCTGATCCTTCACAGTCTTGATCTGTTCTTCCTACTTTGCAGCAATCAACAAGTCGTCGACGTAAAGACTGATGTAGATGTAGTCATCATCAGCTTGTTTAACAAAGATACATGGGTCACTCACACAATATTTGAATCCAATCTGGGAGAAAATCTTTGTGATGGTATGATACCACACAGCAGACGCTTGCTTCAGTCCGTATAGACTTCGCTTGAGACGACACACCTGTCCAGGTTCATGATCAACGCCATCAGGTACTCGCATGTAGATAGTTTCTTTCAATGCACCATGTAGAAACGCGTTTTTAACGTCACACTAGTGTACTCGGTACCCAACTTGACAGCATAGAGAAAGAAGCATGCTAATCGAGTTGGGTGTCGCAACTGGTGAGTATGTTTCGTTGTAATAAACTCCAAACGCTTGACTGAACCCTAGAGCTACAACTCGAGCTTTGAATATTACAATTTCACCACGTTCGTTGCGCTTTAGAGCAAACAACCACTTGGTTACCACAATGTGTGCACCTTCCGATGGTTGCACGAGCTCCCATACATCATAATCAATCAGTGACATAAGCTCACGACGAACGGATTGGTTCCAATCCTCGCTGTTGGCAGATTGCATAGCCGACTGGTAAGAAGTAGGTACTTCACTCACAACATTTGCTCTTTCAGGTGGTGGCATCAGTCGCGGTCGCTTCGGCACACGATAGGTGTCGTTGTCTCGACGATTCCACCATACAACGACAGCATTTTTTTGGTCATAACACAAGTTGATTGTTGTCGGTAACTAGATCTTTCCTACTGCAACGAGTCGGTTCTCTTCGGGTGCTGGTAATACTGCCACAGGCTGTCGACCAAGTCGTTGCACACGTGGATGGAACACCATACTACTAGGAGAAAATTCCATAGCTGTTTCAGGTGCGACATCAGTCACTCGAGTGGGTTCTGGAACTGGTGGGTGTACTTGTTGTTCTGGTACTGGAGGGGTAACAGTCAGTTGTGAGTTTAGGTTTGGTCCCTCATCATCAACATCCATTGGTTGGGCAGCACCCGACGCGGTTGGTTGCATAACAAAAACATCGTCGTCATCATTTCGTGACATTCCAGGTCCTTTGTTACCAGGTAAAACATGAACGTAACGTTGCGGTTCCACCTCTTGCAAGACTACAGATCTCACGACTTCAAGCTTGTTCATGTCCTTGTTCCACACTATGTATCCTTTAGTGATTTCTGAATACCCCACAAGAACACACCGTAACGCCTCTGAGTCAAGTTTGTTTCGCTTACTCTTGTCGATATGTGCATACCTTATGAAACAATCTTACGTAAATGACCAAGCGATGGTCGTTTCTTAAAACACAATTCAAATGGCGAATGGTCTGGACGTGCCGTTGTCGGGATCAAATTGATTACATGTACCACAGCATCCATCACTTCAGCCCAACAACGACGGTCCATATTCTTGTGAATCATTGTGGAGCGTGCTGCTTCAACGCTCGTCCGATTCATCCGCTCAGCAATACCGTTTTGTTGATGACTGTAGGGTACCGTAATTTGGTTTGTGATACCAAGGGCACGACAAAATGCAGCAAAGTTGCGGTTCACATATTCGCCACCATTATCAGTACGAATGCGCTTGATACGATGGTTCAACTGACTGTCAATCCATGCTTTATACGTCTTAAAATGCGTGAGTACCTCAGTTTTTGACTTTTGAAGTAGATCTTTGTAAGTCGTGGATAATCGTCGATAAATGTTACAGCATACTTCGCCTTACCAATTGATGGTACACGCATGGGACCCATCACGTCACTGTATAAGACTTCAAGAGGAACGATAGTCTTTACCTTAGATCTCTCACTCCGAGGGAATCTGGTTAAACACATATTGCCTTGTGCACAGGTATCACACAATGAATACGATTTGGACGCTGCAAGTTGGGCTGGAATGTCGTCACATGCGCGAGCGATATCTGTTAAACGACTGTGACTGATTTGCAAAATACGGGCATGCCACTTGTCGTGTAACACGTCGTCAGTACATTTTCCATTGTTCTTGGTCAAAATATGCCCTTTCTTGTTATCGCCAGTCTCCCGAGTATAGTTATCACCAACTTCAGCAGAATACCACTGACCAACATCATGTTCATCATCGTCAAAAACATCACCAACACCGCAGTCGTAGCCGTCCCAATTACCAGCATCACGCTCATGGACGTTTGACTCACAAATAGGCTCATCATAGGCACGATTTGCTGCTTCTTCATCCACAGTGTACGGCTTAGACACACGCGTCACCTGAATGAGTGTCTTTCCACGATGTGATATGATGCACATATCACGCTTGAACAATATCTCAGCGTTCTTCTCAGTCAATGCTGGTACCGAGATCGATCGTTTGTCCAGTCCAGCTACATGCAATACCTGCGTCAACGTTACGCGACAACCGTTGTTTGCTTTGAAACCAACTTTACCAGATCCAACAGCAGAGAGTTGATTCCCCTTCGTCCATTTCTACACATGTTCCTTCGGCGAAGCGTTTGTAGGTTAAAAAATCGTTCTCCGCAAAGGTCATATGGGACGTGGCTGCACTGTCTACAATCCAACCCTTGATGGGTGCACATATTGCTGAGAATAAATGTTCTCCTTCGTCATTCATGGGGCAGTTATCCTCCTTGTGTCCGCACTTCTTGCACCGGTAACACTTGCCCTTGAACTTGCCAATGTCATTCTTCTTGTTCATAGGAATTTTTCCCTTTCCCTGACCATGGGCTTGGCGTCGAAAACCAAACTTTCCTTTACCCGGTCGTCCAACACGTAGGGCTGTCTCAGTTGACTTCTCGCTCTCGCATACGCTCATACTCCTTGCGTAACATCTCCTTGGTCTCCAATAGGTCTACACCGGGTTTGTTCTCAATTATTTTCACGATCCCGTCGTAGTCCGACGCCAAACTTCTTAGCAACACCACGATCTTTTCATCTTCACCCATGAGGTCTCCAATAGCCTCCATAGACATCAACAAGTTATCAAACTTCAGAATGTGTTCCGAGATATCATCTCCTTGTCCCATGCGAATTTCATGCAGCTTCTTGCGCAGGTTGATGCGGTTATGCAGGTTACGCTTCACAAAATACTTCTCAAGGATCAACCAGGCCTCCATCGCCGTGGTTGCGCTGCGCACCATCATCTGGAATGGGAGACTTAGACTCATGGACACAATTGCTAACGCCTTCTCATCATCGACTCTCTATTGGTCCGTCGTCATGTCCACGTTATCATTCTTCATGTCAAAATGTGACCGCGTAAGCCTTTTTTCGCCATTGTCATAGCCGTCCCGTATGACCAAAGAAAATAGTTCCCCTCGGTCAGAATGTCATTCGTCTGGGTGTTCATGGCGGCGGTAGTCCTTGGGCGCATAACCTTAGTTGTTAAAAGCAGAGGCGTGGGTGTCTTGCTGGTCTTGATTTTAGCGAGTAAAATGGAAAGTGAGTCATTCGGTTAGGTTATCTATCCTACCCTTTTACTGAAAACACTATGTAAACTTGTTCTAGATTGTAAGTTCTAGAACCATCGACCAATCGTCGATGTTTACATGTAGAGTATATATAAAAACCATTCTAATGATTCTCGAAGCATATTCGAGACGTCATAAGCATGCAAGGCACAGTTTCCTACGACTGTGTTCGGATATGTGACAGACACCATCTTCCATATGAATGGCGTGTCCAAACTGACGTCAGCGTCTCTGCACTGAGTTGACACAGGCAAGAGACGGCGCAGAAACAACATAGGGGACTTGAGTTATTATTTTTTAGGGAGTTGTTAATTCCACCACACACTTTTGTTATTTCCACCACACCAGCAGGCAGACACGTGATCAATTTCACCCACTGACATTGTTGTTATTTCCACCACACCAGCAGACAGTGATCAATTTTATCCACTGCCATATGGGTACAATGTGAATATTCGCGCGGTAGTTTGACCGTCGCCAACTTTTATGGAAGAGGATTCCGTTGTGGAAAATACGTACGATACTAGCAATCAACTCGACACTGCTTCGTCACCAAGTAGTGACAGCTCGGACGACGTGGTGGTTGGTAACACTACCACGCGAAATTAGGCACCGGCTATTGCGAGACGGGAGAATACTATGCCGTGGCCGATCTCACCGAGACGCAGCGGTTACTCTTAGGCGACTTTATTGATTTTGGACTGCTCTATCGCAAGCGATCGAACTCGGATCGGTTTTACACGACCAGTCTCGCCGTGAATTTAATTTTTGGAGAATCGATGGGTCAAAAGCGGAGCCACGTGCGTCTCACGAGCTCGTTTGCAAGTGTACGCGCTGGCATGAAGTCGTAGCTTGCAACGCCACGACCCGCGCCAGGGATTGAGCACGATGCGCACCTGCTTTTGGTCGTCGAGACGAATTTCAAGGTCTATGCGTATACGACCTCAACGCTTCATGTCGCGATGCTCAGTGTCTTTGTGGACATTATGGCTAGATTACCTAACCTGCCCATTGGTTTTATCACTCGCGAGAGTCTGTGGTCTTCCCTGATTCATGGTATCTCGGCGCAACAGATTTATGACTTTTTGATGAAACACGCGCATCCCAAGATGCGTCCCAATAGTCCCGTCATTCCAGAGAATATTGCGGATCAAATTTACTTGTGGGAACGGGAGCGCAATCGCGTGCAGTTTATGGAAGGAATTCTCTTCGATGGCTTTAACACGAAAGAAGACTATGAAAGCGTGCGCGACTATGCTAAGAGCCTCAATGTACTAACGTGGTCGGATCCGATGCACTTTAGAATTTCAATTGCCAGTGCAGGGTAGACGACGTGCGTCACTACATCCAGCACGAGCTCTCGACTCGAGTGTGATCGTACAGATTGCTGGTAAAGTCAGAGTTACAAACGAAGAGTATGTACTTCACGTGAGGGTGTTAAGCTAGAGCGACTTACTAATGCAGCACTTGGATAATAAGTAGCGGCTCCAGATTGCTATCTAATCGATCAAGCCAGCAGCAATGCGTCCCGATGCTCAAAGCGAGCAATGTGGTTACTTTCTTGATGGCTATGCTAAGCACTCTTTCTCATGATTCGTACTGTCAGTGGAGTACTGACTGCGCGGAGATGAGAGATTAGTTGAAGTGGATGCCGTGGATGATGTAGAATCGAAGAAGCGCTTGTAGATAGATCCGCATAGCATCAATACTTCTCTCATAAAACAGTACCAAATTAACATGTTGTCCGGACGACATGAGAAATGACGGTATTACCTTTTGTTGATGCCGATTCGATCGGCTTTCGTCCATAAAATTGTGTAGACAAGACCAAGCAACAAGAGTGAACAAAGTAGTCCAAATCGATTATGACACTTGAAATCAAAGCACTTGATTCCTCTACCACCTCGTGATGGAAAGTAGAGTGACCACAGACGCAGCCGAAAGCATTTCCTCGGGTAGGCTTTAGATCGTCACTTGGACATGCTCCAACTTCTTGCATTCGGTAAGCACAACATCGACCTGGTCGACAAAGCTTACATTTCCTCGAAGCTGTCCTTCTAGATCACGCTTGAAAATGACATTATCAATAATATCGTGTGGAACACCTTTAAAGGTCGTCGTTTCCAGCACTGAGTCCAGATTTGTCCGTACGTAATCAGCACAGATATCTAGCAGGGACGGTGGCCGAAGAGCTCCAATATCAATTGAGTACAAATCCTGCAGTCTATCGGTGCCATCGTATCCTCCCAGCAAGTACATTTTGCTGTTCACTACCACAGCGCGGTGAAACGTTCGACTACTTGGGACACTTCCAGTCGTACAAACTTCGCTCCATGTATTGTTCACTAAATCGAGACGTTGCAAGTCGTTAAAACGACTGTGTGTCTTGTCCACTCCACCCAAGACAAACATATTATCCCTTAACTAGCATAGTACCCCGTTGTACCAACGTGGCGATTGCCTGAAACACATTAACTTAACTCCACTTAAATGTCATTATGCTTAAAACGTGCCACGTTATTCTGACTAACGAAACCGAATAGTGAAGTACAGTAGCACGAAGGCCACTAAGACGAATATAATGAGGTAAAGATATGTTACGGGTCCCACCCCTAGCGGATGGGACCCGTCGTATCGACGGGGAAGGGCATAAAAACCGTCTGTCCGTCTACAAAACTTGCCCCCATGTATTTCCAGGGTTAGGGTAGCGAAAACATATACTATACATTATACTAATGTGGTCACAATACTTGGGTCGCACGCCTTTACTGCTTGAAGTAACGGCGTGCGACCACTTTAACCCGTCGTACCGACGGGGAGGAGGGTATATAAGGTAAAGTCATAGAAGCAACTACGTGACCGGGAACGTCACAGGGAGGAAAACTTTTAAATAGATGTAAAAAGCGCCATCTAAACAATTATTTACGCTTTAATACTGATCTTCATGTCAATTGTACTACCACGGATTAGTGCGATTTTTGAAGCCAAATTGTATTTTATGTTTTTTTATAATGGCATGTCATAGTGTCATGACGTGCGTACAGTTGAATTTCGGCTAGGTACGGGATAGCGTACTTAATTGAATTTTATACTTAGATCAAGTTATTCGCTTAGGTGCGGGAGAGCGCATGCATCGACGACATGAATTCTGTTATTATATAGTAGATTATCCCTTAATATCACTGCTGTATGGCGGTATCGGTAACAAAAGTGTGTGGTGTGTGGTGGAAATAGTAAAATTCATCACGTGTTTGCTGGTGGTGGAAATAACAAAAGTGTGTAGTGGAATTAACAATTCCCATTTTTTATACTGCATTCGAAAAAATTCTTCAAAATAGTGGCTGGGGGTCAAGTGACCTGCACTCTTCGGACCAAGTCTGACTCCCGCGCCGCCAACTACGGACATGTGACAGAATGGCGGCGGGCCTAGATGGGAAAGAAGAGAGCACTATCACCAATCCAACTCAAGCGCGACCACCTCAAGGCTCCCGCAGCGCATCTCACGCATCTTCAGCAACGCGCGCCGTCGCAATTGTGTTACCGCCGCAAGTCTCACGTCCTCCTGCTTTCTGAAGGCGTGCTCCTAAGCGCGCATCGGCCGCAAGGCCACTCGTTGCTGCTGAAGCCCTTGCGTGAGCGTAAGCTGTGTCCAGCTTCTCTAGCAAGACCTCCACGTACTCTAATAGTACGACGCCCACAAGGCTACCTCAATTTCTGCAGCCCTCGCGTGAGCGAATGCCGTATACGGCTGCTTGATTCGACCCCACGCATGCCACCAAGCGTATGCTGCCCGATAGGTCACTTCTCGTTCTCACAACCCTCGCGTGACCGCATGCCGTGTTCGTTGTGCTAGCGAGAACTTCTACCACCGCCCGGCCGTCAGAGTTCCGTGCCATTGTCGGCCCCCAGTGAAACCGCCTCACGGCCATTCTTGCCGCCCTCTAGCGGCGAATCTCGTACTGCCGCGTCGTCTGTGTCCCTGTGACGTCGACGGCCTCCAGTACAATGCCCCCCTTCTCCCTCGTGGGGTTCCCGAAATCCGACGCTTACGGCTAGGGCTCCGAAGCGCGTCCAGTCCGAGGTTCCATGGTGTGATTTTCGACCTCAAGTCGACATGTCGTTCAACACCTTAAACATCCAGCTAAGCAAGACGCCCGAAGGAGTTAAGCAGTCCCAGTACAGACAAGTCCAAGTTGTAGGAATACGTGACGGCGTCAAGGCTATTAGGACACATGTATTGCGACCTGTATCACTACAATACAAACTTCATCATGTTCGAGAGCTTTTTATATCGTATTTCACCGCTTCACCCATGACATTTGGTAGTTTCCGAGTAATTTCTTGGATCACTATCCATAGTAAGATTCACTAAAACATTTTCCTTTCACCAATCTTCGTTTCTTTTCACGCCATTTTCATTATTTCCTTGCTTTTCCTTCTTGTACCCGCGCGTTCAATGCCGAGCTTTACTCCAGTTTGAATTTTTTCTTCCCTTCTTTTTCTACTTTTCGTTTCCTTTCTCGATGGATTTCATCGGCCTGTTGGTGAGCTCCCTTGTGACATTCTGGCATTAAAACGCGATGGGATTGATACAATGGTTTAGAAATGTGGCACGTATCCTGTTGCTAGAGACAAAACTGTAACTTCCGCCTACACGCACACGCTGAGACATCTATTGATATTGCGGGATCTCACCGATGGAGATATCGTAATCAGATCCAGGGGAAGAAAACGGTGAGCAATTGACTCCGAGAAGCGATAATAAAAAATGGGTAGCGATAATGACCATGTTTATATCAATAGGTCGCGGTTGGTGGAGAGTTTAGCTGTATTTGGATCTGTTAGAAGCGCGCGCTTTTTGCGCAGCAGCTCACGTCGCCATTTTGGACTTTCAGCGACTTTACAGTAAAAAGGTGATATATTGTACATAACTTTAGGTTAGGTACAAAACATTGTGTATTTGCATATTATTAGTTACTTAACACTAATAAATCACTTCTGAATTTGATTATTGACTCTCCTGTGGTTTTTTGAGTGGAGAACAAGTGCGCTACAGTGCGCAGCTTGTTTGGTGATTATTACGTTGATTACTTAATACGCTGCAGTGGCAGTTGGATTTGTTTTCGTGTATTGGACTCTCGTATCACGTGATTGTTGGTTTGGGTCACTGCTTTACGTTTAAGTTGCGCAAGGACTGTGGAATATAAGCTTACGTTTGTTATTTTATTTTTTGCTGTCACGCTACTTGCTCGGTACATCTAAGTGTAGTGGAATTCCGCACGTCAGTACGTGGCAATTGGAACACGTGTGACACAGTACGCACGTTTGGATGAACGACAGCAACGAACAGGTTATGATCCCAACTAAAGGGAAGTGACACGTCGAATCAGACAGTCAACCCGGAGGATATGATGCGATTGTTCGCACGTATGATGAATCGCTTTGATTATTTGGAATCATCGTTAAACAAGGGGGCCCGGCAAAAACTGCGGCGACGAAGTCAAAGGGAGACACTAAGATGAGCTTGGCCTCCCTGAATGGAAGCGATAAGGAGAATGACGGGGGCAATGATAGAAGCGCCGGAAAAGTGTGCTTCAATAATATTAGTGAAGCTGGCAAGGATGTGTTCACTAGGGGCTGGGGTCCTAACCCCGGTAACGCCTACGTGCAACCACCGAATGTCTACGTGCAACAACAAGCTGTGAATCAGTACCAGCAGGCATACGTCCTGGGAACGTTCAGCAGGCATATGCAGCTCCTGGGACGTTCAGAAGTCACATGTAGCCCCCAGGAACGTTCAGCAGGCATACGTAGCCCCTGGAAATGTTCATGCGCAGGCATACATGATGCCAATACCACCGACTGCCAAGGAGAAGAAACTCCAGGGTTGGCAATTCGATGGAACTGAAGCGTACAAGGGTCTGGGGAACGAAGTTCCTCAGGCAGATATCCATCGCAGAAGAATGCTGCGGGTTTAGATGGTCTGAATACATCAAGGTTGAATTGCTGGGCCATTATCTGGTTGTCCCAGCGGAAGCATATTAAAACCGGTTTGCAGAAACCTGGTAGAAAGAAAAACCAGCATTGTGGCATATCATGAATAAAATGAATGCAGCATTCAGTGTGCGTATAACGCACGCGGAGGGGATAAAACTCTTAGGTGCGCGCAAGGCACCATGTAGGAGTTGGCCAGACCATTTTCTTTATTCACGGCAGTGGCGGATGCAGTCGGATCGAACTGCGAAGCAATGGTGTTATATAATATAACCTACCATGCCGTGCCGGAGATGGAACATGTTCTCGTGTCACGTTACAATCACCTGCGGATGGACCATATGCAGCAAGCTGAAGAAATCTTTCATTTTGCGCAGGCTGTTGAGTTCAACAGCCGGCGGCAGAAAGGTCATGGCTCCGGATCAATAAATTTGATTGTGGAAAAGCCTAAAAAGGATGTGGCGGTAAAAAACCGTGGTTGCTACGCATGTGGCGAGCAGGGGAACTTCAATAAGGAATGACCTAAGAAGAAGAAGATGCCGAAATCTGATTTCGCGTTAATGATCGCTGGCAATGATGTGCGATGCGGTCGACACACATGGATCCTGGACAGCGGTGCAAGCATGCATCTGACGCCGGAACTTACGTGTTTGACGGATGTGAAGAATGTAGCCCGTCAGTGCCACCAAGTGGATGGAAAAACTTTTGTCATCACCAAGCAAGTCAGACATGGATAATGACAGTGAAGAGGCACATGTGTTGAAAACAGACGTGTCCATCACGCAAGACGTCTTTCATACCGACCAAGTAGTGATGACTTATGAACAACCTATTATTGGGAGGCGATCGTATATTGATGATATTAGCTTTGGCGCAAGCAGTTGGGATACAGTGTGCATCATGCTTAAGAATCTCCTGGAATCATTTAAATATTGGCGGATCACTATAAGTTTACCGAAGAGTGCGTTTGGCAAACACAGTGTGGAGTTTTTGAGCCATCGTATATCTGCAGAAGGATTTAAAGCATCCCCCCGCAATTTGGAATCAATTGTCAAAATGGCGTTCCCACGGACATTAAAAGGAGCTCACTGATTCACTGGATGTTTGATATACTATCTACAGTTTATTGATAATTTTGCAACACTAGCGGCATCTCTGTATGAGTTAACCAAACTACAGTTTTAGGATGGTACCCAACTGAAACACTCTGAAAGGTCGTTTTCGTTGCTTAAGGACCGTCTGGTGAATGCACCTTTGTTACGACATATCGAGCGATCAAAACCATTGAGTATAGTGCTGTATACAAATCCATGGGCGTTCGGAGAAACAGTGTGTCAAGAGTATGATGAAATACTGCACCCAGTGCGTTACGTTAGCAAGGTTTTTAAAGATGCGGAAACGAGATATACAGGGGCGGAAGAAGAGGTGCTAGCGTTGCTGAAAACGTTACACAATTTCAGTCACATTTTGTTTGGGCAGCATATAACGGCTTATGCAAGATATTCTACAATGCGATGGCTGTTCACATCGAAACGTTTAACAGGCAGAGGAATCCAATGGGCAGTAATGTTGTATCCGTGGGCATTGGAAATCATACGAACGAATCATGAAGCTGTAGGATTACCTGCTTTATTAGCCACGTCCATTGTGACCGCACAAAAGATGAATGAAGTGCTAGAAGACATTGCTCCGTTAAAATCGTTGAAAGATGTGCCGATCATTAAGCCAATTACTAGTCTACAACGTCATAGCACTGGATATGTTTTATCGTTTGATGGTCCAGTGCGTCTTAAGAATGACCCGAAAGGAGCATTTGGCATGATAGTGTGGGAGTTACCAACCTGGGATGTAGTGGCAGCAGAATATGGGATTCAAGATAACCTTACCGTGAATGAGAGTGAATATCATGGACTAATCCATGTGCTACAACTCGCGCAAGAAAATAATGTCACGAAAGAAATTGTATGTGGAGACTCTAGATTGGTTATTGGACAAGTCAATGGAGATCTACGCTGAAATCATGCATCAATATTGGTTTGGTTGGGCCGAGTGCGCTCGCTGGTAGAGAAATTCCAAGCAATTAGTCTGATACACGTGGCTCGCAAGTATAACCAAGCGGCCGATTTTTTGACTCAATGTGCTATGAAAGAACAGCAGGCAGGGAAAATTATCAATGAAGAGAGAAAAGCAGATATGCAGCTGCTGAATCGTCTGCTAGACTTGTTGTATGCCAATGCAGATGAGGATCAGGTTGTTACAGAGAAGAAAGATATATGGGAGGATGTGCGATCATGTGTCACCACAAGTATTTGTGCTCACTCGAAGTATGAGAAGGCCATGTAATGAGCAACTCCAACCTCAAGAGAATGTTACTGTTGGACAAGGGGCGGACACTACTGGTAACCCACAGTCAGTGGACAATGTTGTGATGAGATCTCAAGAACTTCAAGATAAAGAAGACAACGACCCATATGAAAATGCACCGGTTATTCGAATTGAACGAATTGGAGAAGCCAAGATACAGGATGGGTGGTGCGGTAAAGTCATGGCGTATCTACGAGGAGATGATGATCAGAGGAATTCCGCTAGTGAATGGAATAAGATAGCTCGGCATGCGATCACTTACGTGTTGGATAATAAAGGTGTACTGTATTATGTATCGAAAGCTCAAGATAAAACCAAAGAATATGTGTGGAAATTGGTGGTACCGACCATATTACAAGAGGATATATTGAATGCGTATCATGTGGAAGTTGGTAGCGGGGCACATCAAGGAGTCGGAGAGGTCTATGCTCGGTTGAGGTCCAAATACTATTGGAGATGGATGTATGTCCATATTGAAAATTATGTTGCAGCGTGTGAAGATTGTGCCACCGCAAAAAAGAAGGCCAAGATACCAGGGGCGCACTAGTGGAAATATTGTGGCATCAAGACTATTTCATATTTTAGCGATGGATTTCGCATTGCCATTACCACAGACTGCAATGGGGCATGAAGCGTTGTTGTGCTTTAAATGTCTGTTCTCTGGGTATCTGATCCTAATCCCAATGGGCACCACCACTGCACAAGATGTATCAGAAGCGTATATAGTGGGGGTGTATAAGAGATTTGGAGTCCAAGAAATGTTAAGACATGATAGAGATCCAAGATTCATGAGTTCAGTTTTCAGGAGATTCAATCGTATGCTGAAGAAGAAGCAGAGACCAACGTTAGCATACCTACCGCAAGCCAATGGGAAACAAGAAAGATCGGTGCAAACAGTGGTCAAGGCAATCAAGTGTTACATCACAGATCCGGAACAGATATATTGGGATGAATACGTGGCCCCCTTAGAGTTTGAATTGAATACTTCAGTGGATCTTCAGCATCATCAGACTCCCTTTGTTTTGGTACATGGTTGGGAGCCTAGAACCACCTTGGAATCCATAATACCTCCCAATGACACATCACTTGTGGAAAAGGACGCATTAGAGTGGAGGTTGACTGAAGCTGAGAAGCACATGAGAGCGCAAGCACAAGCTGCTATCATTCAGGAACAAGTGATGAAGGATAGAGACAACGTCATAACGACTCCTTAGCATCTAAAGTATGGTCAACTAACAAAACGGCTTATCGACCGGGTGAATTAGTTTGGTTGTATCATGATTTGGTCAAGCCGGGGTTGGTCAGGAAATTGGTACATTTATGGCATGGACCATATGTGGTTGATGAACGGATTAATGACATGGTGTATCGGCTAGTGATACCGACTAAGGAAAGTCGGATATTCTCGCTTGTACACATTGATAGACTGAAGCCATATATTAATAAGGTGAGACGACCTCGGGAAAGACTTCAGGTTGAAGATACATTTGAATTGGATGAGGCGTTACTCCCTGAGGATTCATGGTATGAACCTGGTCAAGATGACGAGTGGGAAGTGGAACGAATTGGGGACTGTCGGTTCAATCAGCGAAAAAGGAATGGGCGTCGAACAAAGGAATATTATGTCAAGTGGAAGGATACTGATGATATGACTTGGGAACCAGAAGACAATCTTTCATGCACCGTTTTATTGTATGCGTTTGATGCTCAACGATCTTGGGAGAATCGGCATTATGCAGCTCAGACAGCAGAAGAGGACACTACAAAGGATGAACTGTAGACTCCTCATGAAATAAGAAACAAGAAACGAAAGCGTCAAGATATTCAAGAAAATAACAAGAAAACAAGACAGAAAAAATAAGAAAGATAAGGCCCCAGAAGATGTAGCACATCCCTATCACGTACCCATGTTGGTTGTGATAAGTAGAATGCGGACCCAAGTTGGTTGAATTGGGGTCATAGCAAAAAAGCAAACAAAAATAAGAACAAAGATACATGTTTACACGAGAACTGGAATTTGTTTGAGCATGTGGAGTAAATAAGTTGAAAGCTAACGTTTATTGGAGAGACGTGTTTAACTTTGACGAATGGTAATGAAAATTGAGCCTATGAGTGCTCGGTGAATTAAGAATAAGATGTGGAATCCGTGTAAGATGGAGATCGTGCGAATAGAAGCCTATTAAGGTACCAAAGGTGTGAAACCTGTACGGCAGCAACAAGATGATACGAAGAGAAACCACTAAGGTATTAAAAGGTGTGAATCCTGTACATCTATTGTCAATCAAATATGGAAGAAATACAACAAGAACAAGATCGTGCGAAGAGAAGCCTGTCAGGGTACGAAAGGTGTGAAACCTATACGGCGACAACAAGATCGTATGAAGAGAAACCTGTCATGATATTAAAGGTGTGAAACCTGTACATCTAGTGTCAACCAACCACGAAAAAATATATAACAAAAGTGAGATCGTACGAAGAGAAACCTATCAGGGTATTAAAGGTGTAAAACCTGTGCGGCAACAAACAAAGCGCACGAAGAGAAACCTGTCAGGGTACCAAAGGTGTGAAACCTGTGCGGCAACAACAAATATGTACAAAGAGAAACCTGTCAGTGTACTAAAGGTGTGAAAACTGTACGTCATTGTAAAATAAAATGAAGAAAATCAGAGCGTCGAGAACGACTGTACGAGAGATATCCAACAGGACCTATCGGGTCTAGCGGATGCAAAATTTTTTGCAGAGTCACGGGATGTTATTAAGAAAAAATAAGCCATGAGGCGACAAATCTGGATGTCGCTGATAACCTTATACAAGGGGTATTAAGTTGGATGGTTGAGGGGCAACACCTATGTAGTGATCAGAGGGACGCAGACGTAATTGCGTTGCAATTCAGTTAGTTGGGATTTGATAAGATGAGAGCAAGACAGAACGTACGACATGAAAGAGTAGACCCGGACAGTATAAGTGGATTCACCAGGGTGGCGAGCCCAGTGAGTGAGCTACCTGTTGCACGAGAAGGACAATATATATGAAGAAAGGAATAGGCAGCAGTTAACTCACTGGGACCGTAGGATGTATATGGAATGGGATCATATACTATGTTAGTCCGGAGACCATAAGTTCATTTAGAATTCAAGAGAGCGCACGCATTACCTGAGAAGAATGAATATGGAAGGCTGGGAATTGGTATGTGATGTTGACATTTTGAGAAAAAAATATTTTTGGCCAATCAGAGGCGACCTGCGACGGCTACCTCGCGACGACCACCCTCGCGACGGCCACCTCACTACGTATTGACTTATGATTGATATGAATGTGGAGATATAAAAAGATATTCTCAGCCAATCAGGAGCGACCTGCGACGGCAACCTCGCGACGGAGTGACTTATGATTGGTATGAATGAGGAGATAAATTGATTTTCCGCCAATCAGAAGCAGTTAGTGAAGCATCTACCTGAAGTATACATCCCATCCAAACTGAGTAACGTGAAGGTATCTCACTGAGAGAAGAAGACAACGTTGGTGACTGATTACGACTTCAGCGAGAACTTCAAATGGACAGTACGGATATGGTAGAATCCCTTTTGAGTTTGGGAGCGATAGGACGAGAAGATGATGAAGCAAAGGGCAACGAGGAAGGTGTTTCATTCAGTGAATACAGCCCCAGAGCCGAATGCCTCAGAAACTACAGCAGCATCAGTACCCAGGTCTAGCTCATCATGGACTAAGGAGGAAGAGGAAGAATTATTGAAGATACAACAGGCCAGCAAAAGTACAAACAGCGCATGATATATATGATTTGTATAATCAACAGTGTCACGCCAAGAGATGGATCGTGATGACTAAAAAAGGGGTCATGTGCAAGTTAGAGCGAATGGGAGTCAAGCGCAAGAGGGGTGATGAATGGGACATGGATGAAATAGAGTGGTTAACGAGCATGATAGACCAGGAGGCTACTGCCACAGAAGTGGTTGAGCGGTATCCAATAAAATTCCGCAATCGAAGAAGATACGTACTATAGCAGCTGTACGAAAGAGGATACAGATGGTGTATCGGTCTAGGAAAGGTAAAACTCAGATACCACCGAAACGAGAAAAAAAACCAACGCATAACCAAAGGACGCTGCAGAAAATGGATGAAACGAGAAGATGACATATTGATAGAAGCAATAAGACATGGAGCTGTGGATATGAAAGTTATTGCAAAAAGGTTGGGTGACGTCACAGACATGGATGGAAATAAGATAATGACAAAGACAGAAAGTGGAATTAGGCATAGGCTCCTTTGATTGAAGAATAAGTTGTGTGATAGCAACCAATCGCTCACACAGTCAATATCTACATCAAATCAAGGAAGCATTTGGGGAGACGATGAGAACCAAGGTTATATCAATCAAACAATGTCTGAAAACCAGAGATTGGAGTCCGAAGAAGAAGACAAGTCAAACCAATTGGATGTCATGGGAATAAGGGATGATAACGTCGTGAATCAAGAATCTGATGTTATGAGTGGACACATGATAGAAGACCCATTAGACGATGAGGGATCCAAATGCACTGTAGAGCATGAGGAAGAGAAGAACCCATCCCTTTCAGTAATTGTTGATCGAGTAGTTCCAGAGAGTCAGAGAATGGGATTAGAGGAGAAGGACAAGCAGAAACAGTCAGTCGACTACATCCCACAGCCAACAGAACGATCTCCAATAGCGAATGAGGATGAGAACGTAACCGAGGCAGATAGGGAGTTTTCCACTATGGAGGCCCAATAAATGGATCTTAGGAGTGAACAGACAATAGAATCTCCATTAGATGGTGATAAATCTGGTCACACTATAGAATGTGAGGAAGAAGAGAAGCCAGCTTCTACACTAGTGATTGATCTGGCCGAGTCGACAGAGGATTCGGAGTCCAGTGCAAGTAATAGGGATGAAATGGACTTGGTCTTGGAAGAAGATGAGAAGCACGATAATATGGAATGTGTAAGAGTGGAAGAGAAGGATGAAGGTACCACGGAGGGTTTTCATGTATCTACAACTGGAGATATTGAAAATGAAAAAATCATACGGAGAAGTCTTGAGTCACCTCACCCCAATGACTGATGTGGATACATAAATAACTCAAACAGTGACTCAGAGGGCAGATGAGTATCGGAAATACACGCTCAATAATATTTGGGTTCCAATAGACCAACCACACTTACTGTGGAAAAGTAAGTGTCAACCAGGGTCAACCGCAAGGAAGGGGATATTACGCATGAAAGATGTTGAAAGGGAGTGGTTTCAAGAAGTTCATAACGTCACTATTGATCCAGGAACTATTATTAGTGTGGCAAAGTATTTGGACTTCCATAGATAACTTGGTGGAAAACAACAACTCAGAGCCATCAATCAAGAAGATACAAGAAATGTATTATTCTTGGTCACGCTATTACTAAGATATTCGGAGTCTCTGGCTTTTTCTTCAGGAATGTTGGGGTGGAGGTTAGGACCTTGTAGAGATGAATTGTGCTGTCTATTGTATGATGTCACAATACCACAGTTTAACTATCACGGAACTTGCAGACATTGGTTGTACTTCAAATTGAGGGAGGTGTATATGGATAAGTTCACGTCAGTGAGTGACTATCTCCTCACTATGTGCTTAATAACACACTTGGAAGCACGTAGTGTTACCGATCCGATTCAGTACAATTATGAATGGGACCCAAAGGATGTTACGTCAACAATGGATCTTCATGTGACATCTTATCGAGTGGTGCAATGTTTAGCTAAAAGATGGAAAAAATACGACAATGATCACGGTCCCGATCATTTCATACCGATAATGAGAGAGGTGTTATATTTACAAGTAACTGGAGATTTTAGGACTGAGTGTATAAATATGGATCAAGTCAGCCTAAGGAGATGGGATTATGGAAGACTTTGCGTCGTGCGATATCACGAATTGAGTTTTCTGGACTGGGGAATAGTATGCTCAGTTGGATTCCGATACATAATTATAACCGCCGCTAATGTGGGGTATATACGTAGGAACATCTACAAACTGCGATGGTCACCCGTGGTCAATATCATGAATTATGTCAGAAGATTCAGCACAATAGATAAATTCACTAGAGAACCGTCATCTCCATTACTACAATTAATGACCAAAAGACAGACTATTGAGTCGCTGAGGTCCGCATCAGTGATGGCGGAGATGGAACAGACGCATTTGTATAAGGAATTTCAACGTACGCTAGATATGGACCAATTAAAGTAGTACGAGCAGCTGTGGAGACAAAAGGATTTGTTCTAGCTCGTGGTCCTTACGGATGTGAAAAAAACATCTACAATTACTGCGATTGTGTTAACGCTATTAGCGGTGTTTCCACGGGGTCGCATTGCTATCGTCTCAGACTAATGCAGCCATTGATGAAGATCTTAAAAGGTTGATGGATTCCAAGGCGATACCGGATCACGATATAGTACGGTTGGGTGAGATAAAGGGTACGATGGCATTACCAGAAGCTGAACATTGCCGACGGAGGTTTCTTTCAGAAATATTACAACGAGAGCGACGTTAATTAGAAGGCAGTGTGGTTCGTAAAGATATTTCTGCAAGATTGAGAATGAAGGAGGTGGAGACATTGAAGCAAGCACATGTAATTATTGCTACATTGGTCCAATTAGGGCGATCAGACTACCACACGATATCTTACAATGTAATCATTAATGATGAAGGAGCTCAAACAGCAGAGGTAGCGTTATTACAAGCTATCAGGCCAAAAGTTGAAGTTCTGGTATCTGTAGGTGATCCCTATCAGCTTTTTGCATACTCTCCCATAAGTAAAAAGTTAAGACACCGGTTTCACAGTGGAGCCCGTCGTCACAAAATTACCTGGGGGTTGTTGCATTCTATAGAACAGTTTATCGCTACTCATTTGCTATTACCAGTGTTCCCCGGAGTCACTATGAATGCAGAATTTAGAAGTCATCCGAAAATCGCGAGATTGTTACAAGTATTTTACCCGTATACAATCCGAGATAGAGCAGCCATATCGAAGGATTATTTGAGTGGTATGCGTTTCAATAGCCTGGACGTGGTTGATTGGGGTAAACCAGTTGATAGCAATCTTTCTGGAAGGCGAAGTCTCAAGAGTGATCGAGTTATTTGGATTAGTTGGAAAAGAGTGGGTGAGAGAGATGGAACGTCAAGAGTTCAGGCATACTAATATTTTTGAGCTAGCAATGGTCATATACTTATTGGGGATGATATACGGTATGCTGGAAAGCGAGACGCGAAGAACAAGAATAGCTGTGAGGAAATCATTGTTAATTATTTCGCCATATCAAAATCAAGTCAAGGCTATACGGAGGCAATTAAAGTACATGGGTTATATGTATGACGAATATCTAGATATTGAGGTGGCTACGACCGACTACAGTCAGGGTCGTGAAGCAAATGTCGTTATTGTATTTATGGTTCGATCACGCACGCTGGGATTCCTTGACGGATATCCATCAAGATCATTAGTGACACTTAGCAGAGCCCGTGATTACCTCTTTATAGTTGCGTCGCGTTATGTTTTTGAATGCGAGAGTACCTGGAACAGGGTGATTAACATATGCAAGGAAAATGAGATTCCAGTTTTCACGACACCTATGGATTATAATGAGGCACGTAAATATCTGAAGTATGATTACTAAGAACTATGTGTGTGCGTGCCTTTTGCTCGCATGCGCTTAAGTTACGCAAGGGGCGATTGTGGTGAAGTGGATCTATATATACAATATGTAGGATGTGATCTGCAACAGATATTACTTTATGGTATATTTGTATATACCAAGACTTTAAATACTAGCACAATTTTGCTTTTTACGCTGGCGATTTCCTCAAGCATATGTCTACAACCATCTTATGTGCTCATCAAAGAAAGTATCAATTACAACCTTCTTGTCTTTTCAACACTGAAAATTAACATCAAAGATCGTTGTGTGCGTCCATCACGTGAACACCTGTTTCAACAAAGTCGTGGTAGCCCTAACACATCCGAAGGTGCAAGTGTTTTAGTCACAATGCTATGCTTTTTTGAGTAAAATCAACTATGAAAATCAAACACGGATACAGCTTACATGCACTACGACAAATCCAATCCTGGCAAATAAGTCAACAAAAGGTCCTGCACTGTTGGCTGCGGAAACTGTTCACATACTGTCCTGTAGTTATGGGCGCTAGGGCGCTGACAGTGGCAGACAAACAGATCATGGAAACAAACTGTCAGCACCACTACAGCAAGCCAAGACACAGATACATACACAACGGCAGGTTCAATCCTAGAGGTAAAGCTAACGAGAAGTCACGTGCCCTCAGCTTTGCAGACTGTCCTGTAGCTGTGGGCGTTAGGGCGCGGGCTGTAGCATACAAACCAGGTCTCGAAAACAAACTGTCAGCACCACTACAGAAAGTCAAGACACAGGCGCACCTTATAAGCATAGCGGCAGGTCTGATTGTGGTGGGAAGCTCCCGGAAAGTCATGCGCCCTCGGCCGCCCAAGTTGGTTGATTGGACATTCTCGATTGTTTTCAAGTGGTTAAGTATTTTATTTTGGAAAAGATATTTTTGACCAACAGGAGCGACATGCGACGGCCACCTCGCGACGGCCACCTCGCGACGGCCACCTCGCGACGGCCACATCGAGGCTAATTGATTTATTGTAACAGGACTGATCCTGTTACAGGCTTACACTGTGTTGTGCAAGGAAGCGCGCAATACGGGAGGGGTAGGATTAGTTGATGACAACTAATCCTATATTAAAAGCAAATAGAATATTCGCTTAAGCTTGAGAACGCAAAATTAAGAGTCTTTATTAAATGGGTGGTTAGCGGCTAACAGTATAGTAATTACCTAACTAATATAATAATATTAAGTATTAAACTAACTGTAATATTAGTTTACCTGCATGATTCGGTATTTATACCGTATACCGAATCGACTTTTCCTTCGTAGATTATAGTAACTTATAATCTATTATTTGGATTTCAGACAACGCGTCTGAAATTAAACTGTGATATTCTAACTTGAATATCAATTATGTAATGGCACTCCATTACATCACCCCCCACTTAAGGTGGTTGGCCAATAATAACTCTTATTTTGGCCAATCATAGGTGGCACTTGTTGGTCGTTCTCATTTACCAACTGATTGACCATCGACTCGATGGTCAAAGCACGCGGCGACGCTCTAAAGAGCGCTGCTGAAAACATCGAAGGAGCTTGTTCCTCCGCCTCAGCACTAGGTGCTGAGGTGTTGAGTGACAACAGTGACGCTGCATTAGCAGCGTCAACTACGCAAAGGTCGAAGACGTACCGTCTTCGGCCACAGATGCTGCTAAGGCGGCATCTGGCAAGAAACAGGAATATGTTGCTAATGCAACATCTCGCACGATGACAACCCCGAATGGTGTGTTGCCAGGAAGGGTTCTTCCATGTTCGGAGACAGTTGTGACTCCAAACAAAGTGATTGGGGCACAGCTGTCCCCGCGAAAGGATCTAGCGAGTCGAAACTCGCTAGGTGCTCATAGCCTAATAGAGATGATAACTCTTGTGTCGCTGTCATAGCTGACAGCGACAATGATCATCACAGATGGTTGCGGGAACGCAGAACCCCACCTGGACCAAGTACGTCTCCACGTCGGGGT
Organism: Peronosclerospora sorghi; assembly: GCA_026184515.1. Classification (NCBI taxonomy): domain Eukaryota; phylum Oomycota; class Peronosporomycetes; order Peronosporales; family Peronosporaceae; genus Peronosclerospora; species Peronosclerospora sorghi. The sequence goes on along the minus strand of CM047585.1, from coordinate 7,236,174 downwards.
GGTTTAACCCCGGCGCGTGGTGTTGATGCAGGCGGTGTTCCGCCTGCTAAAAGAGCTCGAACAGAAGCGGCGCCTGCCGCTTCTGAAGCGTAGTATCATCGTACGGAACCACATGTTCCGTACAAAGTGGGGTTTTGGACCCCTGGATGGGCTATTGCCCCCAACAGTGGCGGTCACCGTAAGCGGGACTGCCAATATGCGTTGTTCGATATCAACGTGCTGGATGACTGCGAAGACATCCAGTCACGTCGATTCGATCGAAGTACAGACGATAGACGTCTGTACTTTATTGACCTCTTTTTCCAGGTTCGATATTATTCGAGACGGAAAGGGTCAAGGAGGAACAGGGACGATAAAGACGCCCTGACTCAGAGTTGGAACGCTTTTGTTGACAACTACAACAAAAGCCCATATGATTACGTGAATAAAGTTCATGTAATGCGCGAGCGCTTTTTAAAGCACTCGCGAACAGGTAAAATGGAATACATCCATTTTGCTTGCATCAAAGAAGGGTTGAAGTGTGGTGTACCTTCTCACCTCGTTTGCCCGCGGTGTCCGCAGGGCGCTCCTCGTCTGTCAGAGGAGGAGTTGCGGTGGTACGGTGGTTTTTCCGTACCCGCCGAAATTCAGGGATTAATCGATGCCCTAAATGCATCAACACCTAGTGTTGATGCTACTTCGCATTATGAGTTTGAGACTCCTTCTCAAACTCAGTTAAAAGTTCTGGGGTGTCGACCCTCAGAACCTCAATCGGCTCCCAAGAGTAGAACTCTTGCGGGTAACCCAGCCAGCGTACTAAGTACTCGGTACGCTGCCCCTTCTTCGAAGGAACCGAACGCTTCGAGATCAAGCGCTCGAGAATGTATCGCTTATTCCGCTGATTATCGATCAGGGGCGGCGGAGGTTGAGAATTCCCTCACCGTTGTTGTTGCGGAGCATGGTTCTTTGCTCCGCAAACTCGAGGAGGGTTGTTCCTCCTTGAGCAGCGATATGTCTCACTCTGTGAATACATATCGGTCTCTTCGCGAGAATGTCCGCGACATCCTCGGGGCGCACACTGCCCTTCAGCAGAAGAATGATATTCTGTACATCGATCTTTCCCGCTGTAAGGAAGAGCTAGATCGGCACAATGTTGATATTGAGCAGTCGAAGGCGGAGGTAATGACTCTCCGCTCTGCTCATCAACGGCTGGAAGCCGATTAAAAGTCTCTCTTGGGAGACTTGGAGAAACACGTTATCTTCCGTGGTTCTGTGTCTCGTCGTAAGACGAAGACGAATGATACGGTTTGAGTCGCCCAACATAGAATGTTGTGTGGAGCCGCATTGCTGTGGGAATGTCTAAAGTATAGACATTCCCCCGAATCTCTTGGACCTTGAAGGGTCCAATGTACTTAGGAAGCAACTTCCGTGTAGGGAAGTTGCTTATTGCATGTGCAGGCAAATTAGTAGTACTTAGTAAGACTAATTCACCTTTAAGAAAGGAGTTTTTGTTCTTCCTTCCTTGCTTGTCTGCATTTTGCTTCTGCTTGTCCAAAGCAGAAGCAAGTACATATTTTATATAGCGTATACATCTTGGCGCTATAATACGAATTCATCTACTGCTTTATCAGCAGTAGGTTCGTTGCCTCATTGTCTGCAGCCATTGCTGCAGACACATATTCATCATATGCAGCTTCAGTTTCATTTAAAGCCGCTTCCGCTTCTACTGTACTTTCTGTAGAAGGGCCATAGTTTTGCTGACAAGTTTCAGTTGCAACTTGCGCATTGACTCGCTCAAAATTTGAGCGGGTCCCTCCCCCACTTAGATTTGGCGTACCAACAAGTAAAGCTGGGGTTCGTGGATGCCTTAAGGCATTCACGTAGAACGGTGTATGCTTAGTTGAAGCATGCACCGAATTGTTAATCGTAAATTCAGTGAGTGGCAGATAGTCACCCACTGTTCAAAGGCATGTGCGTATGATCGCAACATGTCTCCGAGAACGCGTTTAACCCGTTCCGTCTGCCCATCCGGTTCCGGATGGTCCGCAGTTGACATCTTCAACTGGGTTCCCAACAATGAGAGCGTTTCTTGCCAGAAACGTCCTGTAAATCCCGGATCTCGATCCAGACAATGTCTTCCGGCATTCCGTGCAAACGGAATACCGTATCAACGAATATCCGCGCTGTTTGAGCGGCGGTTATGTGAAGGAGGCAAGTTCGAAATCGAAAACATTAGCATCGATAACCTGACTACCACCATCGCGCCCAGCCTTCCAACTTTCGGAGGGGGTACTCCGCGGACCACCACTCGAGATCTGGTCCGATCGTCCGCTGCAAGCAGACGACCGGTCGTCATCAGAACCCACTTGGTCCGATTGTTTAGTGTCCATCTCACCTTGTGTACCCAATGGAATGGGCTAGTTACACACTCGGTGGATCGGGATCGCAGATTGGATCGAACCGGTCTTGAATATAGAAGACCGATCTGGGTAGGTATCTCTGGGGCGGAACTCTTCACCCCAGACACAAACAGACCAAAAACACTTCCAAGAGATAACTTCCAATAGGTCGATCGTCCAAACGATCAATACCTGACCAATACGAAATAATAGAGGGTAGACCGACCGTTCCGGTCTAGCCCCTGATCAATACGAAATAAGACCAAAACCGGTCTAGTTTCCAACCAATATTAAAACAATCCAATATGTCCGCGTAAAGACCCAATATGCTCGTGAAACTCCACAAACGATATCTCCACGCCAAGACCAATCCATTGAATAGCACGTTACAAACGTACTTGAGTTGAGGTGTTGAGATCGCCAAATCGTACTCCCGTCGAGGGACTTCCGGTGGGCCAAAGTGCGCGTGCGGCGCGTCCAGACCGGGTATAATGGGAAAGAGGGGATAATTCGACCCTCTGCCCCCAAACACTATGCAGCGGGCGGAGGCGACTAGTGTACGAAAAGGGAAGACGGCGAACCCTAGCTGTGGTGTGAACCAAGACCAGAAGAGGTTTCAGCCACTTATCCGAAAGCTAAAAGATTTCCTTACTTAAAGGTATAACCTCTGTCCTAAAAGGTAAAACCACAACTAAAATACTACTACCCTATAGTCCCTAAATGTACCCCCACAAAATATGTAAAATACCCAAAGTCGGGTGACTCACCAAAACTTGCGTTCTTGACACTTCTTGAGTCTGATAGGCTGAAAAGCCCCCCTTGTTTAAACCAATCCGAAATTAGACCAAATGCCTTGACAAAACTTGACCAGAAGTGTGCCAAATTTTGGGCACGCTTCTCCACAGCCGCCCCTGAGTCAGATCGTGTCGCACAACGACAACGGTCTGACCTCGTCCATCAAATTCAGTTGAACCTTGGTCATTCAGACTTTTCCGACATGGAACAACCATCTTCTTCATCCGTTCCAGGTACTCGCACTGCTGGACTTGACCTTCTTGAATTTCTTAACGACCGTTCTTGTAGGCACCTCGCATACCACGTCATCGCATGTCACTTCGCCCGTCCGGTCGGTCCGGTCTGGCAGCCCCCATCGTTCTACTGCACCTCAGACGTCGGCATGGCCTCAGACCGGGACCGTCGCGCAGTTGCAAGACGCACTTGAAGATATCGCACGTCTCCAGGAGCAGATTGCTCAACAGGCGACACAACGTAAGCATGCATGCCCGGTCTTCACCTTGGACCTGTTCTAACCTTCGTTTGTCTTCAGCCCGTATACCTCCAGCCCGTATACCTCCTGGCATCAGCAAGGCGATCAATGCCCTGCTTGCCGCAGATCGGCAGTCGAAAACGCATGACCTCCAGCTGCGTCAGATTTTGACCGGACTAATAAACGCGCGCAATAGGTTGACCCGCTTGGAGGCTCATCAGCTTCATCTTCGGGAGCAGCTTGTGCTGGTCCAAAAGCAGCAAGCAGAAGACCTGCTTGACCAGACCACGTTGAGCATTCAAAGCGACGACCTCGAGAGGCGTCTCACTGAGCTCCGAATTTCGATTCAAGACCAGACCGAGGAGGTCCAGTCTTGTGAACGCAAGTCGAACGATTGGACGCAGGCAGCGAACGGTCGTCGGGCGGTATTAAAAGAATGTCATCAGCGCTTGGTTGACCTGTTGCGTCCTCGTCGGCATCCGGTTGCTGCCTCCAGCGTAGACCGGTCTGCGTCGGCCGCCTTGGTGGACCTACACCGGGACCAAGACCAAGCCCGTTCATTGGCCGAAATTCCCCAGCCCAAAATTCGTCAAAAGTCTAAGAAGCGCGCGGACGCGCCGTGTCCCTCGAGGGCGCAGGGAACAGAGCGCGACCCTGAACTCGAAGGGAAGCGTGCGGTGCCTCGTAAGCGAGCCAAGATACAGGCGCCCCTCGTGAGCCCAATCTTGGACGAGGATGACGACAGTAACATTTCCAAAAAATCGAGCGCCCTCGACCGCCGGTGCTGACCGTGCCAAGTATTCAGAGGTCTCGTCCTGGAATGACTCCGGCGAAGACTCCGGTGATTCGGAGTATGCTGTCCCCATCCCAACCAAGTCACGAACAAGCCCACATGAAATTTTTGTTCAAGTTGCATCGACTTCGGAGCAGACCAAGAAGACCGGTCCGCATGGTGGCGTTCCACCACATCATGCGTCGACAAAGTCAACACCTACGGTCTTGCCTGGGACGTACAAGCTCCACAAAGATGCTTTGTTGGCCAACGTGGCAATCGGCAGTTCTTCCCTTCCGCCACGAACGCGTGGGGATACTTTGCCGTGGTCGCCAGGGCAGATCGGTTGTTTACGCCGGTCCACCCTGACCAGGCAGCTCCTGGCCCGGTCTTTCTCTCGTCCAGACCATTGGCATTTCCCGCCGGCGAAGAAAGTTCCTGCCGCGTCGGAATGGCGGCCGGACTTGATCACGTCGGCACAGATCTCCCGCTTGTACGCTGACGAGCCGTGGAAGATTTTCGAGCATCCCAAGCTGGGGTTCATCTTCCACTCGACTCAGTGGGCCAATGCTTTCATGAGTCGGGTGAAATATTTTAACAAGGTTCACGCTCAAGCCATCTGGGAGGCATCCCACTATCGGGTGCTTCCCCCGGAACGAGTTCGGCAAGACCCTGGCTTGGCGACCATCCAGAACAAGCGCAAGCGGCGTCGGATCAGAGCGGGTGAGGCCTGGCAGTCCCTGTGCCAATATGTTTTGGACGGGATGCTGGCCCACGAGTGCGACGTCGATGTGTTCTTATATCCAGTTGTACTTCATATGCCGCGGCGTCGCGTCGAGAAGACCCGGCTGCTGGCTGACGGTGGCACATGGTACCCCGGTCTTGGGTGCATTACACCGGTCTTGGACCTCAAGGATGCTTTGGTCCAACTAGACCAACAAGAACCTTGGCGTAACCAGTACCAGGACCAAGTTGAAAAGCATCCGTCGTTGACCGTCGGCCGTCTGTGGGGTGATGGCGAGTGAGGTCGTAAGTAGTCGACCAGATAACACTTAATATATATCATAGTTCTTTTTCACATGTTCGGTCATCAAATCACTTGAGCTAATTCCACCACTTTCTCCAGAGTTGCACTAGACACGTTATCACCAACCGTTCCACTTACATCGCGAGAAAACAATCCACGTTCGTCACTCCACTATTCCAATTCGTCACATATTCACAATACACAATACACGAGGCACAAGACCTTCCACCTCTTCACGTCGGTCGGGAAGACCGATGCTACTGCATGTCTTGGTCTTGGTCTTCATGGGTCTGCATCACTGCGAAACGGTTCCGACTGACTCGGTCCCG
>CM047585.1:7109714-7225401 GCA_026184515.1 Peronosclerospora sorghi | reverse complement strand
TCCCCCTTCTAGACTCACATGGTAGTGATGGAGGACATCCGGCTGCAGCAACTCAGTTATCACCAATTTCGCCAATTGGTCCCGGTCTGCACTTTCTTGGTCGGCACCGCGGCAGTAATATAGTAAACCATCCTCATCCACTTCGTAACCATCTGCGATCTTGGCACATTCTTTCGCTTGACCATTCGTCAACTTATCCAATTCACCGCGCAGGTAGGTCTTCAAATTCACAATCCATTCTTCTTCGTCCTGCGCCTTGAGGATCCGTTCTGCCCTTAGTCGTTGCACAACAGATTCACTCAACCTTTCCTTTGGGAACGGTTGGTGGGACTTCCGAGCTTTCGGTCTAGTCGCGACCATCACATGCACCTGGTCCGGAGCGTTCTTGGGTCCGATCACCTCGGGGAGCCTGTTTATATTCATCAATTCATCCAGAACGGCCTTCTCGGTGATCGTAGCCCCGGTCTGGTCTTGCATGGCCTTGGTCGCGAGGTAGTCGGCGCTTCTGTTCCAGTCCCGTTTCACGTGCAATAGCTCGTGGTTGGGGTGGTCCTTAAATGCCTTCATTACTCGATCATTTAGCGTCCTTAGTCGTGGAGCCTTGCAGTCGATCTCTCCGGTGATCTGCCTGATCACTAGGTTGGAGTCACCACATATGATGACTCGCCCCTTCTCTTGCGACGACAGCAGGTCCAGACATAGAAGTAGACCTCGATAATCCGCCTCGTTAACAGTAATATCCGGCGAGAAATCTGCAGCGGCTGCAACTATAGACCATTGTGGCAACATTCACAATATGGCACTATAGGCGCCTACCTTCTTCTTCACGCTTGCCGATCCGTAAAAATTTAAGACCAAGAGCTCTTCATCATGGTCGACGGTCGGTGGCAGTCTCGAAACTGACTGCCGAGGTTGCTTCCTCGGGGCAATCGCTATCAATGCCTCGTCCACTTCAGACCGAGGGGTGATACTGGCAGCTAATGTGCCAAATATCTCTTCCTCGCCCCCGGTGCACTTAACGACCTCGAGCGCCCACTGCGACAATACCGCCGACCATCTGCCTAGACGTCCGTCCATCCCATTGGCTGATAATAGCCAGGCCAAAGTAGACCGCCTTGACAGTACCTTTATAGGTCGGCCGACCAGCAGGTTGTAACACACATCCAGAATTCGCAGCAACGCCAGAACTTCTTTCTAGACAATTCCATAGTTCACTTCATTTGGCTTCAGCGTTCTGCTCGTGAACGTGACCGGATGGTACACACCATCATGATCTTGTACTAGGGTGGACGAAATAGCCCACTGACTAGCATATACAATAATGGTCGGGACCTTTTCGGGATCGAAATGCTTCAAAATCGGTGCCGTCGCCATCTTAACCTTCAACATACCAAAAGCAAACTTTGCACGCTTCATATGGTCTTCGGCCTCCACTTGCGGACAATCTGCAGCAAGACCAGAGTCGGCGCCCCCATGTAAAGTTGCCCGGTCCTCTTCGAGCAACATACGGTAGTCCACTTCCCGGAGCTCATACAACACAGCCGCGTAGATAGCAAAATCTTCGATGAAGCGGCTGTAGTAGTTTAAACTTCCTAGGAAGGACTGAATTGCCTTCAGAGACTTGGGAAACGGGAGGTTGCTTAACGAATCCAGGTCCTTAGGATTAGCCTCTAGACCATTGTTCGAGACCAAATGGCCTAAATAGGCGACCTTGGAAATACCCCAAAAACTTTTTATGGCGCTGATAGATAGGTTCCAGCGGTCGCATGTCTCCAACAATCGTTAAACCTTCTCGCACAGATCGTTCCATGACGAGGCAGGTATCAGAATATCGTCGATGTAAGACTGCCTCCCTAGAACGGACGGTCTTCTTTCCCGATCGGGTTCACCCTCTGTAAACACATCATAACTTTCGGCAGGGTCCCGATCGGTCTTGATTTTGAAGTGTCCGTACAGTGCGTTGTCTATCAACCTTTGATAGATCTGGGGTGCGTGCTTCAGACCGAACGGCATACGGTTCCACTCGAAAAGACCAAACGGTGTCACAAATGCGGAAATCTCACGGGCTCGATCAGTCATCGAGACCACCCAAAATCCACTTGCCATGTACAGCGAACAATACCACAAGGTCTTGTCGAGGTCTTCCAACAGATCATTAATCAGCGGCATCGGGTAAACCATGAGTTTAGTCAACCGATTTACCAGCCGATAGTCGATGCACAAGCTAATGTCGACGCCGTTCTTCTTGATAACAATCACGATCGGCGAGGCCCATGGCGAGGTCGACGGTCTAATAATCTTGGTGCCCAACAGTCCTTTAATGAGATCAGAAAGCTTTTCCCAGTACTGTGGCGCCACGCGTCGACATCGCTGAGCAATCGGCTTGGCATCTCCAACGTCAATATCGCAAACCGCACCACGGACTGCAGGTGGTAAGGCGTTGCCCTTTCCGATCAGCAGATGTCTTTTCTTCCATATGATATTCTTCAACTGCTCGATCTGGTCTGGACTGTTAAGGTCTTGATCACCCACTTGTAAATCATCCATTGTAACTTCGGGAGAGTCGGCAGACACTTCAGGGAGGACTGCCATTTGGCTTTCCAGCTCCTGAATGTACTGTTCCCCGCCTTCATGTATACAGACTTGTTCATCTTCTGGGGTGATATCACCTAGACCATCTGGACCGGCTGAACGCCCCTGGTCTTGATCGACGGGCTGTCCTTCACTGATATCGGTCTGATTAGGAATACCGTCATGGTCCGACCTAGCAACTTCATGTTCCCCTTCTTCCGTTTCTTTCTCCGCTGTCGCCTGGTCTTGTGCTGACACCACGTTGACTAGCCTCGGCTCGTCTACTTGATGGTCCACCGTTCCTGGTGACTGCCGCGCCTTTCTTCGGACCAACATCTTTTTTGGGGTGACATAACTTGGTCTTTCCACTAAAGGTGATGTATCCTCTTCCACCGACCCATCATCGCTGATAAGATCGGTGGTCGATTGGTACGCCAGGTTTTGCCAGTCGACATACCGCCTCTACCCAATCGAGATGAACCCCATCTTCCTTGGTACCTTCCCTTCTGCTAACCACATGCCGATAATAGTGTTATTGTCCAGTGTCAGCGGCTTGTCACCGATATTGGTAACACGGACAAAATCACGTCGACCAGCACTCTTTACGAAGGTCGAGACCCACCGATCGCCCCTGGTCAACCACAACTTCCTCGAACGAAAACCTTTCTCAACCGGGGTATCGGCAGACCGACCAACTGGGATAGTGAGGTCTTGGTCCCACCGGACCAGATCGGTATACGAACCATACAGAGGTCTTCGACCAGCCAACTGGACCTGGACCTCATCCGGAAGCGTAAGAACTCCATGTGACAGGTCTAGGCGAATACCAGCTGGGACCATGAAATCCATTCCTAGTAAAGCGTCTTGACCAGCCAACGTGCCAACCCAAGCGCTGAAAAAGTAGACCAGCGATCCCGACAAAGTAATTTTCACACGCGTTCATCCTTCGGTCATATAAGAGTTTTCGCCGATCCCGACGCATTCTTGTCTCTGGGTATCGTCTATACGACATCCGACCTTACGAGCAAAGGCAGAGTCGATTATCAATACTTCAGCTCCAGAGTAGAACAACATCGTCGCCTTCTGGTTATTAATCTTGCCACAGGCTTTCGCCTGCTTGAACCATTTATCAGGCACGTGATACTTCCAGTATCCGCGGGATTCTCCAGGCAGCAAGTCCAACTGCATAACCACCTTAGTCCGGGAGTACTCATCGGTCTTCATACTGTAGACCGGATGGTCTCGGTCGACGCAATTTGGAATAGAACGTGTATTGTCGGTCTTATCCTCCTTGCCGACATATGCATAGATGTGAACCGTAGAACGCTCGGATCGATCCAGATTCCAACCTAGCGAGCGTTCTAGTTTAACATCTTTTCTGCGTCCGGCGGCAGCATCCCCGCGTGCTTGTCCGGCACGTACCATTTGCGCATCATGTTAGAAAATTCTTCAATCTTGCAGTGGCCGGCCTCGTGGATCTCTCCACATGACTTGCATACGAAGAGGCAGTGGTCCGTCGGGTGGCCGCGTCTCTCGCACTTCTTGCACACCATCTTCTTCCAGCAGTTTGGACCATTATCTTTGCTCGACACACAGTGGGAGCACTTCTGACGAGGTCGGTCTGGATCGGACTTGCTTCCGTTCCTTCCATTTCGGTCCACCTGGTCGGTTTTCGACTTGGTCTTCGGGGCAGGTCCCGCAACATAGACGTAACGATACTGGTCTTCATCCGATGACTCCTGGCTGGATGGACTTCCACTTTCCCCTTCTGACCCCGTGCTGTCATCAGCTACAATTGCCTTGACCGCTCGGGTCGGTCTGGTCCAAGGTCTCTTGACCGGATCGGTCTGGGTCTTGGAACGATAGCGACTTGATCCCCCAGCGGTCTTCGCTCTCATACTACGCGACTGTTGTAACGTCCGCAGGGTCTGTTAGACTTCGCCCGCATCCTTAAGACGCAGTAGAGTAAGCTGGTCCTCCAGTTCTTGATCGTCAAGGGTACTAATATAGTGACCCACATGTTCTAAGGCGGCACCGTTCGGCGGGTTATTCTCTTTGATTGTTATGCCGGCGCGAAGAGAAGCCACGTTCAACCGATGCAAATACTCGATCGGTGTTTCGTCGGCCCGCTTCTGCATATGGTGGTACTTACGGGCGCTTGAAAATCCGGAGTTACAATATTGACCTTCAAACTCCGCACATAACAGGTCCCAGTCAGACCGGACGCCCCGACCCAACTGTTGAATCCAGTTCGCAGCCGGTCCTTTTAACAAATCCCGGAAGATTAAACAACGTTCGCTTTTTGGGGTCTGGTCTCGCAGGAACGCAGACTTGACCCGACTGAACCAAGACCGGGCCTGGTCTTCATCAGCATCCTTGCCGGTGAAGTCCTTGAGGTCGGTCGTCGCGGCCATACGGATGCGCGGAATCGCAGCAGATCCAAAGTCGTAGGCAGTAGTGGAGGCTAGGTTAGCCTTGCGCACCTTGCCTTCGCCTGTACCATCTGGCCCACCATGGTCGTCAAGACCGCCGACCGACTCCATATCACAGTCACTTTTCTTGCTTGGTCTACGCGGTCTTGCCGGTTGCGGCTTGCGCCTTCCCTTGCCGGTTGGTTTATCACTTCTAATAGGCTTATCCATAGATGTTACCGATTCCATATCCACATCTTTGCAAACATTGACACCTTGACAGGTAGACCGGTCTTGGACATGTGGGCGCATAGGTGGTCTAACCCGTTCTTCCATGAAACGTTGCATCATCGTCTCAAACATGAATTGGACGTTGGCTGGCGTCATGGGCAACGTGTTGATACCCTCCTTTTGCGGAACTAAGGCCTGTGGGGCTTGCTGGAGCCCCGACTGGCAAGCATCCCCTTGCTGCCGCATGTCCCTTTTTTGTTCATACCGGGCATGGTCCACCCCCATGGTCATCCGCTCGACACCGGTTTCCAACTCTGATGAGCTGTTAGAAGCCGGTGGAGACTGGTAGATCGATTCATCATCGGAACCAATGTCAACAAGCTCTGTGGGGGCTTCGGCGACCTTCATTGCCGTGGTGGGAGTTGGGCGGCAAACCGCCCCCACCAGTGGCACCAAACGGTCGTGGAGGTCCGACATCGACGCCTTCAGTCTCCAAGCATCAAATTCAAACAATTTATTGACACCGGCGGGGTCCTGCATTTTAATGCCAACCTCCGCCAACATCGCCACCAAATTCTTGACGAGAAGTAATGGTCGATCACTCTGGATCGGCTCGGTAGTGGGACTGAGAAGACGGTCGGGGATATGGAGGTCCAACATCCTAAATACCTGGTTTTGGCGAACAAATCGCTTCAATTCAAAAACATAATACATCTTGTCCAGGTCTTGTTCGGTGATAGCCTCATCCCCGACTTTCGACTTTTCTTCGAAGTCGTCTTCGTCGGGTGGCATTCCCAGCCCTTTTCTGGGCACCTTGGGTACCTTGGGGACTTTAGGGAGGTAGACCGGATCGTTCCAGTCAGCCTCCAAGTAATTTTCATATTTTAGTTTTACATCAATTTTTTCATTCATACACATAGGATCAGGACCAAGGTCCTGATCCTTTCCGGAACTATAGCAAGACCTGCTATAGTCCCGATAGGCTCCGGTGGGAGCCTTTTGGGGAGGAAAAAACGTATTAATCCCGATCTGGTCCTCCTCCAGGCCAGATCGGACATCGCCATCTTTATCAACAACGAGAACGTAAGGCGATAGCCTTTCCTTACGTCCTCTCCAGAACGACTCCATATTCAAATCATTCAAATCTTCGAATCCAATTTTTGATGGAATATCAGCACGGTGATATCCACGATCACCAAGTGATCCGGAAACGCGCACCATTGTGATGGAGTCAAGTTCGAAATAGAAAACATTAGCATCGATAACCTGACTACCACCATCGCGCCCAGCCTTCCAACTTTCGGAGGGGGTACTCCGCGGACCACCACTCGAGATCTGGTCCGATCGTCCGCTGCAAGCAGACGACCGGTCGTCATCAGAACCCACTTGGTCCGATTGTTTAGTGTCCATCTCACCTTGTGTACCCGATGGAATGGACTAGTTACACACTCGGTGGATCGGGATCGCAGATTGGATCGAACCGGTCTTGAATATAGAAGACCGATCTGGGTAGGTATCTCTGGGGCGGAACTCTTCACCCCAGACACAAACAGACCAAAAACACTTCCAAGAGATAACTTCCAATAGGTCGATCGTCCAAACGATAAAGACCTGACCAATACGAAATAATAGAGGGTAGACCGACCGTTCCGGTCTAGCCCATGACCAATACGAAATAAGACCAAAACCGGTCTAGTTTCCAACCAATATTAAAACAATCCAATATGTCCACGTAAAGACCCAATATGCTCGTGAAACTCCACAAACGATATCTCCACGCCAAGACCAATCCAGTGAATAGCACGTTCCAAACGTACTTGAGTTGAGGTGTTGAGATCGCCAAATCGTACTCCCGTCGAGGGACTTCCAGTGGGCCAAAGTGCGCGTGCGGCGCGTCCAGACCGGGTATAAAGGGCGAGAGGGGATAATTCGACCCTCTGCCCCCAAACACTCTGCAGCGGGCGAAGGCGACCAGCGTACGAAAAGGGAAGAACGGCGAACCCTAGCTGTGGTGTGAACCAAGACCAGAAGAGGTTTCAGCCACTTATCCAAAAGCTAAGAGATTTCCTTACTTAAAGGTATAACCTCTGTCCTAAAAGGTAAAACCACAACTAAAATACTACTACCCTATAGTCCCTAAATGTACCCCCACAAAAATATGTAAAATACACAAAGTCGGGTGACTCACCAAAACTTGCGTTCTTGACACTTCTTGAGTCTGATAGGCTGAAAAGCCCCCCTTGTTTAAACCAATCCGAAATTAGACCAAATGCCTTGACAAAACTTGACCAGAAGTGTGCCAAATTTTGGGCACGCTTCTCCACAGTTACGTTCGCTGATACTGCAGTAAGATGTACCATCTTACTGAAACGGTCTACAAAGACCACTATTCAGGTCTTCCGAATATTGTCGGGTGGAAGACCGAATACGAAGTCCATTGAAATGGACTTCCAACACTCTGTCGGAACCAGCAGAGATTTCAGCGGAGCCTGTGCAGACTGCGCAGGCTTAACGCGCTGCAAATCTCGCAAGCGAGTACGTATTTGAGCACCCACTTGTACTGGTTTCGCCAGTAAAAGTCACGTGCGAGAGAAGCGTATGTCTTCTCTCGACCTTGATGCCCCGAAATCGGTGCATCATGATACTCAAACATAATTTGATGTTTGAGATCATCGTTAGTTGGAACGACGATGCGACTTTCATCGTTTTGGTCTGTGCTGTAAATCAGCAGACCATCGTGCAGTCGATATCGATGCAAGCAAGCGCGGAGGAACTCTGGGAGCTCGTCGCGCTTCTCACTTGATTGATTACTTAAGTAATCAATCAACAGACGTGTCTCCTCGTCTGTTTTGTACGCCTCGCGTACTTGTCGTATAATTGACGACGACAAAGCAGTGAAACGGATCGCGTTTGCACTGGCACCTTCGGTTACGGACGGTTTCGTCTCGTAATCGGGCCTTCGTGATAGCGCATCCGCTATCACGTTCAACTTCCCGGGTTTGTATTCAACCTTAAAGTTGTATTCAGCAAAGAATGACAGCCATCGAGCCATTCTTTGAGAAATGTGTGGTGAATTCACGGCCGTGCGTAGCGACGCATGGTCCGTGTAAACCACAAACGGTCTATCTCCCAAGAGATAGATCCGAAACTTGGCCAGTGCATACTTCATGGCAAGGAGTTCCTTGTCATGCACTGGATAGTTGCGCTCGGCTGGGCGAAACTGACGCGATCGATAGCAGATTACGCGATCACGATCATCGTGATCACGCTGCATCAAAGCACAGCCGATAGCGAAATCTCTCGCGTCGCAAACGACGTGGATCGGACGCTCGTTATCGGCTATAGCCAAGACAGGCGCTTCAGTCAAGCTTTGCTTGACTGCATCAAAAGCATCTTGGCATTGGGTATCCCAATTTCATTCAACATCTTTCTTAAGAAATTGAGAAATATGTCGTATTAACCCAGCATAGTTGCACGAATACTTGAGCAAATATGTTGCCAACCCAAGGAACTTTCGAAGATCCTTAGCGTTGTTTGGCGTAGGCCATTCAACGATCACCCTGATCTTTTCTGGATAAGGACGCACCCCGTGCTTGCCCACAAAGCATCCAAGAACGGGTATCTCAGGTGCACCAAAGGTGCACTTCTTTAGATTTGCATAGAGCTTATGCTTACGCATAAGCTCTAACACTCGACGTATATGTTCCCTATGGACATCTACATCGCTTTTATCGTGTTCACCCTTACTATGGATGAACACGTCATCGAAATAACTCGGTGCGAGTTCTCGCACCGGGCGTAATAGATGCGTTACGCATCTGTTAAACGTAGCAGGGGCATTTCGAAGCCCCTGCGGCATAACAATCCACTCCCAAAGCATGCCGCTTGGGGTGCTTAGCGCCGTGAGAGGGATATCCTTCTCACGCATTAGGATTTGATAAAATCCATCTCTTAGATAAAGAGCACTAAAGATGGTGCTCCAGCACATGCCATCAATGATGACATCTTTTCGCGTTATCGGTTTCTGCTCCGGTACCGTCGCTGCGTTCAGCTTGTTGTAAGCGTGAACTATTCTCCACCCACCTGTGGACTTTTTCACACAAAAGGTGGGGGTAGAGTGCGGTGAGATAGACTCCCGCACTTGGCCTGCTTTACGACGAGCTTCGAAAAACTCGTCGATCGCTTTTACTTGATCACGCGGCAACGGCCATTGCCGCGTGACACAATACTTCGTGCCTGGAACGAGGTCAATTTCATGACGAGTTCCCTTATCCTTAGGGAGGTCGCTAGGTACTTCTTCTGGGAATACGTCAGCGTATTCCCGAAGTACCTCATAAAATGGGGAGTTCGCTTTAAGTGACTCCCAGCTCTGCGCTTCAAAGCGCTGAACTTTGGTTTGATCATTGGGAAACTCGTTCCCAATGTTTTCCACTTGTAATGTTGATATTCGTTCACGAATATCCACTACATCATATGTTGCAACGATGATACAGATCTGTTCGATCTGATCATCGTGAAAGTTCTTCATAAACTTCTTTCCAGCTTAGCGCTGGAAGAACCATCACCTCCGAACCTTCTTTCGGAGGGTGTTCCATCAACAGAGACTGGGTAGCTAATCCGGTCCCCGCTTGCGTCAAGACGTTGATCGTCTCGACGGAACTGACCATGCAATCAGACGCACTCGTCTGATTGACTGCTACAAGGTGATTACGATTCACCTTGTGCGAATACTCATCATCATGGTGGCCACTGCCTACCATGGAATTTTATTGGCGATCAGATGTGCTCGTCTGATCGACCGCCTGTTCTGCGACACGGTGGTATTTATCACCCGTGTTCATGGCTAACGCAACGTGGTGGGCACTGGCCACCACTGAGTTGTGCTCACGATTGCACTCGATCGTGAGTTCACTCTCATCAACACGGAATTCTTTCGTCGTGTTGGAACCTTCGGTCGCACAGTGGGTGTTTCCCACTGTGGATACTATTTCATTCTCACGGTGGGTGTTTCCCACCGTGGATATCACTTCATTCTCACGGTGGTCTTTATCACCCGTGGATATCTCTTCAACACGCAACGACTCTTCCGTTGCGTGTGGTAGTCCCTCTGGAATCTCACCAGCGGAGGTACCTTCCGCTGATCGTGTCGGAACAGACCTGGTGGTGCCATCGCTATCCACCAGACTGTCCGACGCTGCGGTTGTATCTTCTGATACAGCCGGATTACACACAGGGTGATCAGATCCTGTGGGTCCGCCGCAGTCGATCGAAAGTTTAAACTTGGACATCCATGGGATTCCAAGTATCACATCGAACTTGTCATCTAAATCGAGGACGATGAATTCATCCTCGAATGACAGTTCATTCAACTCGAAGCGTGTTTTAATAACACGCTTTGGAATAGTCACGGTTGCACCTGTTGCTAACCGGACTGACAACATTCTTCGTGGGGTTTCTACCTCCACGAAGATCAACAGCGTTAGACTCTGAGTTATAACGAAATTGTTTGACGCTACTGTGTCAAACAAAGCTCGCATGGGGACATCGCTCCCGTGCGGCTTAACCTCCAGGGTGATAAGAGGCTTATCATCACCCTGCACCTTTTGACAGGACATAGTCCCGTCTGGGGCTATTACCCTCACATGCCCTATGTCGGCATGTGGGATAACATTCTCAGTAGGGCGCCCCGCCCCTACTGGTGATTTACGTTTTTTGCACCAACAGGGTGATGTCCCTGTTAGTGTCGCCGTGCAGCGGACGGTTCCGTACGCTGACTGCGTGGCACTGGACGCGGTGCCATACACTCATCAGCAAAATGCCCCATTTTAGCGCATCGATTGCAGCGAATGTTCTTCTTAAATTTCGGTTGCTTCGAGTTCGAAGCAACCGCAACCGATAGGTCCATTGGCTCTGGACCTCCACCGCCCATGCTCTGGCGCGGGTGGCTGTTTCTTGAGACGAAGTGTGAACTTCGTCCGCCCGACTGCTGATTGTTGACATGCTGTTGTGGCATGTCAAAAGCGAAGGGCTGTTGAGCCCTTCGGCTGTACCCAGCATGCGATGACGCTGATCGCATGCTGAACTATTCACGGATGCTCATATCAATGGCGTACCTTAGAGTCTTTGGCGGGTGCCGGTAAAGACTCTGTTTGACGGGACCATCATTGAGTACCTTCATGAAGCCAGTGACCTGCATAGCAGGGGGCACCGGCTCATACACAATATTTGACAGCAAATATTGCGTCTTCTGAGCGTAAGCTTGAAGGTCAAGCCTACCTTGCCGGAGTTCCATGAACTCCTGCTGACTACTTAGCTCCATTTCTGGAGCTTCAAAGTTTAGCTTTAGCTCAGCTTTTAATTCCTTATAAGTAAGGAACGCAGATTCATCAGTGGATCTGCGACTCACCGCCCATGCCCTGGCTCTGCCGCCCAGACATGTTGTGGCGAAGTACGCCTGTTGACGTTCGTCAACAATATTTTGCGCAGAGATGGCATCTTCCACCTCTGCGAACCATCTACGAAGGGGCTCGGCCCCTTCACCGGTAAAGGGCGGTACTCGCGCCTTTACCACTTCAACGCTATGCGTTGCAGGTGCAGGTGCAGGTGCGGTCCGCGCTGCCTCTTGCGCGGGCCGTGCTGGCTTTTCTAGGTGGTTTCGCCTAAAGCAATTCACCACCTCTATCGCTTCCTCCGGGGTCTTACCCAGGAGGAAGGTAAGGATGTCGGTCCCCATGGACCGAACCATTTCTACCGTCGCGTCTTTACTACGCGACGAGAAGTGGGGGAAGTGTTTCGTCACCACTTCCAGCGTTCTCTTTCGCTCGGCAGGCGTCATCACGACTTGATGCCGAGCGGCTCTTAATCTTCGCCCTCCTCTAGTTGACTAGCGGAACGGAACTGTGGTCGTTAAGACGGACCCCAAAGTGCTACCAGGTGTAACAAGACTGATCCTGTTACGGGCTTACACTGTGTTGTGCGAGGAAGCGCGCAATACGGGAGGGGTAGGATTAGTTGATGACAACTAATTCTATATTAAAAGCAAATATATATATTTGCTTAGGCTTGAGAACGCAAAATTAAGAGTGTTTATTAAATGGGTGGTTAGCGGCTAACAGTATAGTAATAATTACCTAACTATTATAATAATATCAAGTATTAAACTAACTGTACTATTAGTTAACCTGCATGATTCGGTATTTATACCGAATCGACTTTTCCTTCGTAGATTATAATAACTTATAATCTATTATTTGAATTTCAGACAACGCGTCTGAAATTCAACTGTGATATTCTAACTTGAATATCAATTATGTAATTGCACCCCATTACACGTGTCGTATACGAGATCGAGCGGTTGGAGAACAATAAACGCGAACAATTGGACTGGGTGGACGGGGAGACGCGCGCAGAACCGACTCCGTGGTCGCTCGAAGTTGGTCTTCGTGGCGCTGAGGACCACGCACGGCAACTACAGGCTCAAGTAAACGACTTGACCGACGTGAACTCGAATTTGTTGGCGCGATTGCGTCGCCAGGAAAATGCAATGAGGTCGATGCAGGACTCGTGGGATCACTTTCGCCTGATCTTGTGTAGGCGGTCGCGTTCTCCACCATCGCGTGGGGAACATAAGGAGAACGAGCCACGCGACGAGGATCAGCAGCCTCCTGATCCAAAGCGCCAGCGGCCAAGCGATCAACCGGAATAGCTTGGATTCTTCCGTCCGAATTGGAAGCTATTGCGAGCGAGGGATGGTAAGGATTCAGCCGTCCCACGTAGAATGTCGGATGGAGCTTCATGGTCGTGGGAATGTCGAGTTTGTACGCATCCCCTTTCTTAGCCACCACTTTAAACGGACCAATAAATCTTGGCATTAACTTGATTGATACTTTGTTGTCAACATTTTCCAATGGAAGGTTCTGAGTTGACAGAAGAACCCGATCATTCACTCAAAAGGACAACGCGTTTCGGCTCCCTCGTCGATCTGCTTTTTCTTTCTGACGATCCACCGCCACTGCGATAGCGTCACGTACAAAGCGGATCGTCTCTTGACGATCCAACACAAACGAATCCAGAGTTTTCAGTTCTTGCTAGTCCATGGACATGGACTTCAAACTTGGAGCAACCACGAAGTAAGGCTCAACTTCAGTATTGGCACACACCGCGTGCGCAGCTGGCATGGTGTTGTGGATGGTGTTAAGTACTGTAACACAATCCTCAACCTTTCTCCAAGACAGCACGATATCACGAGGGATCACACTTACTGATCCCGTCGCAGCCGAACCACTTTAAATTCGAATGGTGTAGGCTGCATCTTGATCATCACCAACATCAGACGCAATTGGTGAATAGGGTTCCATGCATTCAAAGAATTCTTCATCGTCCACGGCATCTTGAACTGGCACTGGAGACGTGACTTCCGCCTCCACCGACATATCTGCCGTTTCCATCGACGCATCGTTCACTCCCGTTAACGGCTGGTTATCGGCAGGGACAACCGCGACCGCATCACCTTCTTCGTCTTCGGGTTCCGGACTGGACCACTCGTTGTTGCGACTTGGATTTGCGTGTCCGACGTAGAGAAGGCGGCAATGTTAGCGCAGCTTCTCCCCCCATTAAAGTCGAGCCACCAGTAAGCAGCGCTGGGACACGAGGATGGCGCAAGTGGTTGACGAAGAAAGGCGTCAACCCCGTCGACGAGTGAACCGCGTTGTTGATGACGAATTCACCCATCGGCAACAGAAGGCTCCAATAGGACGTAGACGCAGCGTAGCTACGCAACACATCCTCCAAGACACGGTTGACACGTTCAGTCTGCCCGTCAGTCTCCGGATGGGCTGCAGTCGACATATCCAAGAGAGTGCCGAGGCGTGCGAAGAGCGCGCGCCATAAACGAGAAACGAAGCGGACATCACGATCAGAAACGATGGACTAAGGCAACCCATGGTGGCGAAACACGGCATTCAGGAACACATCAGCCGTTTGGGCAGCAGTGACGCTACCCGCGACTGCCGAAAGATGCACCATTTTGCAGAGACGACAAAAGAAGACCACAATACCAGTGCGGCCGTGGATATCCTTCGGAAGGCCAAAAACAAAATCCAAGCTGACAGATGACCATACGTCACGTGGAACTGGCAACGGAGACAACGGAGCTTGATGAGCTAGAGAGGGTTTGACGCGCTGACAAACCTCGCATGTGCGAACCCACGTGCGTACCCACTTGTACATGTGGCGCCTATAGAAGTACCGTGACAGCGCAGCGTAGATCTTTTCACGAGCGAAGTGACCACACTGGGGGGATCGTGATATTCACGAACCAAACGATTCCGAATAGCATCATCGGCGGGAACGACAACACGCGGAGCGTCGGACGCATCCACTTGATAAAGAAGTAAGCCGTCGACAACCGAGAAGCGAGAACACCGTGCGCGTTGGCGCGGAGGAAGTGACGACAGGGGAAACTGAGCAGCATCCCGAAGATGGTCGATCAGAGGCCGACAGAACGTGTCGGCCGCGTATGCCGCGCGTATGGCCGGGTAAATGGACGACTTAGCAGAGACCACCGTGGTCGCCAGCGTGGATTCGTCCGCCACATTCTCATAGTCAGGGCGGCGCGACAGAGTGTCAGCCAAGATGGTCTGCTTACCGGGATTATACAGGACGATGAAGTTGAACTGCGAAAAGTAGGACAGCCACCGAGCCATCCGTTGGGACAGGTGCGGTGACTTCACAGACGTACGCAGCGACGCGTGGTCGGTGTAAATCACGAACCGCTCTTTACCTTGAAGGTAAACGCTGAACTTCACCTAAGCGTATTTCATCGCTAACAGTTCCTTATCGTGGACAGGATAATTCCGCTCCGCTGGTTTCATCTGACGAGATTGATAGGAGATCACGCGCTCGTGACCAGCATCGTCAAACTGCATTAAAGCACAGCCGATGGCAAAATCACTGGCGTCGCAGACCACATGGAAAGGATTATCGAAATTCGGTAACGCAAGCACGGGCACTGATTGCAGTGCCGCTTTAACGCAGTCGAATGCAGCTTGATGCTCACACGACCATGTCCACACAACATCCTTTTGGAGCAGTGAGACAGCGGGCGGATCATCAAAGCATGGTCCTTGGTAAAATGATGCAGATACGTGGGCAAGCCAAGCCTTTGACGAAGTTCCTTCACGTTTGACGGTACTGGACAGTCGCAGATCGCTGCAACCTTCTCGGGGTCTGCACGCACACCCGCGCGTCCGACAAACGAGCCAAGGAAGGGGATCTTATCAGCGCAGAAGATACACTTGGAGAGACTGCCGTACATTTGATTGGCTCGCATGACGTCCAAAACTGAGCGGAGGTGATCCAAATGCACCTCCACATCCGTCAACCCACGTGAAGGGTCGGCACTGGAGTGGATGTAAATATCGTCGAAGTAGCTGGGAGCGAAGGCTCGAAGAGGTCTCAACAACAATGAGACCACGCGACTAAACGTGGCGGGAGCTTTCTTCAAGCCTTGGGGCATGACCAGCCATTCGTACAAAATGCCACTTGGAGTGCTTACCGTGGTCAGTGGAACACTGGCCTCGTCCATGAGGATTTGGTAGTAACCATCCTTCAAATCGATGGTACTAAACACCGTACTACCAGCCATACTGTCCAGAATCACTTCTTTACGAGGGATTGGCATTTGCGCTGGGACGGTTGCGTCGTTTACTTGTTAAAGGCATAGACGATACGCCAACCGCCCGTGGCTTTCTTGACACAGAAATTCGGACTGGAGTGAGGCGACTTACTCTCACGGACGTGGCCTGCTTTCAAGCGAGCCACGAAGAACTTGTCGATGATTTCGACTTGTTCACGGGGAAGTGGCCACTGACGAGTGACACAATACTTGTTGCCTGGGAAGAGATCAATTTCGTGGCAAATTACACAATCAGGAGGCAGCTTGTCCGGGATTGATTCTGGGAATACATCTTGGTATTCCTTGACCAACTCATACGCCGGATTATTCGACACACGAAGTGACTCAAGTGATTGTTGAGCCACACGAAGTTCTTTTGCCGAAAGAACTGTTGGATACAAAGTTGAAGAAGTAGCCACATGCTCTTATTCCTTACGCTGATCTCATACGAGAATGCAGATATGTTCGATCTCACACGATTTTAGATCATGCACGAATGCGTCTGTACTCATGAGCTTGAGGTTCAGAATGTCAGAAGCAGTGGTGGGAGGACACTCGAATTGGATCTCCCGGAGAACGGTACAATCTTCAAACAGGACCAGCGCTTCAACCTTGGCTGGTCCTCTGCTTTGACAAAGGTCACTGGGGAGTGGTCTCGAACACAGTTTATCGGCAACACGGATATCACGGCCCCCTGGCGGTGACACTGATGTCACGGCCTCTTTCGTATGGGTGTCATGGCTCATCTTGACACCCACTTGCTCAGGAGAAGTAGCGATGGGAGTCCGATATCCATAAACGGAACCAACAACAAAACAATCACTTGAAAGGGGTTCATTACTTCCCTTAACGGTGGCTGTAGTGCTTCCTCTACCACGTCCTGAGCTGGACGTGTGGAGCTGATCACCCCGCGTGACCAGTACACAATTGGCCTATGGCGTTGGAGCCATGGCATACCCAGGATCAAGTCGAACGACTGATCCGTATATAACACAAGGAAGTTGTCTTCCGCACGACAAGTTCCATTACCAAATTCATATTCGCAATCGAGGGAAACAGTGCGTTTCTCACTCGATCGAGGCTTGCCATCGGCAAACTGTACAATCATCTTCACGTTTGGATCTCGAACAACAGAGATTCCTTCAATATCACGAACAGAAGAAGCTCCATCAAAATTGTTTGTGGCTCCACTGTCAAGCATAGCGGTCAAAGGAAGACGATATCCTTTGACTTTAACCTTGATGAAGATTAACTTCGCCGAATCCCCACCAACACTCGACGAGGACAAATGTGCATACTGCACACGGGACCCAGAAGATGCTGTCTCTCGGTCAGACGACATCTCCTGTTTACGGGCAGTAGGACTCCCCGCGCCTACTGTACATTGCTGTTTGTTGGACTCGACGGTGGACTCAAAGAACCAGTGGTCGAGTTTTTGGCATGACGCTTGATCTTCTCAAACAGCATACGACACACAGCAGCGTAATGCCCCGAATAGCCACAGCGGTGACACTTGGGCTTCTTTTTAGAGGTGGCGGACGACGGTACCGCGCAATTTTACATGGGTTCAGGACAACAGGAGAATGAGACAAAAGGGATCGAAACACCGACCCAACTCCTTTCGCTTGTTGGGCGCTGAACTCTTCACGCAGCGCCATGGAGTATTCGGCTTCAATAGTTGTCGGATGCTCACGGAACAATTGCGAGCGCGTTGGTCCCTCGCGAAGGCCATTCAAAAATACCGCCATTTGAGTGGACTCAGGGATCGGGTGTGTAACCACACACGAGGCCAAGTAACGCAACCTGACCACATAATCATGCACAGAATCACGTCCTTGCTTAAGTGCCAGGAACTGCGAGTGGGCTCGGAATTACGTCTCGGCTGGCTCAAACGTAGCAGTCAGCTGGTCCGTGAGATCTTGGACCGTTGGAAAAGCTCCAGGATTGGCAACGGTTTTTCCCAATGCCCACTGACGAGCACGACCAGATAAATTTGCGATTGTGTACGCCACTTGGAGTTCATCTTACGCGATGCCACGGGCCTTAATCGCAAGGTCCAAATCACAAAACCAGCGAACAAGCAGTGGTTCAGAGGAACCATCATACTTGGAAATGTCCAACTTGAACGTTGGACGACGGGCACTCGGAGGTGCCATTGAAGGGTCGATCTGAGCGAAGCCACTTCGCGAGCTAAGAACTATGAGATAACTTGATGTTGGCAATTCTGCGGACCAGACAACGACAATTGCGTTGCCATCAGGCCGATTTGATTGGACATGCGTCCAACCGCTTCCCATTCGAAATCCGACAGATGCTGGAAGAACTGGCGTTCCAGCGGAGGAATTTCTTCTTCGTTCATTCCCAAACGTGTATACATACAATAGATCGGTCGTTGGACAGATCACAAAGTGCTACCAGGTGTAACAGGGCTCTAAGCACTCTGTTACAACAACTTACACAGAGCGGCGATGAGACGCTCTTGGAATCAACAGAATAAGGTAATTTAGGACTTATTGAAGGTTGCTACCAATCGTCACAACGCGAACACGCGACGATACGATGAGTGTAGAGTGTTGGTGATTAGATGCACCAAATGATTGGATGCATGTTGCATGTTTGTATATTGCCTAGTTGTAACTGACGTCACAGCATGACGTCACTACAATGACGTCACAGCATGACGTCATACACTAGCTAGTTAAATCATTCATAAATAAATAACTTTCGAATTTTCATTCATCTGATCAAGTGCCCTTCACTTCGTCTCCTCGAGACCTCACACTCTTCCGCCTCCGGTCGCTTTCAGTTCGTATCAGGTTATGAGCCCTACAACCATGTCCACTGCCCAAGATGTATCCTCCAAGGTTAATATCGACAAGTTCAACGGTGACAATTACACGACGTGGAACCGCTACATGCGTGGCGTGTTCCTCACCAAGTCAGTGTGGCACGTCGTGAACCGAGAAACGACTCCAACCTTCGCCTACCCAAGAGCCAAGGAAGACTACGAGAAATCAAGCAACATCGCGTTTGGCTTAATGCTAGTGCATATGAATGCCGAATACCATCATGTGCTTGACAACTGTGAAGAAGAGTGGAAGGCATGGATGCGGCTGAAGACGTTGTACGGTGGATCCCAGAAGTCTGGACGCATCTACCTCAAGCGACAGCTCTTCAGTATGGAAATGGCGGAAGGCGGCAATGTGTTACAACATTGTAATGAAGTTCTCAACATCAAGGCCAAGCTCAGAAGCAATGGGGCGAAGATGGAGGACGAAGATGTAGCAATCTGCCTGCTGCAAAGTCTTCCCAAGAGATACGAAAACATCGTGCTGAACTTGGAGATCAGCAATGCGGAGCTGCGAACCCAGGACGTCGTGAAGGTGCTAACGAATGAGCATATCAAGAGACAAGGCGAGAAGACGGCAACGATGAAGACGGAGAACGCAGCCAAGGCGTTCAACACCGACCGAGAGCCTCGTCAATGTGCGTACTGCGGGAAATTGGGGCACACGGCGGACAAGTGCTGGACCAAACAGAAGGACGAGAATCGTGGCCCAAAACGCGGCGGCAACGGCCGTGGACGCGGGGCCAACAACATCCAATGGCGAAACAATAATGACGACTTTGACTACGACTACGATCGAGTGGCGTTTGCAGTTTCCCTGGAATGTGGCATTTCGACATGCAAGGATACGCTTGGGATGTGGGCGATCGACAGTGGAGCGACGCACCATATCTGCAACGACAAGGCCAAAGTCACTAAGCTGATTGAGAACAACGATGGCGAACTTTCGGTGGCCGACGGAAACAAGGCGGCCATCATGGGTGTCGGGACTATTGTGGAAAAAGTGGTCCTACCCAACGGAAATGAGCGCAAAATCGAGATCAAGAACGTGCTGTTTGTACCGAAAATGAGCAAGAATCTGCTCTCGGTTCCACAAATCAACAAAAATGGAAAGTTTCAAGTCGTGTTTGATGGCCATGAAATGCAAGTTTCGCGCAAAGACTCGAATCAAGTCGTGGCAACGGCGGATCTTGTGGACGGGCTTTACTGGCTTCGCACACATCAACGATCGGAAAACATGGTGACGAGTGGAAGAACGATCGACCTACATGCGCGCATGGGTCACGCTCCAGTTGAGGTGCTTCGTAAGATGATTGATAACAACTTGATTAAAGACGCGAAAGCACCTTCCAAGTCAAGCGGACCAAGTCTATGTCGCGGTTGTCAACAAGGAAAAATGGTCCAAAAACCATTCCCAAGCAACCATGACAAGCGTCATTACGACGCGTTCGAGTTTCTCCACTTTGACATTTGCGGCACTATGGAGAAAAATTC
Organism: Peronosclerospora sorghi; assembly: GCA_026184515.1. Taxonomy (NCBI): domain Eukaryota; phylum Oomycota; class Peronosporomycetes; order Peronosporales; family Peronosporaceae; genus Peronosclerospora; species Peronosclerospora sorghi. The sequence continues at coordinate 7,205,171 of CM047585.1, read as the reverse complement.
ACTTGATGGAAGCAGGTTTCTTCTGCTAATCGTGGACGAAGGCAGCGGATCTATGAAGGGTTTCTTCTTGCGCGCCAGGTCGGAAAGTGAAAACTGCATCAAGACATACATCGTGAAAGTGCAGAAGCAATTCGGCAAAAAGGTCAAGTTTGTGCGACATGACGGAGCTCGTGAATTCATGAAAAACTCACTTAAGGATTTTTACGAGGACGAAGGCATCGAGCAACAAACAACGGTCCCGTATGCGCACCAAACCAACGGCACGGCAGAACGGGCTATCCGGACTATCGTCACGATCGGCCGCAGCATGCTTCATCACGCCAAGCTGGACAAGTGTTTCTGGGCTGAGGCCGCCATGACGGCCATCTATATCAAGAACCGACTGCCATCACCCAAGATCGAACGCAAAACCCCGTTCGAGATTCTGTATAAGTCCAAGCCCAGTGTGAAGCACATGCGTGTATTTGGCTGTCGGACGTACATTCTAACTCCGAAGGAGAAACGACAAAAATGGGATCCCAAGGCTCGGAAAGGACTGTTCTTAGGTTACGAAGAAGTATCAAAGGCGTATCGAGTTTTTGACATCGAGGCGGGGCAGGTGGTGATCAGTCGCGATGTCAACTTTGATGAATCGGTCTTTGGATTCTCATCAGAAAAAAAATTCTGATGAAGAGGCCGACGACCTGGACTTCGACCTTCTCGACATTAACGAAGAAAATGGCAGCCCAAGTCAAACGGAATACAAACAGACAGGTAAACGCAAGAACTGTCCAAGAGAAAAAGATGAAACAGCCAGAAAACAACGAGCTGTGCGTCAACGACCTGGATTGAAAGAAGCAAGTGCGCCAAATCACTTCTCTTCAAATCAAGCAGAGGACAAAGAAAAAGCGTTTAACAGAGAGTTGACTTCCTCTGTTTTCTGGCGCGCCAGTGCCAACTCAATAGAAGCAGCGGTGGATCTATCGGAGCCGTTGGCATTTCAAGAAGCAGTGAATGGTCCGCATCAAGTACACTGGCGCAAGGCGATTCGCGCGGAACTCGAGTCGATGCAAATTCGTGGTGTATTCCGTGCTGCCAAGTTGCCCAACGGACATCGTGCCATTGGTACCAAGTGGGTGTTCAAGATCAAGCGTAAAGCAGACGGATCAATCGAGAAATACAAGGCACGTCTTGTTGCCAAGGGATTCAAGCAAAAGTATGGCATTGACTATACGGAGACATTCGCCAGTGATCAAGTATGTGACGCTTCGCATGGTGATTGCACTGAGCAAGTACTATGGATGGCTTCTCGACCAACTCGATGTGGTGACCGCTTTCCTGTACGGAACAATGAAAGAACTGGTCTTCTGTGAAATCCCCGAAGGTGTTGATCTCGACGGTGAAGTCAATTGCCTGGAATTGGTATAAGCAATCTACGGTCTCAAGCAAGCGTCGCGCGTATTGAACGAGACCTTTGACAAATTTGTGTGCTCGATCGGTTTTCAAGTTTCAGCCTTCGACCCATGTCTCTATCTGAAAGTCACTGATGGTCACTGCGTGCTCGTATTGGTTTACGTGGATGATGTACTGATTACCGGAAGTTCACCCGAACTGATCACACGCACGAAGAATGATCTGAAGATATCCTTCGAAATCACTGACAGCGGCAAGTGCGCGTTTATTCTTGGAATTGAACTTGTCGAAGTGGCGTACGGGTGTGTGACAATGTGCCAGCGGCGATATGTGGACGACATTCTCAAGCGCTTTGGCATGAACGACTGCAAGGCCGTAGGAGCCCCATCGACATAAGTACCCGACTGATTCCAAGCGATGCTATGACCAAGGTGAACGCTCCGTTTCGCGAAGCGGTTGGTGCTCTTATGCATCTAATGACTGCTACTCGCCCGGATATTGCCTACGCGGTTGGCTACGTCTCGCGCTTCATGGAGAACCCTCAAGAAGAACACTGGACTGCAGTCAAACGTATCTTTCGCTACCTACAAGGCACTAAGACACACGGAATTTGCTTTAAGCCCGGGGACACCATCGACTTTCGCGGATACTCGGACGCAGACTGGGCTGGTGATCACGAGGACCGCAAGTCGACTTCCGGGTACACATTCATGCTAATGAGTGCTCCTGTGAGCTGGGGTAGCAAGAAGCAGTCAAGCGTATCACTGTCTACAAGTGAAGCGGAATACATTGCGCTTAGCTTGGCAATTCAAGAAGGCAAGTGGATTCATCGCTTACTGTGTGAAATTTTAGCGGCCACAGGCATGAAGGGACCCGAGCTCAAGATCTATGAAGACAACCAGTCATGTATCAAGATGACAAAGAACCCAGTTAATCACGGACGCGCCAAGCACATTGACATCAAGTATCATCACATCCGCGACGAAGTCAAGCGTGGTGAAGTAAAAGTCGAGTATTGCGAGACTTCTGTGATGCTGGCGGATATCATGACGAAGGCGCTCCCAGGACCTCGCCACACGAACTTGACAACTGCGCTTGGGATTCACGCGTGTTCGCATTGAGGGGGTCTATTGAAGGTTGCTACCAATCGTCACAACGCGAACACGCGACGATACGATGCGTGTAGATTGTTGGTGATTAGATGCACCAAATGATTGAATGCATGTTGCATGTTTGTATATTGCCTAGTTGTAACTGACGTCACAGCATGACGTCACTACAATGACGTCATAGACTAGCTAGTTAAATCATTCATAAATAAATCACTTTCGAATTTTCATTCATCTGATCAAGTACCCTTCACTTCGTCTCCTCAAGACCTCATACTCTTCCGCCTCCGGTCGCTTTCAGTTCGTATCAGGACTGAATTGAATATCAAAGGGAGAAAATGGTCCTCACGACCATTCATCCCAAAAGCTACGAAAAATGATAACCTACAAAACTAATGCTAGTTCTCTAGGTACGGTACATCTACCGTACCCATCTTACCGTCGTAACAGTAACCCATGTAACCTCGTTACCGTAAGCTTAACCCATGTAACCCCGTTACATGTGTGGTCATGCCATCAATGCAGGGTGCTGTGGTTAATGCCCTACCACGGGACCATGATATTGAGCGTTCAAGTCCCGCAGTAGGCACAACCCAAGGTAGGAATAAAGTCGGGTCCAAGTGTAATGATTATAGCGTTACAGCACGCGATTGACATATCCCTAACAAATGGTGAGGTTTCTAAATAATCACTGTGTTGTTATTCCACCGCCAAACCACAGGTTTACCAGTCGATTTTCTGTGGATCCCATGGCCTACCTTGAATATGTCGTCTAATTAGAGCAAGGTTAAGTCATGGTTGCGAATATTGCTACCTGGACTAGTTCTATTTTGATGAAGTTCACTTACGCTAATCGTTGTGCGGTTATAAATCTGTCTGTTTGCATGATGAGATCGCTCTTATCCAGCTTAACGTTTACGGTGATGAATAACCCGCACGTTTTTTTTTGACATTAGCACTTGAGTCAGGTCAATTATCCTCACACGCCCGATCTAAACGCGCGTCATTATGGACACTGTTAAAAATGACCAAGCCCTTAGGTTAGAAAGGGTAGCAACAAAGAGACAACATTATATTGTAGACAAATTTTGTCGTATTACATAGCTCAAAGCGCGCAATCACCGCTTGCGACACCGCCCGCCTAAATCTTAAATGTCGGAGGTAAAAAGGTACCTCTTTTGCGACGGCGGGTTGCATTTGAAACCGGCCATAAAAGCGCGAGGAATAAGACCCCGAAAATACCGGTCACTTTCGCGATGAATGTCGATAAAATATCATAATACAGGATTTTAGGAGGGATTCGCCCCCAGAATTAGTTCGTATGTTAAGCTTATAGTCTCACGTTAGCCTTTGACGCTGTGCCTTCGATTGGTTGAAAACGCAACACTTTGCGAAAATAGCGCGGCATCATGAAAAAGCTTTAAATCGTCGTGTTTAAATAGCACATCCTTATGAAAGTTGGATTGTCAGAGATAGTATTATGAAGAAGACAATCCCAAGGTCATTTTTGCCATTTTTTATGAGTGTGAAGAAATTAGTTGGTAACCAACTAATACCAACTCACGCAGTTTTACACCAATAAAAATGACACGTACCAACTCAAAGAAATGACACGTACCAACTAATACCAACTCAAGAAATGACACGTACCAACTCAAGTACCAGTACAAGAAATGACACGTACCAACATAGCCAGGCAATGACTTAGCTGCATCTTGGTAGAGTCATAGCCCCGGATGATCATTAACCTGCAGGTTAGTCAACTACTGTATATACTGGGCGACTGCATGATAGGACACAACCGCTATGCATCTCTTTGGTAATGTACTTGCTATACCCGTGTTATTATCCCTTCAATTAGTACGTGTCATTTCTTGAGTTGGTATTAGTTGGTTACCAACTAATTTCGATATTGCCATTTTTTATTCGACCGTTTGTTTTTTTGTCCGGTGTAAAGACGGTGAATTATCTCGTCTTTTTCACAATAGGTTCTCCCAGGTTTCACGTAGAATACGTCCACAACATCGCATTCTGATGACGCACAGACGAGATTCGCTTTATAAGCACAAGAATTGCAGATCGTTGCCCTTCTATAAGAACATCAAAAGACGGTGGGAGTATAGATCGCTTGTCCTGACAATTGCGACTAGTACCTTTGTACTGCAGAACGTTCACTTCATCTTGCCCCTTTGAAGGATCTAATCCGACAACACGACCATCAATCGCTACAAACGAAGCACTCCACGTATAGTTGACTTGTAACACGAGGAGAGACTTTGATAGAGCTCCCGAATTCTTGTATCTTGCAGGACATTGTAATTTAAACATTCGTGCGACCCTTTCTGAAATAGGAGTCGAGGAGGGAGCAGAATGTTTCCTAAATTTAGTAATAGAAGAATCTTTCCTCAAGAGCACAGTTTATGTCATGTAACGGTCGTTTTGTATACTGGTGGTCCATCCTAAAAGAGAAATAAGTTTAAAAAAACTCAACTAGCAGAGCACACGCTAACAACAGTCACACTGGGATGAATCCCAGTTGAACGTCACCAAGTGAATTCTTTTTGAGCATTCTCGAAGAAGTTAAGTCTTGATGGGGTAATCATTTAGCCTCTTCATATACACAGCCACTTGTATAGCTGTGCTACTGGCTCTTGCACAATACTTGAGAGCGAATATTGCGCTTTTCACTTAATAAGCTTGAATATGAAGCTTACCCTGTCGAAGGTTTAAGAATTCAAATCGACATCTGAATCCATTTTGGGGGATCAAAAAATGTGCATTGTTTTCTCTCTCAAGCTTTGAGTTTCGACAGTCCGCGCCGGAATGCACTTTTGCACCGCTGCCAAGACGGTGGCTGTGAGAATAATATTTGCCTAAATTGATAGTATAAGATTTTTTATAGAATAGGACACTTTTTGGCAGTATCTCACAGAATTAGGACGTTTTTTTTGAAATTCACAGAACAGGACACTTTTTAGAAAATAGCCGTTCACCTCCGCCGCGTGCCCCCGTCGTCTTCCGCGGCCCAAAGACCCTACATCTCCGCAGCGTGCCCGCGTCATTGGCAGCGATTGGGAACTGCAGTTCTCGTCAAAAATCCATGTATTTCACAATATTCTCCCTATCATTAACTACTTGGTTCGTTAACATCTACGCAAGTTGGGGAGTTCTCAGTAGATCGGATGCCAACTTGGCCAGCGTCTCCATCGTCGAATAATCCTTGGTCGAGATATTGTTATGCGCCACGGCATCGATTGCGCATAAATTGCCAATCACTTCGCCACTCTGTGCTCGAAGGGGAAACCCCGCATAGAATTTCACCCCGAGGTTGTCCACACATGGCATCTTCGAGAACCGCATGTCTCGCTGGGGATTCTTAATCACGAGGGGTTTCTCGGCATAGACGGAATGCATACAGGGCACTTCGTTTCGAGGCAGATTCCGCGCTTCGGGTGGAAGGTTATAGTCCCCAACCGCATAGAAATGCTCGTCATCAATCATCGTCACGACGCCAATCGGGCAACCAAGACGCTTGGCAGCCACTTGGGCAATCAGATTCAAAGCCGATCGATCGTAATCGTCCTTGAGCGCGCCCGAGCTCTTGATCAACTCGACGCGACGGGCATCTTTCGTTGCTTCGGGTATTGGTGCCAAGGGAATATCTTTGTGCGTGACTTTACTCGCATCGAATCGAAGCTTGTAGTCCCGTGTGCGGTCGCTCACGTCGCAAGCGTTGACGCTGACCTTGCGTTGCGCTTTCGACAGTGTTTCATTCAAGTGGTTTTCAATGCCTGCAAAGACGTGCTCCACCTGGGTCTGTTTTTTGCGTGGACGCTTGCTCTTTTCATGCGACTTAGTCTCTCCTCTGTCAACACAATTGGCGCGTGCTGACGAGGATACACTAGGAATAAACTGTGGTGAACAATCAACAAGCGTTTCCAGAATCTCCAACGCTCGACTACGTGTGGCTGCATCTTCCGAGCACAGTTGCTTCGTCAAGTCACTGTCGTTAACTTCCGGCGAGAAGCCCTGCTTCGCAGGACGAGTTGCGGGGCTCAGTGTGGCCGTAGGAGGTGTTGTCCACTCTTCTGACGGTGTGTCCACAATAATGGGACCCAAGGCTGGGAGCAGATCTTCGTCATCGAACTTGCACGCATCGACACGAACGACACACTGTTTACAGCATCGATCCTGTCGAATGACGCCAATGCGTGCCTCGACATCATACAGCCCCGAGCAGTCTCCGCATACCATGTGGCCACACAGCTGGCAAAAGAGATATTGGCGGAAGAAATAGAACATTTTGTTGCAAATCATGCAATTCTTCTCGAGTAACAGGTCGGCTTGAGCTTGGGACAAGTCGATAAAGGCTTGGAAACCAAATCGACGACGTCGAATGACGCGCTCAAACTGTGACAACATTGTGGTCAGTGTCCGCATAATGTTGCGCGTCTCGGGATTCATCAACGTAACCCGACGCCGTCGGATGTCGACTGCCTGAGCACCTTGTTTTTCTTCCTCTGGTTCTTTCGAGATCGCGTTGGAGAACGATTGCGCGGGGATATCCGAAGCATAAGCGTGCGCAAAGATTTGAGTGCACTGTCGACTGCTTCCTCCAGGGTGCGGCACGTAGCGCAAGTCGAAGCCAATGCCAATATGATCAATCTCACCTCCCAAGAGCGAATTGGGCGTGTTTCGTAGCAATGGCTGCTTGTGGAGGTTGCGCGGCACCGTTTTCATCAAATGCACGGCGTGTTTCTTGTCTGCATCTTGATACGTGTATGCTGAAAACACGAGCTGTTGGGTGCGATTACGACGAGACTGTAGGCGCATTTTCAAGCTCGCACTGGGCCGCATCGTGGCGGACGTGACGGAAAGTGCCGCTTGTTTGGGCGTCTCGTCGTGGTCCGCGCCAGCCTCGTGCGCTTCGGCCCCTTGAAAAAAGATCACCTCGCCTTTTTTAAACTGTTTGCCACAGAGTGCTCGCATGGTCGAGTCATAGCCGTTCGACTTTTGATGCAACAAGACACTCAAGGCTTCATTCAAATGGCATCGTAGCTCGGTTTTAGCCGTCACGGCGTGCAAGAGATCCGTATCGTCCTCAAACTCGTCGCATGCATAGTGCGCTTTCATTTCTGCCAGCTGGACCCCATGCTTTCCATGACTGTGTTTCCATCGCCCGCCTTTTCCATTGGTTCGAACGGCCGTCTCGAGCTTGGTCATGGTCGCGACAATGTCGTCTCGGATCTCTTCGCCAGAGTGCACGAGTTGTTGCCGAGAGACGCTCGCATTGCGTAGACTCAGGCCACTGAAATCATCGCTTGACGTGGCGGATCGACTGTGACTTTTCTCGCTCTCGGGAAGGCTAAAGTCGTGGGTTCTCGACATGGCAAAGTCCCACGAGCGCGAATTCTTTCGATTGCTCATGTGGTGGCTGTTGCGTGTCGAATCGATGAATGAAGTGGTCAAGGGCACGCGAGTGAACAAGGAGCAGGAGTCTTAAAGTGTGGCAGAAGAAGGAGCGGCATGTCGTTGGACCGAGTTTTACGCATGTAGTAGTATCTATATACTTTTGGATGTATCAGTGCTACAGTAGTCAGAGACACGGGTAGAAATGATCGATTGCCACAAATGATAGTGTTGTAATGGTCACTTGAGCTCGGTTCGTCCTTCCTCGCGCTGAAACGATGTCGTTGGTACGGTAGCCGTTTCAAAACATGTTCGACAAATGAAGGGATAGGTGCGCCAACGCTGTCGCCAAAAGCACGAGGAAGTGAGTGTAGCCACTTTGGGCTTTGCACTCTTCCAGTCCCATTGGCTGTTGGGATGGTAAACATTTTTGCATATATAGGCGGTTACAGTTTTAAGTCGCACTAGGTACCGGATAGCCACTTAAGTAACGTTACATAATATACTTTCCAATTTGCATATTAATGGCCGACGATCGGCGCATACCAGCTTGCCTCTACTGCTGATCCCCCCTGGCCAAAACTTTCAGTCCAGGTGGTTTAAGATCGCATAAAGTGACTAAGAACTTTTATTTTTTTTAACAGATTATGATCCGAAGGCACGCTGAAGTATATCGTGGATCTTTCTTGGTATACAGAGTGTGCTTACGTGGATTTATTTCGTGGTTACGTTACGTGGAACTAGTGGAAAGTCCGCTGTTGAAAGGGCTAGTGGAGTGACGTGTCTTATCGAGGGTTTTTGATTTGACTAAAGATGAGTGATTCTGATGGAGGTGATGCGCCCTCCGCATGTGATTTTAGAGCGTTAATGCGTTGCCTAAAGGATATTAGGACTCGCCTGGCTGATATAGAAGATGAGCAGACCAGGCAATCACTTCCGAGTGTCTCGTCCAGGTCGAGGAAGGAGTCCCCGGTGCGAGTGCAGACGCTGAATTTCGGGACAGCGTACAAAGTTACCGTCCGTTCTGCCACCAGATGACGTTGAATGATCTGGACGAGGACGAAGGAGTTGAAGCTGGCGCTAGGCCACGCCCACATGTGAATGCAGCACATCGCGGAGTGCCGGTTGGTATGCAAGGTGCAGGCGGGGCTGGTGTACCTACTGGGCAAGGGCATATGCCTGTATACCATGCCGTTTAAAAGATCCCAAAGTTGACGATTGAAAAATTTTCGGGACGCGAGCTATATCCGGGTCTGGGTGCAGGGTATCGTCAATGGGCCTTCCTGTTCATGGAGGCTATCGAGATCGCCGAGATCACGTCTGGTTTTCAGTGGAGTGAGCGCCTAAAAGTTAACAAGTTAGGTGAACACCTTGAGGGCACCGCCATGGATTTTTTCCCGCTCGAACATCGGTTCGTGATGGCAGGTACGCCCTCAGCTGACGTACGTTATGGAGCAGATGTGGTTGGGATTGAAGGTGAACATATCCCACCAGCAAGCTGCTATATGATTTGCGATGGAAAAAGATTCGAGGCGAACGTGGACGGAGCACTTCCTCTACCTAGTAGCTCTGGCTCGCGAAAGCGGGTCGAGTGAAAAGTTGATAGTTGAAAATATTGTATAGTTCGCGGCTCCGAAATTAAAGGTGATGTTGATGGCAAGGTATGATCCTGGTAGACAGGACTACCTATGCCACGACCAAGAGCTAATTGTCTAGGAGCAAGAGCTAGAGGATGATGCCAGCAAGGGCAAGCAAGACGTTAAGTTGCAGGCGCATGCCGCAACATCGGGCAAGGGTCGCCGTGCATAATACAAATGCGGTGATGAGGGGCACATACCGAAGTATTGCCCCGAGAAGCGTCGAAAGAGTGGTAGCAATGGCAACCAAGTCATGAATCGAGGTGCAAGCGACAAGTAATCGAAGCGTTTCGTGTTATCTACCATGGAAACCACATTAGATACAGATGTAAATGCATGTGGTAATGATAAAGTTAATGGAAACATTTGGATTATTGACAGCGGTGAAAGTAGACGCTTGGTGTCGAACGCAAACCTGCTAGAAGATGTGAAAGAGTGTGTTCCTAGTGACACATTTGCGCTGCCGAATGGTGGCACCTTGAAAGCTACCAAGTTTGGTAAGCTTACGTTGCGCATTAAGTCGTGCGACGAAGTGAAACGGTCGTTGTCTTGACCGAAGTATACTTCGCACCGCAACTGGCAAAAAAATTGATATCGCTTGGTAGATTGCGCGAAAAGGGGTGCGCAATTGTCGATCACGGCCACAAGCTCCGAGTGATGCTAAGGAATGAAAAAATGTTCGATGTGGTGACCCACGGATCTTTGTTTATCGCAAGGTTTAAGGCTGGAAAATAAGATGGTTTTTCAAGGGATTTTGAGATCATGGTGGTTAGCAGTGTGCTGGAAGAAGTCGGTTCAGACGTGCACACTGGTAGCCTTCACCATTTCCTCGTGCGCTTGGGTCACCTGGCCTACTACAGTATCGAAAGGCTGGTCAGGGACCCCGTGTCAGTCATTGCACTCAAAGACACAAACAGGCCAAATTGCCTGACCTGTGCCGAGGGAAAGGCCACGAGAAAAGCGCAGCCGAAGGTGGATTCCGGCGGCAATGCACCGATCGACAGGATCGGGGGAGTGATATGCAGCTATCTAAAAGGCCTATCACTCCCCGTGACAGGCGTGGCAACCGCTATTTAGTCGTTTTCGTCGACCATTTTTCGAACTATGTTCGAGTGTTTGCGGCGCGTACCAAGGACAAGGCCGCAAGGATGTTCGGTCATTTCATAGCGTGGTTTGAGAACGAATTTTCTTTCAGGGTGCATGTGCTGCACTCCGATGGCGGCGGCGAATACCAGAACGTTGATCTGTTCTGTAAACAGACTGGTATTCGTCGTCAGAAGCTGGTAACCCCGCGACAAACGGCAAGGCGGAGCGGATGAACCGGACAATTTTCAACATGGTCCGGTGCATGATATTCGGATCGGGCGTACCCTTGACTTATTGGTCGGAGGCGGCTGAGTATACCGCATATATACTCAACTGCACTCCGAAAAGGTCAAATCCAGGGCGGATATCACCCTTTGAAGTGTTGACCGGCAATCAACCGGCACTCAACGACATAGTGGTTTTCGGGTCCCCGTGCATGGTTTGGAGGGACCCAAGGAAAAATACATTGTCAAAGCATGCTGAGCACGCCGTCATTTTGGGCAAGAGCGACGAGACCAAGGGTTACAAGGTGCTGCTGTTGAAGGACAGGGTGGTCGTGGCGACGAGGCATGTCATTGCGATCGAAACGCTTAGTACCGAGACAAGCAAATAAGTCAACATACAACGAATACCAGTCTGTTTACAGAACAGATCAACGTTCTGGTACTCGCCGCCGCCATGTTGGAAGGTGAAAGCGAGAAAGAGATGCGCCAATTGGCCGAGGCACGTTCGGGAAAAGCTGATTCAAGTGCAGCACATTTCTAACGTGGAAATGACGCGGTGGAAGAACCTGTAGCTGCACCCAAACGCATGAAAACGGTTGACCGGAGTGCGCGCAGGACGCGCAGACAGCCGAAAAAGACCCCAAAAGGACGGTAATATGCAGCATCACTATCTAAAAGGATTACTTCAAGCACTTCAAGCAATGAGTTTTCGAAAAAGGTTGACGAAAATGGGGGGAGTGGTGCAAGCACCCTATGTGTGTTCGCGGTTTGCGAACAGGATGCTCGAGTAGCGAGTGGTCCGCCGATGCAGCCGGATACTAGAAACTATAGGGAGGCCGATGGTGACTCCCAATCGATGATGTGGAAACATGCGGAATTGGAGGAGCTGAAGTCTCTCCAGGACCTAGGCACGTGGAACATCGTTCACCGCCCCGCGGACAAAGTGCCTCTCCCGACCAAGTGTGTGTACAAAACGAAAGTTAGTGCAAACGGGTCGGTTTTGAGGTACAAAGCAAGATTGGTCGCCAGGGGCGATAAAATTTTTTTGGTGATGATTATTTTTTTTACGTTTTCGACGGTTATGGAGTTGAACAATGTAAAGTTGCTCCTGATGTTGGCGCAAGTAAGGGGGGTGGCGGCACGCCACGGCGATGTGCCAAGTGCCTATTCCAAGGCGAAGTCGGAAAGTGATGTGGATATATATTTGCAAGTGCTTCAAGGTATGGAGATTGCAGCTGAAAATTGCGTGACTTTGGAGTAAAAACGAAAAAGGAGCTCGCGCTGAAACTGAAACGAAACCTTTACGGTTTAAAACAGGCTGGACTCCTGTGGAACCAATGTGCGAAACATTGATGAAGTTTGATTTCGTGCAGTGCGTTGCCGACACTTGCATTTTCGTGAAGCGTATGGATAATGAAGTCGGTGCGTACGTTGATGACCTCCTGGTAAGCGTCACCAGTGCTGAAATTGTAGATAATTTTTTGCAGACATGCAAGTGCTAGAGTTGAAAGACCTTGGAGGTGTTACGAAGTTTCTCGGCATCAGGATTGTAGGCGAACCCAAGAACGGTTACGTTCTGGATCAAGAAGCAACGATCAAGTAAAATCTAACCGCGCACAAATTGGAGAAGGTAACCCGTCTCGCACACCAGTGTTGATACTCGATGAAGTTAAAGAGTTCGGTGAAAGTTTTCCAGTGCAACCAAGGGGAAATCTGCCAAGCATCAAGCATTTTCAGTCGCTCGTGGGCAGCCTGCTATGGGCTGCACGGTGCACGCGTCCTGAGATTTCGTTCGCTGTGCACCGTGCACACGAAAAACTCATGCATCCACTCTCAGTGACTACAAGATTGCGAAGAGGATCCTCAAGTACCTCAAGGGAACGAGTGATCTTAAATTGGTTTTGAAGCACGACAAAGATCTGCCGTTGCCGCTGCGTATCATGGTATACAGCGATGCGGATTTCGCTGACGACAAGGCAGACCGCAAGAGCATTTCGGCTATGATGATTTTCATTAATGGAGTACTAGTGAGTTGGGCCTGAAAGAAGCAGACGGCGGTGGCTTTATCGACCTCCAAAGCTGAATTTGTTGCTGCTGATATGGCTGGGAAGTAGGCACTAGGATTACGCGAATTGATTGCCGAAATTTTGGGATGCACACGAAGACACCGCTGGTATTCAAGATGGACAATCAAGCAACGATATAACAATTGGAAGATGAAGCGAGCGATGCCAGCGCGAAGCATGTGGATATAAAGCTGAAATTTCTAAAGTACTTTACAAGGAAGGGCATCGTATCTGCCAGCCAAGTTACAAGTTAAGAGATTTTGTCCGATTTTACTGACCAAGGAGCTAAGTGCGCCGAGGATTCAAGCGTTGCGCGTATGTCTGGGATTGAAGTTACGATGGTACAGCCTCCGGTCTTTCAGGAGGAGTGTTGGAAGTGAGTGTAGCCACTTTGGGCTTTGCACTCTTTCAGAATAGTGGAATCCCATTGGCTATTAGGATGGTATACATTTTTTGTATATATAGGCGGTTACAGTTTAAAGTCGCACTAGGTACCGGATAGCCACTTAAGTAACTTTACATAATATAATTTCCAATTTGCATATTAAACGCACACCTTTACTGAATACTTCACGACCGACGATAGGCGCATACCAGCTTGCCTCTATTGCTGATCCCCCCCTGGCCAAAACTTTCAGGCCAGGTGGCTTAATATCGCATAAAGTGACTAAGAGCTTTTATTTGTTTTTTTTTTACATTGACTAGTCCACGCAATAAAATGCATTCAGTATGAAGGGGTTTTAGCTTGAGACCTAGCGCTAAGATGCCGCCGAAAATTCATGGGAGACAACAACAGCATTGACATGGACGTTACAATATTCTTCGAGTAAAATAATACTACTGTACAGGGCCATTTTGCCTCAAAGATCCGACGTTTCCATTGGACAAAATCGTGTGAAATAGATACCGCGTAAGTTGAAGGACGTTTTTTCTTCTTGGGAGTGTTGGAAGACAGAGATTTGCTCGCACACTGAGGTGTGCATCCTGAGTGGTTATTGGTCCGGTTAGAGTCAGCAGGAAGTTTTCTCTAGGCGTGCTATAGCTAGGATGTTAAAATGCAGCGCTGTTTGAAGACATCAAGGATCTTAAAGTTGGACATCTTCGCACAAGACCAAAAAAATGTATACTAAATTTTTGTGTATTTGTGTCAGACTATAATTTAGTTATAGTCAATTATATTACTTTTGCATTTTCTTTCTCTTTGCGACAAGGCGCTTTCTCTTACCGTTGATTCTTGGTACCACGCATCCTCGCACATACAGTGTGCAAATTACCTGTGTACCTAATATCGCATTAACGTACAAGACTGTGTGACGACTACAAAATTTCTTGTGGATATTATCGATTGTATTGACTTTATCACGAGGAAGAACGATTCACTAAGTGGAAGTTTACGTTTGGAGTGAAGTCACGATAGACTAAGGGTAACTTTACGTATTAAGTGGTTGATTATAGATTTATTGGTGTGGTAAAGCACATTGGCGAACAACAGGTTATGAGCCCAAGTGGTGACAGTGACTCTACGGAAGGGAAGGCAGCCGCAATTAATAATGACACTGAAGGGTCGACCGACATCTTAACGGTCCTCCGGGGAATGGCAGTGCGCCTGAAATGGCTGGAAGATTCTCGTGGAGAAGTATCTGATGGAGGGGTAACGTTTACCATACCCCCAAAGGAGATACAAAGATGAGCATGGCCTCCCTGATTGGGAGCCATGAGGAAAGGGCAACGTATAAGGTTGGAAACCCTGGGACGATAAGTTTCAATAACTTAAGTAAGGCTGGTGCGATTATTTTTGACCGTGGGGCGGCGAATGCCGAGCGAGTCAGAGCGAAGCCGGGGGCGCAAGTGCCCATGTATACACACCAAGAGGTGAGGCATTACCATAATCAGGGAGGAGCAATGCATATACCAAGAACTCTATATACGAAACATTGTCGACTGCAAATGAGCACGTTCGACGGGAAGGAAGTCTATCGCTGATTGGGTTCTGGGTTTCAAGATTGGAGAAAGAAGTTTTTGCGTCAAGTTGAAATAGCTGAAGCTGCTTGCGGTTTCCCGTGGACTGAGGATGTGAAGGTGGACCTACTTGGCCACTACCTCACGGGAACCGCGGAGAGCTATTACAACCGCCAAATGGATACGTGGTGGAGTGAGAATTCCGCGTTATGGTACGTCATGGATAAGCTTCTATCGACGTTTCACACGCAATAAACTTCATCGTAGACAATGATGTTGTTCTCGGACCGGAAGAGTCCCGCACGGAGTTGGCCGGAACATTTTTCAGTACTTGCTGGCTGTGGCTGAGGCTGCAGGAGGACGTGCCGACTCCTTGGTGCTTGATTTATCACGCAGCGCCGGAGCTGAAGCACGTCATGATGTCTAAGTATGACCACACCGAGTGGATTACTTAAGACAAGCTGAAGAACTATGCCAGTTTGCACAGGCGGTACAACACGACGGATGAAATCCAAGGGCATCGTCACATGGAGTCGTGAATGTTGTGGTCGACATTAAGGCCAAGCCACGGAAGTGTCTCACATGTGGCGAAACAGGACATCTTAAGTGGAACTGTTCCAAGAAGGACAAGAAAAATGTGGACTTTACCCTGACTATTACCGAAGACTATGGAAACGTGGCAAAAGAAAAATGGATACACGACAGTGGGGGTATGCACCTCACGAACGATGCGAGTTTCTTGAGAAACACCGAGCGAGTATCGGGTGTGTGCTTCCAAGAAGATGGTAAGCAGTTGGATATTGCAATGAAGGGAGATTTGCAGTTCGACGTTAAAAGTGGAGACGTTGAACGTTTGATTAAGGTGGAGGACGTGTATTACGTTGAGAAACTGTCACGAAATATACTGTCATAATGTCTACTGGAAGAAAAGGGATGTGGATTGTCGTATAAAGATGAAAGAAGAGTCATCAAGCACCAGGCAAGTGGTGAAAGCATTTTCGATGTGGAGAAAATAAACAAGGTATTGAACGTGTACGGGTGGACATACCAAGAGAGAATCTCAAGACAATCGTTACGAAAAGGAATGATGATGGAAAAAGTGACGAAGTAAAAGGTTACAAGGTTTTTCTACAGAATGAGAAAAAAGTTGTGGTTACACAACATATCAAGAACACCGAAACGTTGGACCAGACGCAGAACCACCAAATACGGGAGTTGTTTTTGGATGGAAGCAGTCAAGATTCAGAAGGAGCCGAAGAACTTAGTGATTGCGCAGCAGAAGAAGTGAATAACCAGAATGGCAAGAAAAGTGGACTAACGAAGAAGAAAAAGAAGCCGTGGACGAGACAGCGTCACGGCACGCGGAATGACGTGAAGAAAAACGGGAAGAATACTGAAGATCCCGAAACGAATAAGGAACCAAGAGATGAGGACAATGGCGTTATTAACATGGTGACGGGACTGGATGCAAAGAATTATAGCAAAGCGATGAAGAGTGAACGCAAGGACGACTGGTTATCAGCTATAAGGAGTAAAGTATCGGCACTTGAATTGAATGAAGTGTGGAATGTGGAGCTAATACAGGATTACTGCAGGCCGTTATACATCAAATGGGTGTTCAAGACGAAGACGGACGCGAATGGCAATATTGAGAGATATAAAGCGCGTCTAGTGACATGTAGAAATGAACAGCGTTTCGGTATTGAATACTGATTGACGGTCGCTGCAGTTATGGATATGAGTATAGTGAAGATCATTTTAGCGCTAGCTAGGAAGTGGAGAGTCAACGCCATACAGGGAGATATACCGAATGCATATGTTGAAGCGTTGGAGGAAGAACATGAAATATTTTTGTTCATACCCAAGGGAATGGAGATTATTGAAGAAAACCGGAAGAACGGAGTGAAGAGTACATATGAATTGGTGCTGAAACTTAAGCAAAAATTGTTTGGATTGAAGCAGGCAGGACGCATATGGAACCGTTTGCTGCATAACAAGCTACTGGAACTAAAATTCACGCAAATTTGCACTGACATGTGTTTATATTTTAAGAGACACGATGTGAACATCGTCGTAGTTGGAGTGTATGTGGACGACTTGTTGGTGATGGGTACAAGCGAACGTCTTGTAAAAATTTTCTTTCAAGAAATGGAAGTACTCAAAATCAAGGACCTGGGCGAAGTATCGATGTTTTTAGACATGCGGGTGACATATAGTGATGAAAGTGGTTATTATCTGGACCAGGAAGTGATGATACAAAGTTTGCTGGACGATTATGGATTGATGGAAGCTAATATTGTGAAGACGCCTATCAGTACGGATTATGAAGCACTTACGATGAATGAACAGGTGGATCTGATGACACGACCTAGTGACGAAACGCCCGAAGTGAGGGACCCCCAATCTCTTGTTGGATCCCTCCTGTGGATAGCGAGGTGGAATAGGCCGGACATCGTGTTTGAAGTTCATAGGGCGACTAGACAGTCGCATGCACCGAATATATCGGATTGGAATTAGGCGAAAAGGACGCAACGGTACCTGAAAGGAAGATGACGTTAAGGTTGAAGATGGAGTTTTCGAAAGATTACGACATGGAAAACGTTTTTATTTTGGAGTGATACAGTGATGCAGACTACGCTGGATGTAAACAAGATCGAAAATCGGTGACTGGTGGATTGGTTTCGCTTAATGGTATAATTCTTTACTGGATATGCGAGCGACAAGGGTGTTTGGCGCTTTCGACTATGGAAGCCGAGTTTTATGCAGCTACGCAAGTGGAGTGTGAACTAATTGGCGTTTTCGAACCACTCACGGAAATTTCTTGCAAGTGAAGCTGCCTATGAAGTTAAACTCGGATAATCAAGCGGCGATCAAGTATCTGGAAGGTGAAAACCATTCGGGAAAAATGAAGCATGTGGATGTAAGTATCAAATTTATCGTATCCAAGCAGAAGGAGGAGATGATTACGGTGCAATACAAGGCAACACAGGACATGTTAGCTGATATGTTTACCAAGGCGTTGACAGGAAGGAAATTCGAGTTTATCGATGGAGAAAATCACGAGTTTTACCACTTGGTGCATGCACAGCCAAAGATCACGATTATGCCCAATTCCGCTCTTGGAGTCCCTGACGGTCCAGACTGGAAAACCGATTGGCGACGGGAGCGGGGCCTTGACAAAGATCTGCTGCCGATCCTGGGTGACATCAAATTTCGTCTCCAGCACAACGGCTTCAATTTCCGGTCCAAGTATCGATACCGAGATCGCGACGCTGTTTGTGTCCACGGCTGCGACACAGACGAAAACGCCCGTCATCTCTTCTGGGACTGCCCGGTGGCCAAGACTGTCTGGGAGTCCGTTCCCTCGCCGTTCGAAGAACTAGTGGAAGGGTCAGTGACGTGGACCATGGTGTTATACCTCTTGAACATTGAGTTCAGGTCTGGAATGATGGCAGAATACGGAAGTCACAACATGCTCCGTTTCTTTAACGTGCTGCGCTGTGCAACCCTGTACATGCTGTGGCTTCACCGGAACGACCGCCTGTGGAATAACGTGGCCACAAGCACGGAGTTTGTAAGACGTCGAGCGAAAGTGTATATCGAGCTTCACTTCCGGCGGATGTGCTCGGTAGTCAACTCACGATTACTTACATTGTGCCGGCGCTGAGTGCTAAATCTGCCGGGCCCAACTGAATACGATGACCCGTCCGACCCTCCGGCAGCAGTCCGAGCGTGAACCGAGGACTACCCTCGCACAGCCCAAAGGAGCCACGGTACCATCACCAAGGCCTCCCTCAACATGCTCCGATCGCCCCCGACTACCTTGGCCGCTCACGTCGGTGACACTGAAGGACCTTACGGAGGAATGGCTACCCCCGCTCGTTCCAACCGTTCCACCTTCGGCGCAGGCCTGGGCTGTCAAGGGTGCTCTCACGCACACTGGGGAGCCCACGGAGTTAGCTCTCTTGCGGTTCATGATCCACAAATACAACAATCTTCTCAGTTTCACGTCCGAGCACCACAATCCCAAGTTTCTTCGCCAAAGGGGCACTTACCTCGCTTAAGTTGCGCGAACCTCGGTTAAGTTGCTGGTGGATCTTTTCGGTCGGCCCTGGCAAATTCTCGAATGACGGGTCCCAAGCCCCTCGCAGCCACACAATTTGGAGCAACCTTCACGTCACCTTGTGGTACCTCTGAGACTTGATGAACCTCTACAACTTGGATACACCTCAAACTTTATATCGCCAAAAGTGGAAATCAGGCCTTTTGACCTGTCAAAATTTATATGTACTTTTTTGTACATGTACTTTTTTGTACAAGTACAAAAAAGGACGATTTCAAGACAACCAAGGCCACTAGTATAGGGAACCTGCATATCATTCGACATCATTTTTACGCTCTTTAAAGTATAATGAATTATTATTAACCAGGAAGAAAATTCGAAGGCATGCGATCAAGAATTGGACTAACGGAAGATTGAGTGGATATACCTGTTGTTTTTTGGCCATGCACGAAGATTAGAAGGAGTGTTAAAATACAGTGCTGTTTGAAGACATCAAGGCATTTAAAGTTGGACATCTTCGCACAAGACCAAAAAATAGGTATACTAAATTTATGTGTATGTGTGTCAGACTATAATTTAGTTATAGTCAATTATATTACTTTTGCATTTTCTTTCTCTTTGCGACAAGGCGTTTTCTCTTACCGTTGATTCTTGGCACCACGCATCCTCGCACATACAGTGTGCAAATTACCTGTGTACCTAATATCGCATTAACGTACAAGACTGTGTGACGACTACAAAATTCCTTGTGGATATTATCGATTGTATTGAATTTATCACGTGGAAGAACGATTCACTAAGTGGAAGTTTACGTTTGGAGTGAAGGAACGATAGACTGAGTGGAACTTTACGTATTAAGTGGTTGATTATTGATTTATTGGTGTGGTAAAGCACATCGCGCGAACAACATAGGAGTAGTGATACGTGTTTTTTAGTAAAAGTAAAAGTATATATAATTTGATATTAAAAAGCTTAGACAAGAATCATTTATGTAGTACACTTGCTTAAGATGAATTTTGGTTGGTTTTTTCCTCACTGAAATCAAAACCAACTTTTGGTCTTGTATATATCCTGTGTACATAAGAAGCAATGATATTTCAGTTGAAATATAATTTTTCTAATTGGAACATTTAGGTTGTTCCAAAAAAATTGAATTATAAATTCTTATTATCCATTGGTAATTTGATTGGGGGGTTAACTTAACCGAAGCCAGAAGGGATTTAGTCTTATAAATAAATCCGCAAAGTTACTAAATATTTGTGTTTGCTTAGATTTTGTTATATTAGTAATTCTGAACGATTATTATACAATACTCGTTAATCTTCGGTCTAGCACATAAGTATCTATTTGTGTAAGACTTAATTAGGAAATAGGTATAGTTAATTGTATATAATACTGCATTAACTATTTGAAACAAATTTGTTTTTTTTACTTATATCGTGGGCTTTTTCACGCAATAATAACAGTATAAGCACGTAACAGCACTTCTGTTTTACCTGGTATTACTCTGAGGTCCCTCTTAACGACCACTGGCTTGTGTTGCAACAGCGTTTGACGACGAAGAGTCCTAGGTTGCGATGGTACTAGACGAGCGCTCCTTTACGAGGGCCAGAAGCTCTGAAGTGCATGATCAGGAGCATAGGGGCGATACGAAGGCAAAACTCGAGGCTAAAACTCCAGTCGAGCAAATGAAAATAAGATACATGTTTCGGAAAAATTCAGTGGCTTCCTCGCTGGCGCCATCAGCGCCCACGACGTCACACGCCGATACCCATATGGCCGACGTAGTCCCATACAAACGGACGGGAATCCTCTCCTCCGATGACTGCTCGAATTAAAACTATAGGTGTACCATATGCTTTGCAATTACACGTCTCACGTCGCACCTAAGCATGGGCATGAGGGCGCAGACAGGCTGAACCGTGTATGCTTAAAACGGAACACATGAATTAAAGATCATCTTGGAGTCTCATGAAATCATACGTTTATCTAAATTCCTGGATCTGCCACAATATTTGTCTCGAAAATATTGTGAGCGATCCACTAGACGCAGCTACTCAAAAAGCTGTTTATACAAGGAGACTGATTACCACTGACCACCTTGAAGAAAAACTAAGGAGGGTAGTCAGTGGCCATCATAATGAAGAAACAGGTCAAACGAGCTCATCTGACTTGATTACGGAGCGTTTCGGGACAGTTAACGTCCTAAAGCAAACATAGACCATACTATATAGCCTGTCCGTAATCCTCCAAAATTGGGTTCGGATGTGATGCACCTTCAACTCTTTCTTGGAAAACGTTCTAAACAACTTAAGAGACGACCAGATCTGCGCCATCGTTGCGAATGATCAATAGTGGATAAAAATGAAGAGGTATCCAAGTTACAAGCTCGAACGTCGGTAACGAATTCATTCCCGGTGAAAAAACAGAGTTCATTGCTTGGGAGCGCACAGCTGGTAGTTGCATTCTACTATCTTGAAGAGGTTTGGGAACTACGCTGCCGTAAGTTTTATGAGAACTACAAAAAGCTAAAGGGGATCTCTGCATGAGATAGACCTCGTGCTGGGAACGAAGTATTGGCCACGCGGCATGGGCTTTTACCCCGTAATCAAGTGAAAACAATCCGCGAGTTGTTTGAAGTTTGGCGTTGTCGTAAAGGAAATTAAAATTCAGTGTTTCCACTCAAATTACAACACAAAAAAGCAATAAATCTGTCCTTCTTGCTTAACTTCCCAGGTTCTAAATACTAACGTCCGAACCAAAAAATACCGAAACACGTTATGGACATACTTCCCAAAGAGTCTCAGGCTGCTCCCAACTATAGTGGCCCCATACAACTGTTGCTTCTCTCACTTAGATGCTCACTTAAAGACCTTCTTGTATTAAACTTGGTTTCAGTATAGGAACGGTAAGGAAGGATTGCTGTAAGGTTGCAAACCGCTGTTGTGATCAAGGGGAAATTAGAATCTGTAAGTATTACCAAATCCAATATCTAAGTCAACCACTTCTTTACCTACTACTTCTTGTTTACTTCAGTGCTGACTCCAATACTTGACAGTTACTTCTGAGACCCTCCATAATCCGATCGGTCGTGAGGCGGTCGTGCATAGCAACATCTGATTGGTTGAAAATCGTCACCCAAAACTCCAATATCACACCAATCATACTCAGACCCTCCATAGTCGATCGGTCGTGAGATGGCCGGCGTGATATGGCTGGCGTGAGAGGGCCGTCCATAGCGCATCTGATTGGTTGAAAATCTTCACCCAAAACTCTAATATCACACCAATCATAATCAGACCCTCCATAATCCGATAGGTCGTGAGATGGCCGGCGTGAGACGGCCGTCCATGCTTGCATCGGATTGGTCAAAATCTTCACCGACTGAGCCCTGTCAATAACTGACTCACATCAGTGTCATCCATAATTGAGACTAAAATGATACATCACCACAATCGCCCCTTGCGTTACTTCAGCGTAAGCGAGCAAAAGGCACGCACACAAATACTCCTTAAATGCCCCACTTCAGATATTCACGTGCAGAATTTTCATTCATAGTCGTGGCGAAACCCGGAACATCATTTTACTTGTATATGTTTATCATCTTTTTCCAAGTACTTTCTTGTTCAAAAACATAGCGAGCCGCGATTATGAAAAGATATTCACGAGATCTGCTGAGGGTTACCAAAGATCTTGAAGGGTATCCTTCCAGGAATCCTAGTGTATGCGAACGAACCATGTATACAATAACAATATCCCCCTCACCACCTTGACTAGAATCGGTAGTAGCTACCTCAATATCCAAATATTCGTCGTACGCATAACCCATGTTTCGTAATTCCTTCTGTACTGCCGTGACTTGTTTTTGATACGGCGAAATAATTAACAGTGATTTCCTAATGGCAGTATTCGTTCTTTGCTTTTCATTTTCCATCCTGACGTGTATTTGGTCCAACAAGAATATATCAATCGCCAGGTCGATAACATTTTCATGCTTGTATTCTTGACGTTCAGTTTCCTCCATCCTTTCTTGAGAACTAATACATAACACCCGGATGCCTTTGATATTTCGCCTCCTAGAAGGGTCGCGATCAGTTGGTCTGGACCAATCAATTACTTCCAGACTATCAAAATACATCGCATCCAAATAATCCTGTGATTTAACCGCTCTATCTCGAATAGTATATGGATAAAACGCTTGTAACAGTCTCTTAATTTTCGGATAACTCCTAAATTCTGCAGTCATGGTGATCCCAGGAAATACAGATGATATTTTGTGGACTGCGCGAAAGTGGTCTATGGAGTGTAACAATCCCCAGGTACTTTTTTGTGACGGCGAGCACCACTGTGAAACCGATGCCTCAACCTTTCATCTATAGGAGAATATGCAAAAAGCTGATAAGGATCATCCGCTGATACGAGAACCTCCACCTTTGACCTATAGCCTGTAATAATGCCACTCCTTTTGTTTGGGCACCATCATTAATTTTACGTTATAAGACACCGTTTGAAAATCCGGTCGCCCTAATTGTGCCAAGGTAGCATCAATTAAACTTGCTTGTTCCATTGTATCCTTATCCTTCAATCTTAATCTTGGTGGGATTTCTTTTCGATTCACGTGACCTTCCAATGAACGCCGCTCTCGCTGCAATATTTCCGAAAGAAACCTTCGTCGATATTTTTCAGCATCTGGTAGTAACATAGTACCTTTTATATCACCCAAACGAACTTTTTATTGGTCCTGTATCTGATTGGAATCCGTCAACCTTTTAAGATCTTCATCAATGGCTGCATTAGTTTCCGAAACGATAGCAATTCGAAAATGTGGGAACACTTCTAATAATGTTAACACAATAGCGTAATGGTAGAGGTCTTCCCACATCCATATAGACCACGAGATATAAAAATTCCTTTTGTCTCCACAGCTGCCCGTATCACATTCATCTGGTCCGTCTCTAACGTATTTTGAAATTTCTTATACACACGTGTCTGTTCCATCTCGGCTATCACTAATGCGGCCCTCAGCGACTCAACAGTCTCTCTTCTAGTCATCAATTGTAACAATGAAGACGGCGGCTCTATAGTTAATTTATCCGCCATGCCGAATCTTCTGACATAATTCATAATATTGGTCATGGGTAACCATCTTAACTCGCAGATGTTTTAGCCTATATCTCTTCCACTAGCCGTGCTTAAAATGGAGTACCGGAATCCAATGGAACCTACTATCCCCCTATCAAAAAAATTTCACTTATTGTGCCGTAGGAAACACAATTTTCCATAATCCCATCTCCTTAAGCTTGCTGAATCTGTGGTTACCTGCTCCATCATGATATTTCCGGTTACGTGCAGATATAGCATCCCTCTCATTAATGGCATTAAATGGTCGGTACCACGGTCATTGTCGTAGGTATCCCATCGTTTGGCTAAATACTGACCAATCCCGTACGATGAAACATGAAGCCCAGTGGTTGACATAGCATCTTTTGTCTCCCAATCGTATTGAATCGGTTTTAGCGCAAACTTCTTCTAAATGTGTTATCAAACACATAGTGAGAAGGTAGGCATTCACCGACGTGAATTTGTCCATGTACACCACCCGAGCATTGCGATATAGCCAATGTCTGCATTCTTCTTGATATGATAGTTGAATTGTGGTATAGTCACATCATACTTTAGACAACATAAGTCATCTCTACAAGGTCCATAACCACCACCCCAACACTCACGAAGGAAGACCACTAAGGATTATGAATCTCTTAACAGTAGTGTAACCACGAGCAATACGTTTCTTGTATCTTCTTGAGTGATTGATCTGATTTGTCGTCTTCCACAAGGTTCTCTGTGTAGGGCCCGAGACTTGGTTTCACTAATAATATTTCTTGGGTCAATAGTGACGTTATCTACATCTTGACACCATTCCCTTTCAACATATTCCATGCGTGTTATCACTCGCCTCGCGGTTGTCCCTAGGTTACATCCACTACGCCACAATAACTCTCGATGCTCTGCTGTGACCAAACCATCATTGAACTTGTACTTTCGATAATCGTCATCCCTATGAGTCACTGTTTACTGGTTTGGACACCTCCGCATTAATATCAACATTGGAGTCAGGTTACTCAGGATATATTCGCATAACTCATCATGTCCACTCTCTGCAGTTGTAGATAATTCACCACCTTCCTTGGTAGCTTTATCCTCCTCTTCCAGTACTACACAACTCTTGTTATAGGACAGATCTTCTTCTCTAGATACCAAGTACTTCTCATCACCATTACTAGAACTGGATTCCAAATCTTCTGTCGAATCGACCAAACTCCACCGTTGGTATAGTTGGCTTGTCTTCTTCATCATACTCTACGGTTCATCTAGATTTCTCATCATCTAGTGATGCTCCCATCTTCTGTTCACCCACATAGTCAATTACTTTGGTCATCACTGTTTCGTGCTCAATATCTGTGACCTCCACATCCTCGATGACCATTAACGATTGCTCTTGTTGATTCGATGAAAACTCGATTAACTGCTCTGATTTTCCTTCCTCTTGTGAACCTGATATCTGACGCTTGGGCATTGTTTGATCATTATGAATCTGTTCCTCATCATTGCCCATAATACTTCCTTTTTCCGATAAACACATTGGCTGTATGAATGAGTGTTTGGTGTTGTGCAGCTTGTGCTTTAGTCGGAGGAGGCTATGCCTAATTCCACTTTCTGTTCTCGGATCGTGCTTACGTCCAGTCGTATTTGCGGCATCATGCAACCTTTTTGCGATAACTTTTGCATCCACATCTCCACATTTCATCGCTTCTACCAGTATATCATATTCTTGGTTCGTCCATCTCCTGCTGTTTTTTTAGGTGCACGACGAATCATTTCCTGATCTGGTGGTCTCTGGGTTTTGCCTTTATCGGAAAGACACAATTTCTGCATCTTCTTTTGCACAGCCCCTATAGTGCGTATCTTCTTAAATTGCGGGAAATTTACTGGATATTGCTCAACTATTTCTGCGGCAGTAGATTACTGTTATATTATACTTGTCAACCATTTCACTTCACTCTCTTCCCACTCAACAACCCGTTTGCTTTTAGCTCCCGGTTGTCCTAACATAGGTATGACCCCTTTCTTAGCCCTTTTGTGTGGCATTGCTGATTATATAAGCCATATATATCATGAACTGGGGTTTCCAGACTTTTGCTTGCACGTTGTATCCTCAATAACTATTCCTTTTCTTCGTTGGTACATAGTGAGGTAGATTTAGATGTTGGTGCAGTTGTAGTTGTTGATTCGCTCGTTTCTGGGGCTATATTCTCACAGATGGGGGCATCTACCTTGTCGCTCCCCACCTTGTCATCTGCTTGACCTGACGCTCTTAAACTTAATAGTGTCTCTATCATATCCGTGTTGCTCATCTTGCATTCCCGTTGAATCCGTAAGCAGTCACAGATGTTGTCTTCTTCTTTCAACGAGTTTAATTCCACGTTAACTCAACTTGGATATAATGTACGCTTCTGGTAGGTGTTTCATTGTCCAATTTCCTGTGTTGACTGTTTTGGCTGTGACTGCGCTGGTCGGCCTAACTTAGCAGGTTTCTCTGGCAACCAATTGAAAATAGCATCCAGTAGCACTCAATTGGTGGAAACCTCTACCTATGATCAAATATTACACCAATCATACTCAGAACCTCCATAATTCGATCGGTCTTGAGATGGCCGGCGTGAAATGGCCGTCCATGGTAACATCTGATTGGTCGAAAATTTCCACTCAAAAAATTCAATGTTACTCCAATTCCCGACATTCCGTATTCACTCCTGTCGTGAAGGAGTTGAAAATTGTAATAAATCCACTTAATCAACAACACAAGGAGGTAATAATCCATTCCTCCTTGCTTTACTTCCCAGGTACTTAATACTACCGCCCGAACCAACAAATCAATCAAACACACTAGGCACACACTTCTAAAGGTAGTTCCAGGCTTCCCCCAACACTCGCTAGTTCCGAAAGTCTACGCCTCCACTTGCTAGGGCGTTCACTCAACGACTTCTTTGTATTACACTTTATTTTAGTATGGGAACAATAAAGAAGGTTTTTTGAGGGCCGCCAGAGATCTCTCAGGTTCAGGGGAAATTTGATTCTATTAAGTGTTACCAACTTTTACATCAAAGTAAATCACTTCTCTCACCCACAACTTCTTGGTTACTTCCCGCTGACTTCAATACTGGACAGTTACTGTCGCGACCCTCTGTAATTTGATTAATCAGATTGGCCTCGCGATCTGGCCGTCGCGATCTGGCCGTCGCGGGTCGTTGCTGATTGGCTGAAAACATCCATTCATAACTCCAAATTCATACCAATCATAAGTCAATTGACCGTGATCTGGCCATCGCGATCTTGCCGTCGCGATCTGGCCGTCGCGGGTCGATGCTGATTGGTCGAAATTTCTCATCCAAAATTAAAATACTTAACCACTTGAGAACACCAAGGAACATCGAGCCGATCAACTTGAGCAGCCCGGGGCGCATGACTTTTCGTTGGCTCTGCCGCCATGAATGCATCCACCGTTGTGCTTGTAAGTTGTGCCTATGTCTTGACTTTCTTTGGTGAAACTGACGGTTTGTCTTCATAGTCTGGCTACCCTGTTATCTCATGTGTCCTAGCGCTCTTTGTTGTTAAATTATATAGCCGAGGGTGCATGACTTTTCATTGGCTTTGCCGCCATGAATGCATCCACCGTTGTGCTTGTAAGTTGTTCCTATGTCTTGACTTACTTTGGTGATGCTGATGGTTTGTTTTCCTAGTATGATTACCTTGTTACCTCATGTGCCCTAGCGCACCTAGTTGCTGGACATCGAATCAGACAGTTTATGGAGCTGAAGGCGCTCAGCTTAGCGTTAGCGTTAATTCCATGATGCTAGAGCCAAAACAACGTGCCGAGACATTGTGAAAATGCGGGAAGAATTACTTGGCACTAGTGATGGATAGAAGCATCTTGATAGAAGACAGAATCATCGCACTACTAACACCATGTTACACTAAGTGTTCATATTGTCCACATATTGAAGGCATAACACAATCTTCGTCACTAATATTCAGTGTTTGAAGAAATCACCAGCGTAAAAAGCGACATCGTGCTAGCGTGTAAAGTTTGGCGAGATAAAATATACCATGAATTGATAACTACAACAGATCATCTCCTATATGCTGTAAATATATCTTCCACTTCACCACAATCTCCCCTTGCGTAACTTCATCATAATCGGTCAAAAAGCACGCACACACATGCATCTTAATGATCATATCTCAGACATTTACGTGCCTCGTTTTCATCCATAGTTGTCGTGAAAACTGGAACATCCTTTTACTTGCATATATCCATCAATATTTTCCATGTACTTTAGCATTCGAAAACGTAACGAGACGCAACTATGAAGAGGTAATCGCGGGCTCTGATTAGTGTTACTAATGATCTTGATGGGTAACCTTCAAGGAATCCCAATGAATGTGATCGAACCATAGACACAATAACAATATCTGCTTCACGACCCTGACTAGAATCGTTCGTAGCTACCTCAATGTCTAAGCACTCGGCGTATACCTGACCCATGTATTTTAATTGTATCTGTATATCATTGACTTGTTGCTGATATGTCGAGATAACTAACAATGATTTTCTTACGGTCATATTTGTTCTTCGCATTCCACTTTCCAGCATAGCGAATATCTTCCCCAACAATTATATAAGCATGGCTAGCTCAATAATATTACCATGCCTATATTATTGACGTTCCACTTCTCTTATCCACTCTTGAGAGCTAATCCATACAGTTACATTACCCTTGAGACTTCGCTTCCAAGAAAAGTCACAATTAACTGGCTTACCCCAAACAATCACATCCAGACTATTAAACCGCATTCCATCCAAATAATTCCTTGATGTAGCTGATCTGTCTCGAATTGTATACGGATAAAACACTTCTAACAATCTCGTGATCTTCGGATGACTCCTGAATTCTGCAGTTATGTTGATATTAGGGAATGCTGGTGATAAGTTATGGCTTGCGAGACAATGTTCTATGGAGTGTAGAAACCCCCAGGTGATTTTGGTGACGACGAGAACCACTGCGAAACCGATGCCTCAACTTTTCATCAATACGAGAGTATACAAAAAGCTGATAGGGGTCACCCACTGATACAATAGCCTCCACTTTGGGTCTAATAGCCTGTAATAATGCAACTTCTGCTGTTTGGGCTCCTTCATCATTGATAATCACGTTATAAGACACTGTTTGAAAATCCGAGCACCCTAATTGTGCCAAAGTGGCAAAAATTACACGTGATTGTTCTAGTGTCTCCATCTCTTTCACTCTTAATCTTGCAGAAATTTCTTTTCGCACCACGCGACCCTCCAATGAATATCGCTCCCGCTGCAATATCTCCGAAATAAACCTTCATCAGTATGGTTCAGCATCCAATAGTGCCATTGTACCCTTTATCTCACTCAACCGCACTATATCTTTGTCTGGTATTGCCTTGGAATCCATCAACCTTTTGAGATCCTCGTCAATGGGTTCATTAGTCTCCGAAACGATAGAAATTTGAAAATGTGGAAACACCGCTAATAACTTCAACACAACAGCTGTAATTGTAGATGTTTTCCCACATCCATAATGGCCACGAGCAAGAAAAAATTCTTTTGTCTCCACAGCTGCTCGTACTACTTTTAACTGGTCCAAATCTAGCGTATGTTGAAATTTTTCATATATTCGTGTCTGCTCCATCTTCGTCATCACTGATGCGTCTCTCAGCGACTAAATCGTCTCTCTTTTAGTCATTAATTGTAATAATGGAGATGGCGGCTCTCTAGTCAATCTATCCACCATACTGAATCTTCCGACATAATTCATGATATTGGCCTCGGGTAACCATCGTAAGTAGTAGATGTTTCTATGTATGTCCTTAACATTGGCGGTGGTTATAATAAAGTACCGGAATCCAACGGAACACACTATTCCCCAACCCAAAAACTTCAACTCCCGGTATCGCACGATGCATAGTCTTCCATAATCAGATCTCTTCAAGTAGACTGTACTTATGGATACATATTCATTCCTGAAGTCCACATTTACTTGCAGATATAACACCCCTCTCATTAATGGCATAATATCATCGGGACTATGACCATTGTCGTATATTTTCCATCGTTTGGCTAAACACTGCCCTGTTCTATAGGATGCAACATGAATCTCCGTTGTTGACTCTACATCTTTTGGATCCCATTAACACTCGTAATGAATTGGATCGGTAACAGAAAATGCCTCTAGGTGCGTTATTAAACACATAGTGAGAAGATAATCATTCACTGATGTGAACCTGTCCATATACACCTCCCAAGACTTTAAATATAGCCAATGCCTGCATTGTCCTTGATAGCTAAATTGTGGTATCGTGACATCATACTTTAGTCAGCATAATTCATCTCTACATGGTCCATAACATCCATCCCAACACTCCCGAAGGAAAACCACTAGAGATCCTGAACCTCTCAGTAGAAGTGTAACCACGAATAATACCTTTCTTGCATCTTCCGGATTGATCGATTTGAGTTGTTGCCGCCCACCAAATTCTCTATGAAAACTCAAAGACTTGGCTTCATTAATAACAATTCCTGGCTTAACATTAACCTTATCAATTTCTTGACACCACTCCCTTTCAACATCCGACGCACGTGTGAACACTAGCATTGCAGCTGACCCTGGTTGACACCTACTCTTCCACAATAAATGTGGTTTGTCTGCTGGAATAATACCCTTGGTAAACATGTATGGCCGATATTCGTCTAACTTCTGATCCCTTGTTTGAGTTACTTCAGTGCCAACATCAGCCATTGGAGGGAGATAACTCAAAACTTCCTCCACATACCTCTTCATATTTATTCTTTCCAGTCGTAGACAAGTCCACCCCTTCTATAGCACTTTTATCTTCCTCTTCCAATACTCCACAGCCTGTGTTGCAGGGTAACACATCTTCTTTTGACGCCAAATCCTCTTCCTCTTTATTACTTTCACTGGATTCTGAATCTTCTGTCGACTCGACCAAATCCATCAATAGTGGAGGAGCTGGCCTTTCTTCTTCTTCACATTCCATAGTGTGCCTAGATTCGCATTATTTAGTGTAACTTCTACTGTCTGTCCACTCGTAGAATCAATTTCTTGAGTTTCCATAGTGTAATGTCCCATATCCGCAACGTTTACATTCATATCCTCATTTGTCATTAGCGATTGCTCTGTTTGATGCGAGATAGATCCAACTAACTGTCTTGACTTGGCTTCTTCTTCTAATCCCAATCTTTGACTCTCAGATACTATCTGATCAACCACCAGTGGTACTGTTTGGTCAATCTCTACCGGAGGAGCTGGCTTTTCTTCTTCCTCACACTCTACAGCGCGTCTATATTCCTCATCGCCTAATGGATTACCTATCGTCTGTTTATCCATAGACTCCAATTCTTGAATCACCGCGTTGTAATTCTCTATGTCCACGACATCTACATGGATTAACCTTTCGTTTTCTTCAGATCCCAATCTCTGGCTTTCAGATACTGTTTGGTCAGTGTAACTTGGGTCTTCATCACTTTCTGCGATATTCTCTTGGTCTGATGTGGATATTGGTTGTATGAACGAGTGTTTGGTACTACACAACTGGTTCTTCAATCGAAGGGGACTATGCCTAATTCCACTCTCTGTTCTTGGCATTTTCTTATTTCCATTCATGTTTGGGGCGTTATGCAACTTTTTAGAAATAACCTTCGTATCCACATTTCCATGTTTTATCGCTTCTACCAATATATCGTCTTCTCGTTTCGTCCATCTTCTGCAGTTTACGTTTGTTGTGCGCTGGTTTTTTTCTCGGCTCGGTGATATCTGGGTTTGGCCTTTCCCAGACCGACATACCATCCGCATCCTCTTTTTCACAGACGCTATAGTGCGTATCTTCTTAGATTGCGGGAATTTTACTGGATATTGCTCAGCCACTTCTGCGGCAGTAGCTTCCTGTTCTATCATGTTTGTTAACCATTTTATTTCATTCGATTCCCATTCATCACCCCTTTTGCGCTTAACCCCCATTCGCCCTAACTTGGATTTGACCCCGGTTTTAGTCCTTATGGTCCATCCCTTGGCGTGAAACTGCTGATTATACAAGTCATATATATCATGCACCGAGGCATTCGTGTTTTTGCTTGCTCGTGTTGTATCTCCAATAACTCTTCCTCGTCCTCCTTGGTCCATGATGAGATAGGCACGGATGCTGGTACTGTTGTAGTTAATGAGGCATTAGGATCTGGGGTTGTATTATCACTGGTGAAAATGTCTTCCTTGTCGTTTTTTGCTTCATCATCGTCTCGTCCCGTCGTTCTCAAACTCAAGAAGGTCTCTACCATATCTCTACTCTCCATCTTACGTTCCCGTTGGTCTCGTAATAAATCACCAAGGTTGTCCTCTTCTTTCATCGAAATGTTTCCACGTTAACTCTGCTTGGGTGTAATGTATGCTTTTGGTAGGTGTTTCACTAGACAATTCATTGTATTGACTGTTTGTGAGTTGAGATTGCGTCAGCCGACTCTATCTTAACCGGTTTCTCGGGCAATCGGTTAGAAATAGCATCCACTAGGCTTTAACCAGTGCAAAACTCTAAAACTCCAATATCACACACCAACTTCACTCAAACCCTCCATAATCTGATCATTCGGGATCTGGCCGTCGCGGGTCGCTTCTGATTGGCCGAAAATTCTCTTTCTTCCAAAACGTCAATATCACACACCAATTACAGCTTGCCATATTCACTCTTCACAGGCAATGCGTGCGCCCTCACAACTCATACATGAATTTTTATCCTCCAAGCTAATCAACGCTATGACCCCATTCCGTAGGCATCCTACTGGAGGGCTCCAGTAAGTCAACTCCTGCCTCTTCCTTCCTTCGTATATATTGTCTGTCCCATGCAACAGGTAGCTCACTCCCTGGACTCAGCACCCTGGTGGACCAACTTATACTCTCCGGGCCTACTCTTCACATCGTACAATTTGTCTTGCTTTCATCTCATCAAAACCCAACTAATTGAGTTACAACCCATGTTCGTCTGCATCCCTCTCACCGCCATACAGATGCTGCCTTTCAACCACCAAATTGATACCCCTTGCATAAGGTCATCAACGACACTCAGGTTTGTCGCCCCATGGCTTATTTCTTTCTTAGTAACATCTCGTGACTCTCTTCACAAATTTTGTACCCGTTAGACGCTGTTGGATATCTCCCGTACAGTCGCCCTCGATGATCAGATTTTCTTCGTTTTATTTTACAATGAAGTACAGTTTTCACACCTTTAGTACACTGACAGGTTTCTCTTTGTACATCTTTGTTGTTGCCGCACAGGTTTCACACCTTTGGTACCCTGACAGGTTTCTCTTCGTGCGCTTTGTTTGTTGCCGCACAAGTTTCACACCTTTAATACCCTGATAGGTTTCTCTTCGTTCGATCTCACTCTTGTTATATATTTTTTCGTGGTTGGTTGACACTAGATGTACAGGTTTCACACCTTTAATATCATGACAGGTTTCTCTTAATACGGTCTTGTTGTCGCCGTATAGGTTTCACACCTTTCGTACCCTGACAGGCTTCTCTTCGCACGATCTTGTTCTTGTTGTATTTCTTCCATATTTGATTGACAATAGATGTACAGGATTCACACCTTTTAATACCTTAGTGGTTTCTCTTCGTATCATCTTGTTGCTGCCGTACAGGTTTCACACCTTTGGTACCTTAATAGGCTTCTATTCGCACGATCTCCATCTTACACGGATTCCACATCTTATTCTTAATTCACCGAGCACTCATAGGCTCAATTTTCATTACCATTCGTCAAAGTTAAACACGTCGCTCCAATAAACGTTAGCTTGCAACTTGTTTACTCTGCATGCTCAAACAAATTCGAGTTCTCGTTTAAACATGTATCTTTGTTCGTATTTTGTTTTCTTTCGCTATGCCACCTAATACAACCAACTCGGGTCCGCATTCTACTTATCACAACCAACATGGGTCCGTGATAGGGATGTACTAAATCTTCCGGGGCCTGGTTTTCTTTATTCTCTCTGCCTTTTTCTCTTGTTATTTTCTTGAATGTCTTGACGCTTTCGTCTCTTGCTTCTTATTTTATGAGGATTCTACCTTTCAGCCTTTGTAGTGTCTTCTTCTGCTGTCTGAGATGCATAATGCCTATTCTCCCAAGCTCGTTGCGCATCAAATACATACAATAAAACGGTGCATGAAAGATTTTCTTCTGGCTCCCAAGTCATCTCATCGGTATCCTTCTACTTACATAATA
Organism: Peronosclerospora sorghi; assembly: GCA_026184515.1. Lineage (NCBI taxonomy): Eukaryota > Oomycota > Peronosporomycetes > Peronosporales > Peronosporaceae > Peronosclerospora > Peronosclerospora sorghi. The sequence continues at coordinate 7,170,845 of CM047585.1, read as the reverse complement.
CTCCTTTGTTCGACGTCCGTTACTTGTTCGATGCTTCACTCGACAGTCTATAATTCGTTCTACTTCCCACTCATCATCATGACCCGGTTCATACCACGAGTCCTCAGGGAGTAACGCCTCATCCAATGCCAGTGTATCCTCAATCTGAAGTCTCTCCCGAGGTCGTCTCATTTTATTGATATATGGCTTTAATCTGGCAATGTGTACAAGCGGGAATATTCGACTTTCACAGTCTGTATCAGTAGCCAATACACCATGTCGTTTATCCGTTCATCAACCACATATGGTCCATGCCATAAATGCGCCAACTTCCTGACCAACCCTGGTTTAACCAGATCATGATACAGCCAAACCAATTCACCTGGTCGATAAGCCGTTTTGGTAGTTGACCATACTTTCGATGCAACTGATTCATTATGATGTTGGGCTCTATCATTTATCACTTGCTCTTGGATAATAGCAGCGTGTTCTTGCGCTCTCATATGCTTCTCAGTTGTAGCCAACCTCCACTCTAATGCATCTTTTTCAGTGATTGATGTATCTTTGGGTGGTATCATTGCTTCCAACGTGCTTCTGGGTTCCCAAACATGTACCAAGTAAAACGGAGTTTGATGATGCTGAAGATCCACTGACGTATTTAATGCAAACTCTAAAGAAGCCACGTACTCGACCAAATCTCTCTGCTCCGGATACGTGATGTAACACTTGACTGCCTTAATCACTGTTTGTACAGATATTTCTTGTTTCTCATTGGCTTGCGGTCGATATGCTAATGTAGGTCTATGCTTTTGCTTTTGCATTCGATCTAATCTTCTGAAAACCGAACTCATAAATCTTGGGTCTCTATCATGTCTCAACATTTCTTGGGCTCCAAATCTCTTATAAACTCCCACCATATATGCTGCTGCTACATCTTGTGCCGTGGTGGTGCTCATTGGGATTAGGATTACATACCCAGAGAACAGACATATGAAGCACAATAACTCCCTTGCCCCATTGCAGTCTGTGGTAAAGGCAATGCGAAATTTATCGCTAAAATATGAAATGGTCTTGATGCCACAATATTTCCACTAGTGCGCCCCTGGTATCTTGGCCTCCCTTTTGCGGTGGCACAGTCTTCACACCTGCAACATAGTCTTCAATATTGGCATACATCCCTCTCCAATAATACTTGGACCTCAACCGAGCATAGACTTTTCCGACTCCTTGATGTGCCCGCTTCCGGCTTCCACATGATACGCATGCAATATACCCTCTTGTAATATGGTCGGTACTACAAATCTCCACGCATATTCTTTATTTTTATCTTGGGCTTTCGAGACATAATACAGTATACCTTTACTATCCAACACGTAAGTGAGCGCATGCCGGGCTATTTTCTTCCATTAACTGGCGGAATTAATCTGATAGTCATCCCCTCGCAAATATATTCACACCACTCATCCTGTATCTGGGCTAATCCAACTCGCTCAATTCGGATAGCTGGTGCATTCTCATATGGGTCGTCTTCCTCTTATCCTGAGGTGCTTCAGATCTAACCATATCACTTTTTGTTGAGTGTGGATCACCATTCGTGTCCGCCCCTTGTCCAACAATGACATTTTCCTGGTGTTGGGGCTGCCCATTACGTGGCTTTTCCATACTTCGAGTGAGCACAAATACTTGTGGTGACAGATAATCAACATCCTCCCATATATCTTTCTGTGTTGTGACAACTTGCGCCTCATTATTGAAATTATTGCCTAATTCGCAGGATGGTTTCGCGGTTGTTTCTTGAGCCTCATCTGCAGTGGCATACAACAAATCTGGAAGACAATTCAACAGCTGCAGATCCGCTTTTCTCTCATCATTAATAACTTCCCCTGCCTGCTGCTCTTTCATAGCACATTAAGTTAAAAAAATCAGCTGTCTGATTATACTTGGGAGCCACGTGTATCAGGCTGATTGCTTCGAACTTATCTACTAATGAGCGCACTCTACCCAACCAAACCAATAATGATGCATGATTTCAGCGTAGGTATCTGTGGAGAAGCGTGCCCGAAATTTGGCACACTTCTGGTCAAGTTTCGTCGAGGCATTTGGTCTAATTTCGGATTGGCTTAAACAAGGGGGGCTTTTCAGCCTATCAGACTCAAGAAGTGTCAAGAACGCAAGTTTTGGTGAGTCACCCGACTTTGGGTATTTTACATATTTTTGTGTGGGTACATTTAGGGACTATAGGGTAGTAGTTTTTTAGTTGTGTTGTGGATTTGCCTAATAAAGTAGGAGTCTTTTGGTTGCAGGATTTCTCTAAGGGGAACTCCATTGGTCTTGGTTCACACCACAGCTAGGGGTCGCCGTTCTTCCCTTTTCGTACGCTAGTCGCCTCCGCCCGCCGCGGAGTGTTTGGGGGCAGAGGGTCGAATTACCCCCTCTCGCCCATTATACCCGGTCTGGAAGCGCCGCACGCGCACTTTGGCCCACCGGAAGTCCCTCGACGGGAGTACGATTTGGCGATCTCAACACCTCAACTCAAGTACGTTTGGAACGTGCTATTCACCGGATTGGTCTTGGCGTGGAGATATCGTTTGTGGAGTTTCACGAGCATATTGGGTCTTTACGCGGACATATTGGCTTGTTTTAACATTGGTTGGAAACTAGACCGGTTTTGGTATTATTTCGTATTGGTCAGGGGCTAGACCGGAACGGTCGGTCTACCCTCTATTATTTAGTATTGGTCAGGTCTTGATCGTTTGGACGATCGACCTATTGGAAATTATCTCTTGGAAGTGTTTTTGGTCTGTTTGTGTCTGGGGTGAAGAGTTCCGCCCCAGAGATACCTACCCATATCGGTCTTCTATATTCAAGACCGCTTCGATCCAATCTGTGATCCCGATCCACCGAGTGTGTAACTAGCCCATTCCATCGGGTACACAAGGTGAGATGGACACTGAACAATCGGACCAAGTGGGTTCTGATGACGACCGGTCGTCTGTTTGCAGCGGACGATCGGACCAGATCTCGAGTGGTGGTCCGCGGAGTACCCCCTCCGAAAGTTGGAAGGCTGGGCGCGATGGCGGTAGTCAGGTTATCGATGCTAATGTTTTCGATTTCGAACTTGACTCCACCACAATGGTGCGCGTGCCCGGATCACTTGGTGATCGTGGATATCACCGTGCTGATATTCCATCAAAAATTGGATTCGAAGATTTGAATGATTTGAATATGGAGTCGTTCTGGAGAGGACGTAAGGAAAGGCTATCGCCTTACGTTCTCGTTGTTGATAAAGATGGCGATGTCCGATCTGGCCTAGTGGAGGACCAGATAGGGATTAATAAGTTTCTTCCTCCCCAAAAGTCTCCCACCGGAGCCGATCGGGACTATAGCAGGTCTTGCTATAGTTCCGGAAAGGATCAGGACCTTGGTCCTGATACTATGTATATGAATGAAAAAAAATGATGGAAAACCAAAAGATGAAAATTACTTGGAGGCTGACTGGAACGATTCGGTCTACCTCCCTAAAGTCCCCAAAGTACCCAAGGTACCCAGAAAAGGGCTTGGAATGCCACCCGACGAAGACGACTTCGAAGAAAAGTCGAAGGTTGGGGATGAGGCTATCACCGAACAAGACCTGGACAAGAAGTATTATGTTTTTGAATTCAAGCGATTTGTTCGCCAAAACCAGGTCTTTCGGGTGTTGGACCTCCATATCCCCGACCGTCTTCTCGTTCCCACTACCGAGCCGATCAAGAGTGATCGACCATTACTGCTCGTCAAGAATTTGGTGGCGATGTTGGCGGAGGTTGGCATTAAAATGTAGAACCCCGACGATGTCAATAAGTTGTTTGAATTTGATGCTTGGAGGTTGGAGGCGTCGATGTCGGACCTCCACGACCGTTTGGTGCCACTGGTGGGGGCGGTTCGCCGCCCAACTCCCACCACAGTAATGAAGGTCGCCGAAGCCTCCACAGAGCTTGTTGACATTGGTTCCGATGATTAATCGATCTACCAGTCTCGACCGGCTTCTAACAGCTCATCAGAGTTGGAGACCGGTGTCGAGCGGATGACCATGGGGGTGGACCATGCCCGGTCTGAACAAAAAAGGGACATGCGGCAGCAAGGGGCTGCTTTCCAGTCGGGGCTCCAGCAAGCCCCACAGGCCTTAGTTCCGCAAAAGCAGGGTATCAACACGTTGCCCACGACGCCAGCCAACGTCCAATCCATGTTTGAGACGATGATGCAACGTTTCATGGAAGAACGGGTTAGACCACCTATGCGCCCACATGTCCAAGACCGGTCTACCTGTCAAGGTGTCAATGTTTGCAAAGATGTGGATATGGAATCGGTAACATCTATGGATAAGCCTATTAGAAGTGATAAACCAACCGGCAAGGGAAGGCGCAAGCCGCAACCGGCAAGACCGCGTAGACCAAGCAAGACAAGTGACTGTGATATGGAGTCGGTCGGCGGTCTTGACGACCATGGTGGGCCAGATGGTACAGGCGCAGGCAAGGTGCGCAAGGCTAACCTAGCCTCCACTACTGCCTACGACTTTGGATCTGCTGCGATTCCGCGCATCCGTATGGCCGCGACGACCGACCTCAAGGACTTCACCGGCAAGGATGCTGATGAAGACCAGGCCCGGTCTTGGTTCAGTCGGGTCAAGTCTGCGTTCCTGCGAGACCAGACCCCAAAAAGCGAACGTTGTTTAATCTTCCGGGATTTGTTAAAAGGACCGGCTGCGAACTGGATTCAACAGTTGGGTCGGGGCGTCCGGTCTGACTGGGACCTGTTATGTGCGGAGTTTGAAGGTCAATATTGTAACTCCGGATTTTCAAGCGCCCGTAGGTATCACCATATGCAGAACATGGCCGACGAAACACCGATCGAGTATTTGCATCGGTTGAACGTGGCTTCACTTCGCGCCGGCATAACAATCAAAGAGAATAACCCGCCAAACGGTGCCGCCTTAGAATATGTGGGTCACTATATTAGTACCCTTGACGATCAAGAACTGGCGGACCAGCTTACTCTACTGCGTCTTAAGGATGCGGGCGAAGTCTAACAGACCCTGCGGACGTTACAACAGTCGCGTAGTATGAGAGCGAAGACCGCTGGGGGATCAAGTCGCTATCGTTCCAAGACCCAGACCGATCCGGTCAAGAGACCTTGGACCAGACCGACCCGAGCGGTCAAGGCAATTGTAGCTGATGACAGCACGGGGTCAGAAGGGGAAAGTGGAAGTCCATCCAGCCAGGAGTCATCGGATGAAGACCAGTATCGTTACGTCTATGTTGCGGGACCTGCCCCGAAGACCAAGTCGAAGTCCGACCAGGTGGACCGGAAGGGAAGGAACGGAAGCAAGTCCGATCCAGACCGACCTCGTCAGAAGTGCTCCCACTGTGGGTCGAGCAAAGATAATGGTCCAAACTGCTGGAAGAAGATGGTGTGCAAGAAGTGCGAGAGACGCGGCCACCCGACGGACCACTGCCTCTTCGTATGCAAGTCATGTGGAGAGATCCACGAGGCCGGCCACTGCAAGATTGAAGAATTTTCTAACATGATGCGCAAATGGTACGTGCCGGACAAGCACGCGGGGATGCTGCCGCCGGACGCAGAAAAGATGTTAAACTAGAACGCTCGCTAGGTTGGAATCTGGATCGAGCCGAGCGTTCTACGGTTCACATCTATGAATATGTCGGCAAGGAGGATAAGACCGACAATACACGTTCTATTCCAAATTGCGTCGACCGAGACCATCCGGTCTACAGTATGAAGACCGATGAGTACTCCCGGACTAAGGTGGTTATGCAGTTGGACTTGCTGCCTGGAGAATCCCGCGGATACTGGAAGTATCACGTGCCTGATAAATGGTTCAAGCAGGCGAAAGCCTGTGGCAAGATTAATAACCAGAAGGCGACGATGTTGTTCTACTCTGGAGCTGAAGTATTGATAATCGACTCTGCCTTTGCTCGTAAGGTCGGATGTCGTATAGACGATACCCAGAGACAAGAATGCGTCGGGATCGGCGAAAACTCTTATATGACCGAAGGAAGAACGCGTGTGAAAATTACTTTGTCGATCGCTGGTCTACTTTTTCAGCGCTTGGGTTGGCAAGTTGGCTGGTCAAGACGCTTTACTAGGAATGGATTTCATGGTCCCAGCTGGTATTCGCCTAGACCTGTCAATGGAGTGCTTACGCTCCCGGATGAGGTCCATGTCCAGTTGGCTGGTCGAAGACCTCTGTATGGTTCGTATACCGATCTGGTCCGGTGGGACCAAGACCTCACTATCCCAGTTGGTCGGTCTGCCGATACCCCGGTTGAGAAAGGTTTTCGTTCGAGGAAGTTAACACTATTGTCGGCATATGGTTAGCAGAAGGGAAGGTACCAAGGAAGATGGGGTTCGTCTCGATTGGGTCGAGGCGGTATGTCGAGTGGCAAAACCTGGCGTACCAATCGACCACCGATCTTATCAGCGATGATGGGTCGGTGGAAGAGGATACCTCACCTTTAGTGGAAAGACCAAGTTATGTCACCCCAAAAAAGATGTTGGTCCGAAGAAAGGCGCCGCAGTCACCAGGAACGGTGGACCATCAAGTAGACGAGCCGAAGCTAGTCAACGTGGTGTCAGCACAAGACCAGGCGACAGCGGAGCAAGGAAAGGAAGAAGGGTAACATGAAGTTTCTAGGTCGTACCATGACGGTATTCCTAATCAGACCGATATCAGTGAAGGACAGCCCTTCGATCAAGACCAGGGGCGTTCAGCCGGTCCAGATGGTCTAGGTGATATCACCCCAGAAGATGAACAAATATGTATACATGAAGGCGGGGAACAGTATATTAAGGAGCTGGAAAGCCAAATGGCAGTCCTCCCTGAAGTGTCTGCAGACTCGCCAGAAGTTACAATGGATGATTTACAAGTGGGTGATCAAGACCTTAACAGTCCAGACCAGATCGAGCAGTTGAAGAATATCATATGGAAGAAAAGACATCTGCTGATCGGAAAGGGAAACGCCTTACCACCTGCAGCCCGTGGTGCGATTTTCGATATTGACGTTGGAGATGCCAAACCGATTGCTCAGCGATGTCGACGCGTGGCGCCACAGTACCGGGAAAAGCTTTCTGATCTTATCAAAGGACTGTTGGATACCAAGATTATTAGACCGTCGACCTCGGCATGGGCCTCGCCGATCGTAATTGTTATCAAGAAGAACGGCGTCGACATTAGGTTGTGCATCGACTATCGGCTGGTAAATCGGTTGACTAAACTCATGGTTTACCCGATGTCGCTGATTAATGATCTGTTGGAAGACCTCGACAAGACCTTGTGGTATTGTTCGCTGGACATGGCAAGTGAATTTTGGGTGGTCTCGATGACTGATCTAGCCCGTGAGATTTCCGCATTTGTGACACCGTTTGGTCTTTTCGAGTGGAACCGTATGCCGTTCGGCCTGAAGAACGCACCCCAGATATATCAAAGGTTGATAGACAAAGCACTGTACGGACACTTCAAAATCAAGACCGATCGGGAACCTGCCGAAAGAATGATGTGTTTACATAGGGCGAACCCGATCGGGAAAGAAGACCGTCCGTTCTAGGGAGGCGGTCGTACATCGACGGGATTCTGATACCTGCCTCGTCATGGAACGATCTGTGCGAGAAGGTTGAACGATTTTTGGAGACATGCGACCGCTGGAACATATCTATCAGCGCCGTGAAAAGTTTTTGGGGTATGTCCAAGGTCGCCTATTTAGGCCATATGGTCTCGAACAATGGTCTAGAGGCTAATCCTAAGGACCTGGATTCGTTAAGCAACCTCCCGTTTCCCAAGTCTCTGAAGGCAATGCAGTCCTTCCTAGGAAGTTTAAACTACTACAGCCGCTTCATCGAAGATTTTGCTATCTACGCGGCTGTGTTGTATGAGCTCCGGGAAGTGGACTACCGTATGTTGCGCGAAGAGGACCGGGAAACTCTACATGGGGGCGCCGACTCTGGTCTTGCTGCAGATTGTCCGCAAGTAGAGGCCGAAGACCATATGAAGCGTGCAAAGTTTGCTTTTGGTATGTTGAAGGTTAAGATGGCGACGGCACCGATTTTTGAAGCATTTCGATCCTGAAAAGGTACCGACCATTATTGTATATGATAGTCAGTGGACCATTTCGGCCACTCTAGTAAAAAATCATGATGGTGTGTACCATCCGGTCACGTTCACGAGCCGAACGCTGAATCCAAATGAAGTGAACTATGGAATTGTCGAGAAAGAAGTTCTGGCGTTGCTACGAATTCTGGATGTGTGTTACAACCTGCTGGTCGGCCGACCTATAAAGGTCCTGTCAAGACGGTCTACTTTGGCCTGGCTATTATCAGCCAATGGGATGGACGGACGTCTAGGCAGATGGTCGGCGGTCTTGTCGCAGTGGACACTCGAGGTCGTTAAGTGCACCAGGGGCGAGGAAGAGATACTGGGCACATTAGCTGCCAGTATCACCCCTCGGTCTGAAGTGGACGAGGCATTGGTAGCGATTGCCCCGAGGAAGCAACCTCGGCAGTCAGTTTCGAGACCGCCACCGACCATCGACCATGATGAAGAGCTCTTGGTCTTAAGTTTTGACGGGTCGGCAAGCGTGAAGAAGAAGGTCGGCGCCTATAGTGCTATAGTGTGCAAGTTGCCACAATGGTCTATAGTTGCAGCCGCTGCTGATTTCACGCCGGATATTACGGTTAACGAGGCGGAGTACCGAGGTCTACTTCTATGTTTGGACCTGCTGTCGTCGCAAGAGAAGGGGCGAGTCATCATATGTGGTGACTCGAACCTAGTGATCAGGCAGGTCACTGGAGAGATCGAATGCAAGGACCAACGACTAAGGACGCTAACTGATCGGGTAATGAAGGCATTGAAAGACCATCCCAACCACGAGCTGTTGCACGTGAAACGGGACTGGAACAGAAGCGCCGACTACCTCGCGACCAAGGCCATGCAAGACCAGACCGGGGCTACGATCACCGAGAAGGCCGTTCTGGATGAATTGATGAATATAAACAGGCTCCCCGAGGTGATCGGACCCAAGAACGCTCCGGACCAGGTGCATGTGATGGTCGCGACTAGACCGAAAGATCGGAAGTCCCACCAACCGTTCCCAAAGGAACGGTTGAGTGAATCTGTTGTGCAACGACTAAGGGCAGAACGGATCCTCAAGGCACAGGACAAAGAAGAATGGATTGTGAATTTGAAGACCTACCTGCGCGGTGAATTGGATAAGTTGACGAATGGTCAAGCGAAAGAATGTGCCAAGATCGCAGACAGTTACGAAGTGGATGAGGATGGTTTACTATATTACTGCCGCGATGCCGACCAAGACAGTGCAGACCGGGACCGATTGGTGAAATTGGTGATACCTGAGTTGCTGCAGCCGGATGTCCTCCATCACTACCATGTGAGTCTAGAAGGGGGACATCAGGGCATAGGCAGAACGTATCACAAGATCAGGTCCCACTTTCACTGGAGAGGTCTTTTCCGGAGTGTACATAAATATGTGGGTTGTTGTACGGATTGCGAGACCGGAAAGGGTAGACCGGTAATCAAGGGACGATCGCCCGGAAATATCGAAGCTACCTACCCTTTCCAGGTCATAGCGATGGACCATATACCGTCGCTGCCTAAATCGACATATGGCAATACTGAGTCGTTGATCTGGGGAGACCTGTTCACCGGTCTAGTTATTGCGAAGGCAAGTGCATCCCGGTCTGCCGAGCAGATCGACAAAAATTACGAAGAATGCGTGTTACGAAGGTTCGGCGCCAGCGAGGTCATCAGACATGACCGAGAACCCGGTTTCATGGCCGAGGTGTTCCGGTCGTTTAACAATATGCTGGGCCAGAAACAGAGCGCGACGATGGCATATCGTCCGCAAGCGAATGGATCGGCAGAACGTATGGTACAAACTATTACAAGAGCAATCAAGATGTACGTTGCCGATCCAGACCAGCGCGATTGGGACGAATACGCAGAAAGGCTGGTGTTTGCACTCAACTCGTCGACCGATCGGGTCCGAGGAGAAACGCCTTTTTATCTTGCGTATGGATGGGACCCCCGGTCCACTCTTGAAGCCGCGATACCTATTGGCTGCACTCGGACCCGCAATCGTGATGCTCGACGTTGGCGCATGCAGGTCCAGAAACATTACCAGCATGCAAGAGAAATTGTCAACGAAAAGTTACGTCAAGATACACAAGACCGAGCAGAACGGAACAACGACCAGGTCCAACCCCACGGTATAGAACCAGGGGCGAGGGTATGCTTGTACCTAGACCTATTGAAGGAGGGCTATGCGAAGAAGCTGGATCACATGTGGCACGGTCCTTTCCGTGCTGCCGAGATGATTGGTGAACACGCTGCCCGTATAGTAACAACCGGCACGGACTACAAGGTCTTCCCGATCGTACGTGTGTCCAAGTTAAAACTGGTACGAGAATTTCCTGATCGTCCCAAAATGCCCTGTCTAGTAGACGAGGCAGAAAGGTTTGATTTCGATGAAGCATTACTGCCGGAGGACAGTTGGGAACGACCGCTAGAGAAGGACGAATTTGAAGTGGAAAAGGTCTTAGATGTCCGATCGGTCAAGAAGACCAGGTTCGGCCGGACCCACCGAGAATATCTGGTCCGATGGAAGGGCCATGATGAAACAACTTGGATCGATGAGTCCGACCTGAACTGTGGAGCACTACTACGAGAATTCGAACGGGACCGAGTCAGTCGGAACCGTTTCGCAGTGATGCAGACCCATGAAGACCAAGACCAAGACATGCAGTAGCATCGGTATTCCCGACCGACGTGAAGAGGTGGAAGGTCTTGTGCCTCGTGTATTGTGTATTGTGAATTTGTGATGAATTGGAATAGTGGAGTGACGAACGTGGATTGTTTTCTCGCGATGTAAGTGGAACGGTTGGTGATAACGTGTCTAGTGCAACTCTGGAGAAAGTGGTGGAATTATCTCAAGTGATTTGATGACTGAACATGTGAAAAAGAACGATAATATATATTAAGTGTTATCTGGTCGACTACTTACGACCTCACTCGCCATCACCCCACAGACGGCCGACGGTCAACGACGGATGCTTTTCAACTTGGTCCTGGTACTGGATACGCCAAGGTTCTTGTTGGTCTAGTTGGACCAAAGCATCCTTGAGGTCCAAGACCGGTGTAATGCACCCAAGACCGGGGTACCATGTGCCACCGTCAGCCAGCAGCCGGGTCTTCTCGACGCGACGCCGCGGCATATGAAGTACAACTGGATATAAGAACACATCGACGTCGCACTCGTGGTCCAGCATCCCGTCCAAAACATATTGGCACAGGGACTGCCAGGTCTCACCCGCTCTGATCCGACGCCGCTTGCGCTTGTTCTGGATGGTCGCCAAGCCAGGGTCTTGCCGAACTCGTTCAGGGGGAAGCACCAGATAGTGGTATGCCTCCCAGATGGCTTGAGCGTGAGTCTTGTTAAAATATTTCACCCGACTCATGAAAGCATTGGCCCACGGAGTCGAGTGGAAGATGAACCCCAGCTTGGGATGCTCGAAAATCTTCCACGGCTCGTCAGCGTACAAGCGGGAGATCTGTGCCGACGTGATCAATTCCAGCCGCCATTCCGACGCGGCAGGAACTTTCTTCGCCGGCGGGAAAAGCCAATGGTCTGGACGAGAGAAAGACCGGGCCAGGAGCTTCCTGGTCAGGGTGGACCGGCGTAAACAACCGATCTGCCCTGGCGACCACGGCAAAGTATCCTCACGCGTTCGTGGAGGAAGGGAAGAATTGTCTATTGCCACGTTGGCCAACAAAGCATCTTTGTGGAGCTTGGACGTACCAGGCAAGACCGTAGGTGTTGGCTTTGTCGACGCATGAGGTGGTGGAACTCCACCATGCGGACCGGTCTTCTTGGTCTGCTCCGAAGTCGATGCAACTTGAACAAAAATTTCATGTGGACTTGTTCGTGACTTGGTTGAGATGGGGACAGCAAACTCCGAATCACCGGAGTCTTCGCCGGAGTCATCCCAGGACGAGACCTCTGAATACTTGGCACGGTCAGCACCGGCGGTCGAGGGCGCTCGTTTTTTGGAAATGTTACTGTCGTCATCCTCGTCCGAGCTTGGGCCCATGAGAATCGCCTGCGTCTTGGCTCGCTTATGGGGCACCGCACGCTTCCCTTCGAATTTAGGGTCGCGCGCTATGCCCCGCGACCTCGATCTACCCGGCGCGTCCGCGCGCTTCTTTGATTTGTGTGGAATTTCGTGCTGGAGAATTTCGGCCAATGAATGGCCTTGGTCTTGGTCCCGGTGTAGGTCCACCAAGGCGGCCGACGCAGACAGGTCTACGATGGAGGCAGCAACCGGATGCCGACGAGGACGCAACAGGTCAACCAAGCGCTGATGAAATTCTTTTAATACCGCCCGACGACCGTTTGCTGCCTGCTTCCAATCGTTCGACTTGCGTTCGCAAGACCGGACCTCCTCGGTCTGGTCTTGAATCGAAATTCGGAGCTCGGTGAGACGCCTCTCGAGATCGTCGCTTTGAACACTAAACGTGTTCTGGTCCAGCAGGCCTTCCGCTTGCTGCTGTTGGACCAGCACAAGATGCTCCCGGAGATGAAGCAGATGATCTTCCAAGCGGGTCAGCTTGTTGCGCGCGGTTATGAGTCCAGTCAAAACCTGACGCACCTGGAGGTCATGCGTTTTTGACTGCCGATCGGCGTCAAGCAGGGCATTGATCGCCTTGCTGATGCCAGGAGGTATACGGGCTGGAGGTATACGGGCTGAAGACAAACGAAGGTTAGAACAGGTCCAAGGTGAAGACCGGACATGCATGCTTACGTTGTGTCGCCTGTTGAGCGATCTGCTCCTGGAGACGTGCGATCTCTTCAAGTGCGTCTTGCAACTGCGCGACGGTCCCGGTCTGAGGCCATGCCGACGTATGAGGTGCAGTAGAACGATGGGGGCTGCCAGACCGGACCGACCGGACGGGCGAAGTGACATGTGATGACGTGGTATGCGAGGTGCCTACAAGAACGGTCGTTAAGTAAATACAAGAAGATCAAGTCCAGAAGTGCAAGTACCTGGAACGGATGAAGAAGATGGTTGCTCCATGTCGGAAAAGTCTGAATGACCAAGGTTTAACTGAATTTGATGGACGAGGTCAGACCGGTGTCGTTGTGCGACACGGTCTGACTCGGGGGCGGCTGTGGAGAAGCGTGCCCAAAATTTGGCACACTTCTGGTCAAGTTTTGTCAAGGCATTTGGTCTAATTTCGGGTTGGCTTAAACAAGGGGGGCTTTTCAGCCTATCAGACTCAAGAAGTGTCAAGAACGCAAGTTTTGGTGAGTCACCCGACTTTGGGTATTTTACATATTTTTGTGGGGGTACATTTAGGGACAATAGGGTAGTAGTTTTTTAGTTGTGTTGTGGATTTGCCTAATAAAGTAGGAGTCTTTTGGTTGCAGGATTTCTCTAAGTGGAACTCCATTGGTCTTGGTTCACACCACAGCTAGGGGTCTCCGTTCTTCCCTTTTCGTACGCTGGTCGCCTCCGCCCGCGCGGAGTGTTTGGGGGCAGAGGGTCGAGTTATCCCCTCTCGCCCATTATACCCGGTCTGGAAGCGCCGCACGCGCACTTTGGCCCACCGGAAGTCCCTCGACGGGAGTACGATTTGGCGATCTCAACACCTCAACTCAAGTACATTTGGAACGTGCTATTCACCGGATTGGTCTTGGCGTGGAGATATCGTTTGTGGAGTTTCACGAGCATATTGGGTCTTTACGCGGACATATTGGCTTGTTTTAACATTGGTTGGAAACTAGACCGGTTTTGGTATTATTTCGTATTTGTCAGGGGCTAGACCGGAACGGTCGGTCTACCCTCTATTATTTAGTATTGGTCAGGTCTTGATCGTTTGGACGATCGACCTATTGGAAATTATCTCTTGGAAGTGTTTTTGGTCTGTTTGTGTCTGGGGTGAAGAGTTCCGCCCCAGAGATACCTACCCATATCGGTCTTCTATATTCAAGACCGCTTCGATCCAATCTGTGATCCCGATCCACCGAGTGTGTAACTAGCCCATTCCATCGGGTACACAAGGTGAGATGGACACTGAACAATCGGACCAAGTGGGTTCTGATGACGACCGGTCGTCTGTTTGCAGCGGACGATCGGACCAGATCTCGAGTGGTGGTCCGCGGAGTACCCCCTCCGAAAGTTGGAAGGCTGGGCGCGATGGTGGTAGTCAGGTTATCGATGCTAATGTTTTCGATTTCGAACTTGACTCCACCACATCTCCATTGACTTGTCCAATAACCAGTCTAGAATTCCCACACACAGTTGCATTCTTTACATTGTGGTCTTGCGCGAGCTGTAATACATGGATTATCCCGTGATATTCACTCTCATTCACGGTAAGGTTATCTTGAATCCCATATTACGCTTCCACTACATCCCAAGTCGGTAATTCCCACATTATCATGTAAACGCTCCTTTCGTATCATTCTTAAGACGCACTGCATCATCAAACGATAAAACATATCCAGTGATATGACGCCGTAGACTAGGAATTGGCTTAATGATCGGCACATCTTGCAACGATTTTAACGGCGCAATATCTTCTAGCACTTCATTCATCTTTTCTGCAGGCACAATGGATGTTGCTAATAAAGCAGGTAATTCCACAGCCTCGTGATTCATTCGTATAATTTCAAAAGACCATGCAGACAACATTGCTGCCCATTCAATTCCTCTTCCTGTTAAACTTTTCGATGTGAACAGCAATCGCATTGTAAAGTATCTCGCATAAACATTTATATGATGTCCAAACAAAATGTGACTGACATTATGTAATGATTTCAGCAACGCTAGCACCTCTTGTTCCGTCCCTGTATATCTCGTTTCCGCATCTTTAAAAACCTTGCTAACGTAACGCACTGGGTGCAGTATTTCATCATACTCTTGACACAATGTTTCTCCGAACGCCCATGGATTTGTATACAGCACTATACTCAATGGTTTCGATCTTTTGATGTGCCGTAACAAGGGTGCATTCACCAGACAATCCTTTAGCAACGAAAACGACTTCTCGGCGTGCTTCAGTTGGGTACCATCTTTCAGCTGTAGCTCAGTTAACTCATACAGAGATGCGGCTAGTGTTACGAAATTATCAATAAACCGTAGATAGTATATCAAGCTACCAGTAAGTCTTTGCACTCCTTTCAATGTCCGTGGGAACGCCATTTTTACAATGGATTCCAAATTGCGGGGGGAAGCCTTAATTCCTTCTGCAGATATTCGATGACTCAAAAATTCCACACTGTGTTTACCAAACGCACTCTTCGGTAAACTTATAGTTATTTGCCAGTACTTAAATGACTCCAGGAGATTCTTCACCATGATGCACAATGTGTCCCAACTGTTTGAACTAAAAGTAATATCATCAATATAGAATCGCCTCTCAATAATAGGTTGTTCATCATTCATCACTACTTGGCCGTTGTGAAACACATCTTGGGTGATGGATACATTTGTTTCCAACACATGCGCCTCTTCACTATCATCATCCATGACTGGCTTGTTTACCAGTAATTTACACATCATTCTCATCTGCTGAGACCGCCGTACCATTCTCCACAAAGCGTTATCCATTATACGCGGATATATCTGAGGTGAATTCTTAAGACCTTGGGGCATACGAAGCCATTTGAAATGTCCTAAGGGGCGAATAAAAGCTGTGATCAACCGAGCTCTCATGGTCATAGGTATATACCAATACCCTCTCGCATTATCCATTGAGAACAACCATTTCATCCCATCGAAATTATCTAGCAAATCGTCAATCAAAGGCATGACATACAGCATCAGTATTGTCTTCTCATTTACGGCTCAATAATCAATACACAGCCGTATGTCGGTTTTGTTCTTCATGAGTACTATGACGATCGGTGATGCCCAAGCAGATTCTGAATACCGAATTAGTCCTGCCTGCAATAAACCTCGTATCAATTCATACAACTTAGGCAGCAGTGTAGGCGGTACTTTTCGTGCTCTTTGCACAATAGGTGAATAATCACCCACATACACGTCACAAACTACACCTTTAGCTGGAGGCGGTAACGCATTACCAGAACTTATAAAACCACCGGCATACTCATATAATAACGCACGTAGATTATATTATTGTTCTTTAGTGGTGACTCCTGGTTCTCCTATGTCTGCAGTAGTCATATCTGGTGGTTCAATTGGATTCTTGTCTACTTCTGGAATTAGTGCTAGCTGTTCTTCCATAGCTTCAGCCGACATATCAACTCCTTCGTGCAAATACACCTCTCTTTCCAATTTCGTCTGGTCCACCTTCATTGGATCTATTTTATCCATTACATACACAGCAGGAGGCTTATCTCCAACAGTCTTCACTGCGTGTACGTTGGTCCAATTGATCGGCATTTTGGCATTCTCCACCACTTGCGTATGTACCTGTAGGTACTCCTCCGACATCAAATCTTCTCGTGTCATCAGTGTTAATCGTTCCTCCTTGGGAATTTTACAGCTTAGGTCCTTCATGTTCAGAATTACACCTGCCTTATCCAAAAAGTCTGTACCCAGTATTGCTAATGCATGCTTCCCAATACTAGCGACCCACATCTCACAGGTGAATCCCACTGATGCAACCATGCGAACGTTGACTGTAGCCACACCTATTGCTCCAATGGTACTATCCGTCACACCACAAAAGATAGCTGGAGTGTCAAACATCCGAACTGCTATTTGCAACTTCCGTGCCACATTTGTGTGCAAAACTGATATATTTGCACCCGAATCCAACATCAATGGTAATTCCAGATCATCCATAGCCACATTTACATAAACTTGCGTTGCAGGCTGTTTTACTTCCATTGTCCGTTGCCATCCATCTCGTTCCCCCACATTTTTATCCACCAGTGTGACACATGCTGAAATTTCTGTTACTTCATCACTTATCGTCAGTTCAGCTTGTGTCTTATCCTCACTGGAGGTAGCTTGTTTTGTTATTTTTTCTTGAATTTTCTTACTTTCTTGATCCTCGTCTAAAGTGAGTGATCCATCCATGCAACATGTATTGTTTTTTTGGTTTTGTTTTTTGTGTAAGGTGACAGCGGTGTCAGTTCAATTTCACTTGACAAATCCCCCCCCCCTTTCCTCTTGACAGTGGTTTCAATGCACTGTGGGGTTAGGCGTTTAACTGATCCGCCACCTGAGCCTTAGTCAACTCTCCTGCCTTCAGCTTAGTACGCATCTCGGTCATGTCTTGAATGAACTTCCGACAATACTTTGCTTCATGCCCAAATTTATCACAATGCTCACATTTCACCAATTTCCAACAGTGACCCTTGTCATGTCCCCTTCGGTTACAGTGTTCACATATCAAACATTGTCATTATTCTGATTAGTTGTCGTTCGCGCACTCTTATCTTCGTATGTCGGTCGTTCCCGCTGTGCTGCATTTACTTCCCCGCCCATCATATGTACGCTAGGTTGCAGGTCTTCATACATAGCATCAGCATTCTTACGTGTAGCTACCTTCTTTCCAGGCCTCATAAGACGCCCTTCATGTTTAATCAATAATTTTTCTAGTTCTTCAATAGTTGAGAAAGTGATATGTTGATACTGCATCTGTATGGTGCGATCATGAATGGTATCAAAGAACTGTTGGATGTGTTCTTCCAATAGTGAAGCGTTGAATGCATTTCTAAAGTGCATCCCTGCTCGCAACGCTGCTGCATTTAATCAATACAAATATGTGGTAGCCAGATCATCCTGTTTCTGTGCCAATCTTGAATACATAACTCGGGGCGACACTTTATCCACACAGAACTTCTTCTGAATAAGCGCAATCACCGTACCCCAGTCATGATTTACCGAATCGGCTAGTTACTCATACCACCATGACGCTGTGTTTGTCAAGTTATCAACAAACATTCCCAGACGTTGACTATCATTCCAATGTGATATATTAGCTACGTGTGAGAATCGAGAGACCCAAGCCCGTGCACTTCCAGCATCCTGCCTATTCCCATCAAAAGGTTTTATCTCGGTATTCTGAATGATGGCTGTAACTGGTTGACGTGAGGGTGCCCATGCGTTTGCACTTCCACCAGGCATACCATACCCCGAATTACTATGATGAATTCGTGGCTGGGTAGCCGGTGTATGATATGAGGTACAAGGCGCCCCTCTCGTTTTATTGGCTGCGCGACTAGCTGACAAGGCTGCCGTGACTTTAGTCAATTCCTCCAAACTTAAATACCCATCTTGAACTATCTTTTTTACTAAATTGGCTACCACTGGATCTTGTTTAGGCGCATAAACCTCTGGCCCTGTCCAGGCGCAGCCACTACTGGACCCTGGCTAGGCACAGACACCCCTGGATCTTGTTTAGGCACAGCCAGTTTGGGTGGGACATAATTTCATCGTCATCTGGTGAGAACTCCAATTTTTTTAGTAATTCTTCTGGGTCGAAATTGTGGCACTTCTTCAAACTCATCTCTATCAAAGAGCTCCAACATACCCGGTGGCTTAGACTCCCTCACCGGTGTATGTACGGTATCTGCTATTATGTAGTAGGTGGGAATGATATTGGAAGTTTCTTCTCGATATAACATTAATGATTTCTCCCACTGATTTTTGCTAATAATAACTACACCATCCGTCCAATATCTTTTGCGGTCCGTGCCAAATCATAATCACATGCATTCTCAAACTCGTCCCATCTAATGATTTCATATCCCAATTTTCAGAACATATCCTCCAACGACAACACAGATGCTTCCAAATCTCCAAATTTACTAAGATCCTCTCGCAATCTAAAGTTGGGTGCAGCCCGCTTTACCTTTCGTATCTCAAATAGTGAGAACCAACTGCTTGAATCACCCGGTAATCTAAGTACCTGTTGTTGGTACTGCGTCACCTTGGCGCAGGCTTCTGAAAATGTGTAGCTTCTTTTATTATCATCTTGGGAGTACTCCAATGTAAAATGGAGATCTTTACCATCCCCTAGTGATACTAACGCCATTGTGTAAGTTTTAATTTGAAGTCGACGCTAGTCCCGGGTCGCGGCACCATTTTTCGTGAAGGAGTTGAAAATTGTAATAAATCCACTTAATCAACAACATAAGGAGGTAATAATCCAGTCCTCCTTCCTTTACTTCCCGGGTACTTAATACTTAGTACCCCCGAACCAACAAATCAATCAAACACACTAGGCACACACTTCCAAAGGTAGTTCCAGGATGCCCCCAACACTCGATAGTTCCAAAAGTCTACGCCTCCACTTGCTAGGGCGTTCACTCAACGACTTCTTTGTATTACACTTGATTTTAGTATGGTAACAATAAAGAAGGTTTTTTGAGGGCCGCCAGAGATCTCTCAGGTTCAGGGGAAATTTGATTCTATTAAGTTTTACCAACTTTTACATCAAAGTCAATCACTTCTCTCACCCACAACTTCTTGGTTACTTCCCGCTGACTTCAATACTGGACAGTTACTGTCGCGACCCTCTGTAATTTGATTGATCAGGTTGGCCTCGCGATCTGGCCGTCGCGGGTCGTTGCTGATTGGCTGAAAACATCCATTCATAACTCCAAATTCATACCAATCATAAGCCAATTGACCGTGATCTGGCCATCGCGATCTGGCCGTCGCGATCTGGCCGTCGCGGGTCGATGCTTATGGGTCGAAATTTCTCATCCAAAATTAAAATACTTAACCACTTAAGAACACCCAGAAACATCGAGCCGATCAACTTGAGCAGCCCGGGGCGCATGACTTTTCGTTGGCTCTGCCGACATTAATGCATCCGCCGTTGTGCTTGTAAGTTGTGCCTATGTATTGACTTTCTTTGGTGATACTGAAGGTTTTTCTCCATAGTATGGTTACCCTATTATCTCATGTGCCCTAGCGCCCTTTGTTGTTGAATATGAGGCCGAGGGTGCATGACTTTTCATTGGCTTTGCCGCCATGAATGCATCCACCGTTGTGCTTGTAAGTTGTGCCTATGTCTTGACTTACTTTGGTGATGCTGATGGTTTGTTTTCCTAGTCTGATTACCTTGTTATCTCATGTGCCCTAGCGCACCTAGTTGCTGGACATCGAATCAGACAGTTTATGGAGCTAAAGGCGCTCATCTTAGCGTTAGCGTTACTGCCATGATGCTAGAGCCAAAACAACGTGCCGAGACATTGTGAAAATGCGGGAAGCATCCCTTGGCACTAGTGATGGATAGAAGCATCTTGATAGAAGACAGAATCATCGCACTACTAACACCATGTTACACTAAGTGTTCATATTGTTCACCTATTGAAGGCATTACACAATCTTTGTCACTAATATTCAGTGTTTGAAGAAATCACCAGCGTGAAAAGCGACATCGTGCTAGCGTGTAGAGTTTGGCGAGATAAAATATACCATGAATTGATAACTACAACAGATCATCTCCTATATGCTGTAAATATAGCTTCCACTTCACCACACTCCCCGCAGCTAACGCACGCGCTCTTATGGCCCATAAACATGGACTCTGACCTCCAGAATAATCTCCATATGTAGTCCCATTCTTTAGACATTCTTCCAGCCCCGGTAAGTCAATTTTACATTTTTAGGTAAATTTGAAAATTATTTAATTCGTTATAATAAAATAAAAAATCGATATTTTAATATAATTTTTATATTTTTTCCTCCTGCCTCAATATATATCATCTTCTAATTGAAAGAGGTAGCTCACCTACTTGCTTCGTCACACTTCTAGGCCAATTTATACTCTGGGCCTGCCCCCCCATGTCGTATGTTCAGTGTTTTCCTTATTGTATCGAAGCACAACTAGTTGTCTTGAATTCCGTATCTTCTGTGTCTCTTTGAATGCCATAAAGATTTTGCACCTTTAGAAACTTAAGTGGCATCCCTTTGTAAGTCTATCATTGACACTCAGGTTTGTTGCCCCATGAATTATTTTTCTTTGTAACATCTTGTGACTCTCCGTACAGGTTTTTGCACCTGTTGGACCCCTTCGGGTATCTCTTCGTACGGTTTCCCTCGATGCACGGGTTTCTTCATGTTATGTTATAATAGATTTACAGGTTTTGCACCTTTGGGACCTTGACAGGTATCTCTTTGTATCATCTTGTTGTTGCCGTACAGGTTCCACACCTTTAGGACCTGGATAGGTATCTCTTAGTACGATCTCATTTTTGTTGTGCGTTTCTACGCGTTGTTTTACAATAGATGGACAGGTTTTGCACCTTTGGGACCTTGCCAGGTATCTCTTCGTATCATCTTGCTATTGCCGTACAGGTTTTGCACCTTTAGGACCCTAGGGGTATCTCTTCGTGCACTCTTCTTTAATACACGAGTTCCACATCTCATTACTAATTCATGGAGCACTCATAGGCCCCCTCTACATATTACAATAGTCATAGTTAACCATATTGCGCCAATTAAGAATTAAATTGCGACGTGATTATCCACATGTTCCAACAAACTTCCAGTTCTTGTTTAAAACATGTATCTTTATTTGTATTCTGCATTTTTTGTTATGCCACCTAATGCACCAACTCGGGTCCGCATTTTACTCATCACAACCAACATGGGTTCGTGATAGGGATGTACTACATCTTCAGGGGTCTTGTCTTACTCGTTCTTTCTTTTTCTTGCTCTTTCTTGAATGTCTTGTTATTTTTCTCCTTTTACTTCTTTTATCTTGTGGGGCTTCTACATTTCAACCTCCGCAGTGTCCTCTTCTGCTGTCTGAGCTGCATATTGCCGATTTGCTCAAGCTCATTGCGCGTCAAAATCGTACAGTAAGACGGTACAGGAAAGATTATAATATGGTTTCCACGTCATCTCATCGGTGTCTTTCCACTTGACATAATATTCCTTCGTCCGACATCCGTTCTTTGTCCGTTGTTTAATCCGACAATGCACTATACGTTCTACCTCCCATTCATCATCTCGCCCTGGTTCATGCCATGAATCTTCTGGAAGTAGCGCCTCATCCAGTTCCAATGTATTCTCAACCTGAAGCTTCTCCCGAGGCCGTTCATCTTATACGGTTTCAAGCCTGCAATATGCACCAGCGGGAATATTCAACTTTCAGCGGTAGGTATCACTAACCGGTATACAACGTCATTTAACCGCTCATCAACCACATACGGTCCATGCCACAAATGCGCCAACTTCCTTACCAACCCTGGCTTAACCAAATCGTGATACAGCCAAACTAATTCACCAGGCCGGTAAGCAGTTTTGGTGGTTGACCATAGTTTATACACGACTGCTTCGTTATGACGTTGGCTCTGTCTTTCATCACTTGCTCTTGTATAATAGCAGCCACGATCCACGGTCTTGACAATGGGACGGAGAATGTGGCCCACTTGCGTGTACTTGCTTGAGCTCTCAGATGTCTTTTAGTTGCGGCTGATCTCCACTGCAATGCATCCTTTTCTGTGATAGACGAATCGTTGGGTGGTATCATTGCTTCTAATGTTGTTTTGGGGTCCCAACCATGCACCAAATAAAACAGAGTTTGAAGATGTTAAAGATCCACTGAAGTATTCAATGCAAACTCCAAAAATGGAGCCACATATTCATCCTAATCCCTCTGCTCAGGATCCGTTATGTAACACTTTATTGCCTTAATCACTTCTGAACTGATCTTTTTTGTTTACCGTTGGCTTGCGGTCAATATGCTAACGTAGGCATTTACTTCTGCTTTAGCATTCGATTAAATCTCCTCAAAACCGAACTCATAAACCTTGGATCTCTATCATGTCTTAGCATTTCTTGTGCTCCAAACTTCTTTTAAGATCCCACCATATAAGCTTCTTCTACATCTTTTTCTGTGGTGTTGCCCATTGGAATCAGGATTACATATCCAGAAAACAGGCATATAAAGCACAATAACGCCTCATATCCCATTATAGTCTGTGGTAAGGGCAATGCAAGATCCATTGCCAAGATTTGAAATGGTCTTGATGCCACAATATTTTCGCTAGTGCGCCCCTGGTATCTTGAGCTTCCTATCGTAGTGGCACAATCCTCACACGCTGCAACTAGTTTTCAATATGGGCATACATCCCTCTTCAATACTTTTGGATCTCAACCGATCTAAACCTTTCCAACTCCTTGATGTGCCCCACTACCGATTTCCACATGATAAGATTGTAACACATCTTCCTGTAATATGGTCGGTACCACCAATCGCCACACATATCCTCTTGTTTTTTTTGCTCTCGAGAAATAATAATACAGGACACCTTTACTATCCAACACATAAGTGATCGCATGTCGAGCTATTCTTTTCCATTCGCTGGAGGAATTTATCTTATTGTAATATACTCGTAAATACGCCATAACCTTGCTACACCACTCGTCATGTGTCTGAGCTGTTGCCATTTGCTCAACTCTGATGGCTTGCGCATTTTATATGGATCCTCTTCTGCCCCGTTCTGATGTTCTTCGGATCCAACCATATCACCTTCCACAGAGTATGACTCACCATTTATGTCCACCCCTTGTTCACGTTCAAACTTTTCCTGTGTTGAGGCTGTCTGTTATTTAGCTTCCCCATACTCCGAGTGTTCACAAATACGTGCGGCGACGAATATTCCTCAATCTCCCCGATATCTCTTTGCTTCGTAACAACTTGGGCATCGTTACTGTAATTACTGCCATACTCACAGGGTACTTTCTCGGGTGTTTCTTGGATACTTTCAGCCCCATCCTTCACTTGGACCTCATCTGCACTGGCGTAGAGCAACTCTGGCAAACGATTCAACAGTTCGATATCTGCTTTTATCTGAGTACTAATGATTTTCCTTACGTGTTGTTCTTTCATGGCACACTGTGTTAAGAAATCGTCTGCTTGATTATACTTGCGCACCACATTTACCAGACTGACCGCTTCAAAACTTTCTACCTGTGAGCTCACTCTGCCAAAACAGACCAATAATGATGCATGATTGCAGCGTAAATCTACGTTTACTTGTCCGATTACCAGTCTAAAATTCCCACACACAATTGCCTTCTTCATGTTGTGGGCTTGCGCGAGTTGTAACACATTGATTAATCCATGATACTCGCTTTCATTCACGGTGAGGTTGTCTTGAATTCCATATTCTGCCGCTGCTATAACCCAAGTTCGTAGTTCCCATATGATCATTCCAAAAGCCCCTTTCAGATCGTTCATATCCGCACCGCACCATCAAATGATAAAACATATCCAGTGCTATGGTGATGAAAACTAGAAATTGTTAAATGATCGACACATATTTCAATGTTTTCAGCGGAGAAATATATTTTAACACTTCATCCATCTTCTCCACAGGCACTATAGACGTTGCTAATAGCGCAGGTAAGCCCACCGCCTCATGATCCGTTCGTATGATTTCTAAAGACCATGTA
Organism: Peronosclerospora sorghi; assembly: GCA_026184515.1. Taxonomy (NCBI): domain Eukaryota; phylum Oomycota; class Peronosporomycetes; order Peronosporales; family Peronosporaceae; genus Peronosclerospora; species Peronosclerospora sorghi. Next base: position 7,146,404 of record CM047585.1, on the reverse strand, counting down.
GACAACATTACCGCCCACTGAATCCATCTTCCCGTTAAACTTTTCGAAGTAAATAGCCATCGCATCGTATACTATCTTGCATAAACCGTTATATGTTGCCTGAACAAAATGTGACTGGCATCATGTAACGTCTTAAGCAAACGCCAGCACCTCTTGTTCCTCACCTGTATTTCCGTCTCAGCATCTTTAAACACATTTCTGACGTAACGCACTGGATGTAGTACTCCATCATACTATTGACGCACTGTTACTCCAAACGCCCATGGATTTGTGTATAAAATTACACTTAATGGTTTTGATCGCTTGATGTGCCGTAACAATCAGTCGTAACTCAGCATGCTCCAATTGGGTACCATCTCTTAGTTATAGCTCTGTTAAATCATACAGAGATGCCACTAGCGTCGCGAAATTGTCGATAAACCTTAGATAGTATATCAAACTACCGGTGAATTTCTGAACCCCTTTTAACGTCCGTGAAAACGCCATTTTTACAATAGACTCCAGATTTCGCGGGCAAGCGCCTTAATTCCTTCTGCGGATATGCGTTGGCTTGGAAACTCCACACTGTGCTTACCAAAAGCCCCCAAAAGCACTCTTTGGCTAGTTTATAGTGATTCTCCAATATTTGAACGACTCCAGAAGATTCTTAAACATGAAGCACAGAGAGTCCCAGCTGTTAGCACCAAAAGTAATATTCTCGATATATGATCGCCTCCCAATGATAGGGTGCTCATGATTCATCACAACTTGACCATTGTGGAACATACTCTTGAGTTGTGGACACATCTGACTCCAAAACGCATGCCTCTTCATTATCAGCGTCCATGACATGCTTGTTATCCAGCAATTTGCACGTCACTTTCATCTTCTGTGATCGCCGTACCATTGTCCACAAGTATTACCTACTATACGCTGGTTAATTAGAGGAGGATTTTTCAGAGCTTAAGTCATTTGAAGTCATTCAAAGTGTCCTAAAGTACAAATAGCAGCCGTAATCAACCGAGCCCTGTTTGGCATAGGTATAGCATAATATTCGCTCGCATTATCCATTGAACACAGCCATTCACCCCTTCGAAATTGTCCAACAAGTCGTCAATCAAAGGCATGGCATACACCATCAGTCTCGTTTTTTCATTCACAGCTCGAAATTCAATGCACAACCTTATGTCCGTTTTATTCTTCTTGAGTACTATGACGATCGGTGATGCTCAAGCGTATTATGAGTACCTAATTAGTCCTGCTTGTAATAAACCTCGTATCAATTCGTATAACTTCGGCAGAAGTGTAGGCGGTACTTTACGCGCTCGCTGTGCAATAAGTGCATTATCTCCAACATCCACATCGCAAACTACGCCTTTAGCCGGCGGTGGTAACGCATTACCAGAGCTTATGAAACCATCGGCATAATTATACAGTAGTGCACGTAGACTGTCTTCTTGTTCTTTAGTGGTAACCCCTGGCTCTCCTATATCTGCAGTAGCCATATCAGGTGCTTCCATTGGGCATTTTTCCACTTCCGGAATGATCACTAGCTGTTCCTCCATATCTTCAGCTGATATCTCAACTCTTTCATGCAGTTAGACCTCTCTCTCTAATTTCGTTTGATCTACCTTCATTGAGTCTGTAGCATCCATTACGTACACAGCTGGGGGTTTATCTACAACCGTCCTTACTGTGTGTACATTGGTCCAGTTAGTCGACATGCTAGTACTCTCCATCACTTGTTTATGCACTTGTAGATAGTCTTCAGAAATCAAATCCTCTCGTGTCATCAATGGTAATGGCTTTTCACTGGAAGTTTGACAACTTTGACCCTTTATGTTCAGAACTACACCCGATTTCACCAAAAAGTCTGTGCCCAGTATCTCTAACGCATGCGTATCAATACTATCAACCCACATCTCACAGGTGAATACCACTGATGGGCCTACGCGAACCTTGACTGTAACCACACCTATTGCACCCATGGTACTGTCCGTTACACCACAAAGATAGTTGGAGTATCGAACATCCGAACTGCTACTTGTAACTTCCGTGCCGTATTGGTATACAAAGCTTATATATTTGCACCAGAGTCTAGCATTAATGGCAGATCCAAATTATCAATTGCTCCATTTACGTAAACTTGAGTTGCAGAATGTTTTGCTTCAATCGACGGATGCCAAACTTCTCGCTCTCCCATATTTTTATCTACCAGCGTTACATATGTTGAGGTCGCTGTTGCTCCATCACTTATCAACTTATCTTGCTTTTTATCCTCATCGGAAGTAGCTTGTTCTTTCATTTTATTGTTTTTTTTTCTTGATTCTCGTCCAGAATGAGTAATCCATTCACACAACATGTATTATTTTTCTTGGTATTCTTATTCATTCAGGTTGACAGCGGTGTCATTTCCACTTTACTCGACAATGCCCCCCTGTTTTCTTGACGGTGGTTGCAACGCAGTGTGGGGTTAGGAGTTTATCTGCTCTGCCACCTGAGCCTTAAACAGCTCTCCCGACTTCAATTTACTGCGTATTTCCGCCATTTCCTCAATAAACTTCCGGCAATACTTCACATCATGCCCAAGGTTGTCCCAATGTTCACATTTCAACAGTTTTCAGCAGTTAGTTTTTTTTCATTCCCCTTCCGATTACAGTGTTAGCATACCACACCACCTTCTGCGTTGGAATTTCCATTATACCGCGCACTTCTATCCTCGTACGCAGGTCGCATCCGCTGCACTGCATGCACCTCCCCACCTATCATATGCACGCTAGGTTATGGGTACTCATATATCACGTCGGCGCTCTTACGTTCAGCCACGTTTTTCCCAGGTCTCATAAGACGCGCCTCATGGTTTGGTCAGCACCCTCTCTAGCTCATCGATAGTTGCGAAAGTCATGTTCTGATACTGCATCTGTATGGTGCGGTCATGAATAGTGTCAAAAATTTTGAATATGTTCTTCCAACAAGGAGGTGTTATACACATCTCTAAAGTCCATCCCGCTCGCAACGCTGCTGCATTTAATCTATACAGATAGGTAGTTGCTGACTCATCGTGCTTTTGCGTCAATATTGAGTACATAACTCGGAGTGACACTTTGTCCACGCAAAAAAAATTGTGGAAAAGTTTTAGCACCATATTCCAATCATATTTCGACGTATCTGCTGCTAGTTGTTCATACCACCATGAGGCCGTGCTTGTCAAACTATCAACAAACATTCCCAAGCGTTGGTTATCATCCCATGTGAAATGTTTTCCACATGCGAGAATTGAGTAACCCATGCCCGCGCGCTTCCGGCATCCTACTTATTTACGTCAAATGTTTTTATTTCCGTATTCTGGATGATTGCGGTGACTGGTTGACGTGAGGGAGCCCATGAGTTTGCACTTACACCGGGCATATAATACCCTGAGGTACCGTGATGTGTCCGTTGCTGAGTAGCCGGTGTACGATATCGTACACTAGTCGCTCCTCTCATTGTGTTATGTGTGCGACTATCTGAAAGAGCTGTTGTTATTTTTGTTAACTCCTCCAAACTCAAATGCCTATCTTTAATCATCTTAACTAGGTAAGCCATCACTGGATCTTGCCTATGCGCAGTCGGCTGTGGCGTAGACATGACTTCATCTCCATCTGAGGAAAACTCCAGTTTCATCTTCGTCTTAGTAACTTTTTTGGGCGGTAATGGTGGAGCTTCAACGAATTCGTCTTTTTCAACGATCTATAGCATACCCGGTGGTTTCGACTTCTTAACTGGTGTATGTGTGCTGTCTGCTATTATGTAATACGTGGGACTAATACTTGTAGTCTTTTCCCGATACACCATTAGCGATGTCTCCCACTGATTTTCCGCTAATAACAGGGATACCATCAATCCAATATCGCCTGCAGTCCGTTCTAAATTAAAATCGCATGCACTATCAAACTTTTCACGTCGGACGATCTCATACCCACATTTTGGCAACAACACTTCCAACGATTCAACAGATTTTTGTAAATCAACAAACGAACTGAGATACTCTCTAACTCTAAACTTGGGTGCAGCCTGCATTACCTTAAGTATCTCATATAGTGAAAACCAACTACCTGAATCAACCGGTAACTTGAGAACCTGTTGCTGGTACTGAGCCATCTTTGCACAGGCCTCCTCTGATAATGTTTATGCTCGATTGGTATCATCTTGAGGGTACTCCAACGTGAAATATAGTTCTTGCCCTTGCCCTTTTGATACGAAAGCCATTTCACGCGTTGGGACTTTGATGTCGACGTTAGTCCCGGGTCGCGGCACCAGTTGTCGTGAAGGAACTTAAAATTCAGTGTTTCCACTCAAATTACAAGAAAGCAATAAATCTGTCCTTCTTGCTTAACTTCCCAGGTTCTTAATACTAATGTAATGGGGTGCCATTACATAATAGATATTCAAGTTAGAATATCACAGTTTAATTTCAGACGCGTTGTCTGAAATTTAAATAAGAGATTATAAGTTATTATAATATAAGAAGGAAAAGTCGATTCGGTATAAATACCGAATCTTGCAGGTTAACTAATAGTACAGTTAGTTAAAGACTTGATATTATTATATTAATTAGTTAGTTACTATATTATTAGCCGCTAACCACCCATTAAATAAACACTCTTAATTTTGCGTTCTAGATAACAAGTGAATATTAATATATTTACTTTTATTATAGGATTAGTTGTTATCAACTAATCCTGCCCTATTGTATTGCGCGCTTCCTCGCACAAATACAGTGTAAGCCCGTAACAGGATCAGTCCTGTTACACCTGGTAGCACTTTGTGGTCCGTCTTAACGACCACAGTTCCGTTCTGCTAGTTAACTAGTGGAGCGAAGATTAAGAGCCACTCGGCATCATGTCGCGAGACATGTCGGCTGCCGAGCGAGAAAGAACGCTGGAAGAGGTGAATAAACACTTCCCTCACTTCTCGTCGCGTAGTAAAGACGCGACGGCGGAAATGATTCGGTCCATGGGGACCGACATCATTACCTTCCTCAAGAGTAAGTCTCCAGAGGAAGTGGTACAGGTGGTGAACCGCTTTAGGCTAAACCACCTAGAAAAGTAAGAACGGCCCGCGCCAGAGGCAGCGCGGACCGCAACTGTACCTGCAACGCATAGCGTTGAAGTGTTAAAGGCGAGAGTACCGCCCTTTACCGGCGAAGGGGGCGATCCCCTTCGTAGATGGTTCGCAGAGGTGGAAGATGCCATCTCTGCGCAAAATATTGTTCACGAACGTCAACAGGCGTACTTCGCCACAACATGTCTGGGCGGCAGAGCCAGGGCATGGGCGATGAGTCGCAGAGCCACTGATGACTCTGCGTTCCTTACTTATAAGGAATTTAAAGCTGAGCTAAAGCTCAACTTTGAAGCTCCAGAAATGGAGCTAAGTAGTCGGCAGGAGTTTATGGAACTCCGGAAAGGTAAGCTTTACCTTCAAGCTTACGCTCAGAAGACGCAATATTTGCTGTCAAATATTGTGTATAAGCCGGTTCCCCCTGCTATTCAGGTCACTGGCTTCATGAAGGGACTCAATGATGGTCCCGTTAAACAGAGTCTCTATCGGCACCCGCCAGATACTCTGAGGGATGCCATTGATATGAGCATCCGTGAGGAGTTCAGCATGCGATCAGCGTCATCGCATGCTGGGTACAGCCGAAGGGCTCAACAGCCCTTCGCTTTTGACATGCCGCAACGGCATGTCAACAATCAGCAGTCAGGCAGACGAAGCACACACTTCGTCTCAAGAAACAGCCACCCGCGCCAGAGCATGGGCGGTGGAGGTCCAGATCCGATGGACCTATCAGTTGCGGTTGCTTCGAGTTCGAATAAACCCAAATTTAAGAAGAACATTCGCCGCAATCGATGCGCGAAAGTGGGGCATTTTGCCCATGAGTGTATGGCACCGCGGCCGGTGCCACGCAGTCAGCGGACGGAACCATGCGCTGCACGGCGACACCAACAGGTACATCACCCTGTTGGTGCAAAATACGAGAATCTCCAGTAGGGGCGGGGAGCCCTACTGGGAATGTTATCCCACATGCCGACATAGGTAATGTGAGGGTAATATCCCCAGACGGGACTATGTCCTGTCAAAAGGTGCAGGGTGATGGTAAGCCTCTTATCACCCTGGAGGTTAAGCCGCAGGGAGCGATGTCCCCATGCGAGCTTTGTTTGACACAGGAGCGTCAAACAATTTCGTTATAACTGAGAGTCTAACGCTGTTGAGCTTCGTGGAGGTAGAAACCCCACGAAGTATGTTGTCAGTCCGGTTAGCAACAGATGCAACCGTGACTATTCCAAAGCGTGTGATTAAAACACGCTTCGACTTGAATGAACTGTCATTCGAGGATGAATTCATCGTCCTCGATTTAGATGACAAGTTCGATGTGATACTTGGAATCCCATGGATGTCCAAGTTTAAACCTTCGATCGACTGGGTTAACCTATCGATCGAATGCGGCGGACGCACAGGATCTGATCACCCTGTGTGTAATCCGGCTGTATCAGAGGATACAACCGCAGCATCAGACAGTCTGGTGGATAGCGGTGGCGCCACCAGGTCTGTTCTGACACGATCAGCGGAAGGTACCTCCGCTGGTGAAATTCCAGAGGGACTACCACACGCAACAGAAGAGTCGTTGCGTGTTGGAGAGAAACATTCCACGGGTGATAAAGACCACCGTGAGAATGAAGTGATATCCACGGTGGGAAACACCCACCGTGAGAATGAAGTGATATCCACGGTGGAAAACACCCACCGTGAGAATGAAATAGTATCCACAGTGGGAAACACCCACTGTGCGACCGAAGGTTCCAACACGACGAAAGAATTCCGTGTTGATGAGAGTGAACTCACGATCGAGTGCAATCGTGAGCAAAACTCCGTGGTGGCCAGTGCCCACCACGTTGCGTTAGCCATTAGCACGGGTGATAAAGATCACCGTGTCGCAGAAAAGGCAGCCGGTCAGACGAGCACATCTGATCGCCAAAATTCCATGGTAGGCAGTGGCCACCATGATGACGAGTATTCGCACACGGTGAATCGTAATCACCGTGTAGCAGTCAATCAGACGAGTGCGTCTGATTGCATGGAAAGTTCCATCGAGACGATCAACGTCTTGACGCAAACAGAGACCGGATTAGATACCCAGTCTCTGTTGATGGAACACCCTCCGAAAGAAGGTTCGGAGGTGATGGCTCTTCCAGCGCTAAGCTGGAAGAAGTTTATGAGAAACTTGCACGATGGTCAGATCGAACAGATCTGTATCATCGTTGCAACAGATGATGTAGTGTATATTCGTGAGCGAATATCCACATTAAAAGTGGAAAACATTGGGAAAGAGGTTCCCAATGATCAAACGAGAGTTCAGCGCTTTGAAGCGCAGAGCTGGGAGTCGCTTAAAGCGAACTCCCCATTTTATGAGGTACTTCGGGAATACGCTGACGTATTCCCAGAAGAAGTACCTAGCGATCTCCCTAAGGATAAGGGAACTCGTCATGAGATTGACCTCGTGCCAGGCACGAAGTATTGTGTTACGCGGCAATGGCCGTTGCCGCGTGATCAGGTAAAAGCGATCGACGAGTTCTTCGAAGCTCGTCGTAAATCAGGCCAAGTGCGGGAGTCTACCTCACCGCACTCTACCCCCACCTTTTGTGTGAAGAAGTCCACAGGTGGGTGGAGAATCGTTCACGCTTACAACAAGCTGAACGCAGCGACGGTACCGGCACAAACACCAATACCGCGGAAGGATGTCATCATAGATGGCATGTGCGGGAGCACCATTTTAGTGCTCTCGATTTAAGAGATGGATTTTATCAAATCCTAATGCGTGAGAAGGATATCCCTCTCACGGCGGTAAGCACCCCAAGCGGCATGCTTTGGGAGTGGCTTGTTATGCCGCAGGGGCTTCGAAATGCCCCTGCTACGTTTAACAGATGCGCAACGCATCTATTACGCCCGGGGCGAGAATTCGCACCGAGTTATTTCGATGACGTGTTCATCCATAGTAAGGGTGAACACGATAAAAGCGATGTAGATGTCCATAGGGAGCATCTACGTCGAGTGTTAGAGCTTATGCGTAAGCATAAGCTCTATGAAAATCTGAAGAAGTGCACCTTTGGTGCACCTGAGATACCCGTTCTTGGATGCTTTGTGGGCAAGAACGGGGTGCGTCCTGATCCAGAAATGATCAGGGTGATCGTTGAATGGCCTACGCCAAACAACGTTAAGGAACTTCGAAAGTTCCTTGGGTTGGCAACATATTTGCACAAGTATTCGTGCAACTATGCTGGTTGATACAACCGCTTTCTCAATTACTTAAGAAAGATGTCGAATGGCATTGGGATACCCAATGTCAAGATGCTTTTCATGCAGTCAAGCAAAGCTTGACTGAAGCGCCTGTCTTGGCTATAGCCGATAAAGAGCGTCCGTTCCACGTCGTTTGCGACGCGAGCGATTTCGCTATCGGCTGTACTTTGATGCAGCGTGATCACGATGATCGTGATCGCGTAATATGCTATCAACCGCGTCAGTTGCGCCCAGCCGAGCGCAACTATCCAGTGCATGACAAGGAACTCCTTTCCATGACGTACGCACTGGCTAAGTTTCAGATCTATCTATTGGGAGATAGAACGTTTGTGGTTTACACGGACCATGCGTCGCTACGCACGGCCGTGAATTCACCACACGATTCTCAAAGAATGGATCGATGGCTGTCATTTTTTGCTGAGTACAACTTTACGGTTGAATACAAACCCGGAAAGTTGAACGTGATAGCGGATGCGCTATCACGAAGGCCCGATTACGAGACGAAACCGTCCGTAACCGATGGGTCCAGTGCAAACTCGATCCGTTGCACTGCTTTGTAGTCGTCAATTATACGACAAGTACGCGAGGCGTACAAAACAGACGAGGAGACACGTCTGTTGATTGATTACTTACGTAATCAATCAAGTGAGAAACGCGACGAACTCCCAGAGTTCCTCCGCGCTTGCGTGCATCGATATCGACTGCACGATGGTATGCTGATTTAGAGCACAGACCAAAAAAGATGAAAGTCGCATCGTCGTTCCAAACGACGATGATCTCAAACATCAAATTATGTTTGAGTATCATGATGCACCGATTTCGGGTCATCAAGGTCGAAGGAAGGCATACGCTTCTCTCGCACGTGACTTTTACTGGCGAAACCAGTACAAGTTGGTGCGCAAATACGTACGCGCTTGCGAGATTTGCCAGTGCGTTAAGCCTGCGCAGTCTGCACAGGCTCCGCTGCAATCTCTGCCGGTTCCGACAGAGTGTTGGAAGTCCATTTCAATGGACTTCGTATTCGGTCTTCCACCCGACAATAGTCGGAAGACCGGAGTACCGGTCTTTGTAGACCGTTTCAGTAAGATGGTACATCTTACTGCAGTATCAGGGAACGTAACCGCCGCTCAAACAGCGCGGATATTCGTTGATACGGTATTCCGTTTGCACGGAATGCCGGAAGACATTGTCTCGGATCGAGATCCGAGATTTACAGGACGTTTCTGGCAAGAAACGTCCTCATTGTTGGGAACCCAGTTGAAGATGTCAACTGCGGACCATTCGGAAACGGATGGGCAGACGGAACGGGTTAACCGCGTTCTAGGAGACATGTTGCGATCATACGCACATGCCTTCGAACAGTGGAGTGACTACCTGTCACTCACTGAATTTGCGATTAACAATTCGGTTCATGCTTCAACTAAGCATACACCGTTCTACGTGAATGCCTTAAGGCATCCACGAACCCCAGCTTTACTTGGCGGTACGCCAAATCTAAGTGGGGGAGGGACCCGCTCAAATTTGGAGCGAGTCAATGCACAAGTTGCGACTGCAACTTGTGAACAAAACTATGGCCCTTCTACTGAAAGTACAGTAGAAGCGGAAGCAGCTTCAATTAAAACTGAAACTGCATACGATGAATATGTGTCTGCAGCAATGGCTGCAGACAACGAGGACAATGCACCTACTGCTGATAAAGCAGTAGATGAATTCGTATTACAACGCCAAGCTGAAATACGGTACATAAAAGATGCACTTGCCTCTGCTTTTGATAAGCAGAAGCAAAATGCAGACAAGCAAGGAAGGAAGAACAAAAACTCCTTTCTTAAAGGTGAATTAGTATTACTAAGTACTACTAATTTGCCTACACATGCAATAAGCAACTTCCCTACACGGAAGTTGCTTCCTAAGTACATCGGACCCTTCAAGGTCCAAGAGATTCGGGGGAATGCCTATACCTTAGACATTCCCACAGCAATGCGGCTTCACCCAACATTCAATGTTGGGCGGCTCAAGCCGTATCACTCGTCTTCGTCTTACGACGAGACGCAGAACCACGGCAGATGCCATGCTTCTCCAAGTCTCCCAAGAGAGACTTGTAATCGGCCTCCAGCTGTTGGTGAGCAGAGCGGAGAGTCGTTACCTCCGCCTTCGACTGCTCAAGACCAGCCGTGCGACGATCGAGCTCTCCCTTATAGCGGGAAAGCTCAATATACAGAAGATCATTCTTCTGCTGGAGGGCAGTGTGCGCCCCGAGGATGTCGCGGACATCCTCGCGAAGAGACCGATATGTCTTCACACAGTGAGACATATCGCTGATCAAGGAGGAATAACCCTCCTCGAGCTTGTGGAGCGAAGAATCATGCTCCGCAACAACAACGGCGAGGGAATTCTCAACCTCCGCCGCCCCTGATTGATAATCAGGGGATAAGCGATATATCCTGGAGCGCTTGATCTCGAAGCGCTCGGTGCCTTTGAAGAAGGGGAAGCGTACCGAGTACTTGGTACGCTGGCTAGGATATCCCCAAGAGTTCGACTCTGAGGTTCGATTGAGGTTCTGAGGGCCGACGCCCCAGACCTTTTGACTGAGTTTGAGAAGAAGTCTCAAACTCATAATTCGAAGTAGCATCAACAGTAGGTGTTGATGCATTCATGGTATCAATTAAACCCTGAATTTCGGCGGGTACGGAAAAGCCACCGTACCCCCGCAACTCCTCCTCTGACAGACGAGGAGCGCCCTGCGTACACCGCGGGCAAACGAGGTGAGAAGGGACACCACACTTTAACCCTTCTTTGATGCAAGCAAAATGGATGTATTCCATTTTGCCTGTTCGTGAGTGCTTTAAAAAGCACTCGCGCATTACGTGAACTTTATTCACGTAATCATCTGGGCTTTTGTTGTAGTTGTCAACAAAAGCATTCCAACTCTGAGTCAGGGTGTCTTTATCGTCCCTGTTCTTCCTTGACGCTTTCCGGCTCGAATAATATCGAACCTGGAAAAAGAGGTCAATAAAGTACAGACGTCTATCGTCTGTACTTCGATCGAATCGACGTGACTGGATGTCTTCGCAGTCATCCAGCACGTTGATATCGAACAACGCATACTGGCAGTCCCGTTTACGGTTACCGCCACTGTTGGGGGCAATAGCCCAGCCAGGGGTCCCAAACCCCACTCTGTACGGAACATGGTGTTCCGTACGATGATACGCTTTAGAAGCGGCAGCCGCCGCTTCTGTTCGAGCCCTTGTAGCAGGCGGAGCACCGCCTGCTTCAACACCACGCGCCGGGGTTAAATCACCCCGACGTGGAGAAGTACTTGGTCCAGGTGGGGCTCTGCGTTCCCGCAACCACCTGTGATAATCATTGTCGCTGTCATAGCTGACAGCGACACCAGAGTCGTCATCGCTGTTAGGCGATGAACACCTAGCGAGTTTCGACTCGCTAGATCCTTTAGTGGGGACATCTGTATCCCCATCACTTTGTTCGGAGTCAGAACTCCAGAACATGGCCCTCTTGGCAACACGCCATTCGGAAGTTGCCATCGTGCGAGATGTTGCATTAGCAACATCTTCCTGTTTCTTGTCAGATGCCGCCTTAGCAGAATCTGTGGTCGAAGACGGTACGTCTTCCGACCTTTGCGTAGTTGACGCTGCTAATGCAGCGTCACCGTTGTCACTCAACACCTCAGCACCTAGTGCTGACGCGGAGGAAGAAGTTCCTTCATTGTTTTCAGCGGCGCTCTTTAGAGCGCCGCCGCCGTGTGTCTTGACCATCGAGTCGATGGTCAATCAGTTGGTGAATGAGAAATTCTGACCAACAAGTGCCACCCATGATTGGCCAAAATAAGAATTATTATTGGTCAACCACCTTAAGTGGGGGGGGTGATGTAATGGGGTGCCATTACATAATAGATATTCAAGTTAGAATATCACAGTTTAATTTCAGATGCGTTGTCTGAAATTTAAATAAGAGATTATAAGTTATTATAATATAAGAAGGAAAAGTCGATTCGGTATAAATACCGAATCTTGCTGGTTAACTAATAGTACAGTTAGTTAAAGACTTGATATTATTATATTAATTAGTTAGTTACTATACTATTAGCCTCTAAACCACCCATTAAATAAACACTCTTAATTTTGCGTTCTAGATAACAAGTGAATATTAATATATTTTTTTTTATTATAGGATTAGTTGTTATCAACTAATCCTGCCCTATTGTATTGCGCGCTTCCTCGCAAAATACACTGTAAGCCTGTAACAGGATCAGTCCTGTTACAAATAACGTCCGAACCAAAAAATACCCAAACACGTTATGGACACACTTCCCAAAGAGTCTCAGGCTGCTCCCAACTCTAGTGGCCCCATAAAAATGTTGCTTGTCTCACTTAGATGCTCACTTAAAGACCTTCTTGTATTAAACTTGGTTTCAGTATAGGAACGGTAAAGAAGGATTGCTGTAAGGTTGCAAACGGCTGTTGTGCTCAAGGGGAAATTAGAATCTATTAAGTATAACCAAATCCTATATCTAATTCAAACCCTTCTTTACCTACTACTTCTTGGTTACTTCAGTGCTGACTCCAATACTTGACAGTTACTTCTGAGACCCTCCATAATCCGATCGGTCGTGAGGCGGCCGTGCATAGCAACATCTGATTGGTTGAAAATCGTCACCCAAAACTCCAATATCACACCAATCATACTCAGACCCTCCATAATCCGATCGGTCGTGAGATGGTGACACGGCCGTCCATGGTTGCATCTGATTGGTCGAAAATCTTCACCGACTGAGCCCTGTCAATAACTGACTCACATCAGTGTCATCCATAATTAAGACCAAAATGCTACTTCACCACACCGTAGTAAAGGACATATGGGAAAATCAACCTCACCGCACGCGTAGAATTGCATACAGGGATCATACGCAAGTGTTTGAGCTACTTCGTAAGCATAATTGTTATGCGAACCTAAAGAGATGTACCTTTCGTTAATCTAATATACCGCTTAGTGGAAGAACGAAGTTAGCCCTTATCTAGAGAAAATTATGCTGATAGTTACATGTCTAAGCCGAACAACGTCAAGAAACTTTGTAAGTTTCCTGGGTTAGTAACATATATTCTGCATAAAAATTCATGCAATTATGCAGGCATCACACGTTTAGCAGTGATCATTATCGCTTCATATGTTATCAATCGCACTCACTGCGTCCAGCTCAGTGCATCTATCCGGGAACGACGACGAACTCTTCGAACCATGCGTTTGTTTGGAAGTTTACACGAGTTGGGTTCGCGTGTGAGCAAACATTTCCACTCAAGTCGGCCAGTAATTGAGTCCTTTGATGCGCGTAGCAAGGAGCGCCCTATGTGTGAGTATAGGGCGCCGGGGCAGAGATATTTAGTACAGATAAAAGAGAAAAAGTTTACTATTATAATTAAAAATTTAGTCCCAAATCTCTAATTACATAATTAGTCCCGAATCTCTTTACACAAAATCCATATACGAAACGATTGAAGCCACCGTGGTTCCGTCCTTAAAAAAATCGTCGATGTTCCATCCATCGTAATTTTTTCCAACTCTCCTTCCGAAACAATGAGGTTTAAATCAAACTGATCTGCTTTCGCAATTCCATAGTCCTCGTTTGCCTTAATGCCCTAGTTAAAAGGTTAGCCAGTATTACTTTTCTCGCAACGTGAGTCGGCTTCACCGTTTTTTTTTCACGTAATCTTTCAAAAACATTAATTTTTCATCGACGTGCTTCACGCTGGATGCACTGCTTTCATTTTCCAATTGTTTAAGCCCAGCTTGGTTGTCAATTTGTAATACCATAGGCGTATTCATTCTCAATCCAATTTCACCGAACTATTCTTGTAATCTAAGTACTTCCTTTCCGCCTGCTGCAGCTGCCACAAACGCAGCTTCGGAGTAGACATTTCAACTGAGTTTTGATTCTTCTAGCTCCATCCCACGAAAACACCATTTACGTAACTGACGACACCACTCACACTTTTTCTGTCGCGTGCATCCGCTGCGAAATAGGGATCTGTATATGCCATGATGCGTAAAAGTAACGGTAGCTCTTCGCCGTGCTTCATACCCAGCTTGGCATCTTCTGTTCCCTTCATATATTGCAGAATTCTTTTAGCGATCTTGTAGTCTACCAACGTTGGTGCTTGGGTACGTCTTGTCACTTGATGGACGGCAAATGATATGTCCGGTTGAGTACAGCGGGACACCCATAAACTTACAACAAATGTTTAAAAAAATTACGGTCGAAAAATTTCCACCCGCTTTTTCAGTTAATAACTCACCGGAATTTTTGCAAGAATACACACATGAAATAGGTACTCTGACCGTATTTTCATGCTCCAATCCATGTTTTCTTAGGGTCTCTCAATCATTGCTTCTTGATCAATCGTGTATCCTTGCCAGGATCCCCTTTAATTCGCATTCCAAGCTCTTTTTTCAACAATCCCCAGATCTGTCTGATCTATTGTTTTCATATCACAGAAACATTTGTCGACCACCTGTTGTGATGTTCCAGTGACGAATAAGTCATCCACATACACACCGACAACCGTTAAATGCTCGTCTGTTTTTTTTAATGCACGCATCTGTCACGCATTGCATACATTCAAATCCAGTAACGTTCTTCACCGCTCCAAACTGACTGGCGGTATACCGCTATAAACTGGTCATAAAAATTCTTTTCCACTTCAACACATTGATGTGTTGGGGCCTGGCGCTGTACGCGTGATTCCGACACACGGATCAGTAGATACATTTGCATATCGGTCAGACATTATTTGGAGTGAGATTTGCTCTCCGATCATCGATGTTTGTAGATCAATTGGCTGTTATCGGTGTAATCTAGTCAAAGGTGTTGATATACTAGGGCTGCACTAAGCGATATTGTATTGTAGTCATGGTTTCTTCGATCCCTTCGAGGTCAAAATCGAACGGATCATAGGCAACATATGTGGTCCAGACACTTTCGTCCATTTCGAACGAGCCTAAAAATATCAAGTTTTTTGCCAGTCGCACAGTAGATATGCGCTCTCGTTTACCAAGCTTGGGGTGATTTGTCTTCATATTGCATTCTCCTTTAGAAATATGCCTAACTTGCGAAGGTTAAACATTCTTTACAGATCCTAGTCGATGGTCGCCTGTACTTTCTCGGGCAATCATCGATCAGGATCTGGTGTGGTCCACTTCGGATATTTTCTTCCTAATGCGGATATCCCCAACGACTCACTTTCAGAGGGGGGGGGGGGGTACTCTGTACGTCGGCTTCCTAGCCAGGCCGGTCAACATCGTATTGGACGCAATTAACATCTTGATCGAAGGTAGCTTGACTATCCACCTCGATAAACTTTCCACCTTTTATATGGTTGGGCTCTCTCGATAGACCACGTTGACGATTTGTTGTATTTTACTCGTTAAGGGCAGAAATTATATTTTAGACGAAAACTCTTTGCCGGGGAGCGGAAAGAGGTTAGTCTTGATCTAAGTGTAACCAAAGCTCTGACCAAGAAATACCAATCTTCAGGTCAACCACAATAAGGGGCTACTCAATACACTGAATGGTCGGCGATAACTTCCACAAACGTCTTTCCGGATACTGACTGCGCCTAAACTTCGCTTCCCTTCCAAAACAATGACAACCTTGTACTAAACACGTGTGGTTGGTTTTGTGTACGTTCTCTGGAAAACTCCCGTCAAGAGGACTTTCACGAAGCTCAATACTATGCTTCCCGGGAATGTAAACATCCACAGGGGACCCGTAGATTAGATATCCTAAAATTCTATCACAACATTGGTCTACATTACCTTCCGTAGAGTAGCCTTGTAGACTGGCCTTCTTCAATTCATCTTGAACGTCCCGATCGGATCAATTTGTTAATTCAACCGTTTGATCACTTGTCTTCGCACTATTCCCCCTGGCAAAACTGTCGGGAAGCTATTAATGATTCGTTATCGAACTAGTTATGCCTGACATGACTATCTCCCAGCCGCGTGTCCTGAGGTAGACCTCTTAAACACTGCCTTCTTTCAATCCCGCATTCCATATCCATCATCGACACATTTCCCACTTCCTCGGGCGCTTCCCCTCTATATATCCAGCTATTCCGCGGTCGACCCCAGGCATGCTTGACTCCCGTATAGCTCTTAAACCAATCCATCATCAGATCAGGACTTTAGCCAATCTTATTTCTCCCTGCCGTTGACCAGTGTTCCTCTGGGATCACTTCACCACACTTCTTCTCTATGATCTTTGGGTTTTCATTCACGTTGTCTACGCCCCAGTACAGCCAGCGGATCGTAAAAAGTTCTTTGACGCTCTACACACCCGTTTTCCGGAGGAGGCAGAACACATTGTAATTGGAGATCTTAATACACAGCTGGACCCGTTACTGGATGAACGAACGCCGGATCGTAGGGATCAAGCGCGAACGGAGCTCCAGGCTTGGATGCTGGAGCTGGGAGTACTTGACCCGTGGAGGCTTACTTTCCCGGACCGTCGGCAGTTCACGGGAAAATCAAATACCCGTCGGATCGATTATTGCTTGATCTCAAAGGGCCTCCTAGAGACATACTACGTTGGGTCACGATACCTTACAGACGAACGGTGGCTTCACGAAGACCACCTTCCGGTGGAATTTCAACTCACATTCCCCTCGATGCCCGAATCCAAGAAGCTACCCTGGAAATGCCCGCGGTGGCTGCTAGACGTCCCCATTGTCAAAGAAACTTTGGAACATACCCTAGAGAAACTCTGCCAACGTATCCGACTCTTTCCAGGTTCAAATCCAGGAGCACTGCTAGATGAGCACAAGCGTGCTGATCGCAACTTTCTCCGCCAAATGCATCGGGAACTGAAGAACAAGGACGACGATAGACGCAAAGAACTCCAACGAGAGCTCAACATCACCAAATCAATGCACTCTTCGTGTACATCGGACGCCACTAGGGCTGAAATGGACACTGCAAAAGCGGAGTTGCTGTCGCTCCACGAATACTTCACCAGTCGCCGCGAGAAAGCCAAGTTCGACAGGGATGTGTCCGAAGGTGAACGTGGTAGCGCTTATTTCTTCCGGTCCCCGACACCGTCTAACTTTAAAGTAGCCATTCCGGAAGTTCGCCGCTCGGATGGAACAATAACCTCCGATGCCAGCGAAATGGCTGCCAAGCATCGCGCATAATGGGGGACGATATACCAATCCCCTCGTACGATATCCGCGACTCCATTCCCATGCAACGTTACGACCCAATGAGGATGCAAGATTTGCTTCGATATACGGAAACAAGCTGACAGCGGTGCAACGACGGCGTCTTGATGCGCCTATGACAGCTCGAGACTTCTACGATGCGATCGTGAAGTCTCCCAAGGGGAAATCAGCTCGGTTCGACGGTCTCCCTGCGGAATATTACCAACTATTTCCATCGTCATGGGCGAGGGTCTACGAGCTGTTATACGCCTTCAATTTTGACCATGGTCGAATGACCAAATCTCAACGCCGCGCGTATATCTCGTTACTCTTCAAGGCTGGAGACCGCAGTCTGCCTAGAAACTATCGTCCAATCAGACTGCTCAAACACGACGCCAAGTTTGGTCCGAAAATCCAAGCATGGCGTCTCCGACCAATCCTGCCTTCTCTGATCCGTCCGGACCAGGCTGGGCTCATTCAAGGCCGTTCCATTCGTCATGGTTTACTAAGGCTTCAAGATCTGCAGACGTTATCCAAAGTGCTCAACCTGCCCAATGCGGGAGCAGTGCTATTGAATTTCGCCAAGGCCTTCGACAGTGTTCCATGGCCCGCCCTGGACCTAGTCTTAAGCCACTACGTCTTTGGCTTTACCTTCAGGAACTGGGTCCGAACCTTTTTCAACGGTACTCTGGTCAGCGTCCTCGTCAATGGGACGCCAAGCGAGTATTTCGAGCTTGGATGTGGCGTCAGACAAGGAGATACGCTATCGCCAGCGCTTTTTGTGATGTTCATCGAGCCGATGTTGTGCTACCTACGTGCCAAGACGGGTCACATGGGCATCAGGATACCCGACACGTATGACCCACACCACTTGTTGGCCTTCTCTGACGACTGCAACGGACTACTTTGTGACCTCAGAGATGCGACGATCTTCGTGGACGCGGTCAGACACTATGCCATCGCGACTGGACTCCGGCTTAACGTCAACAAGACCCACCTTCTACCGTTCCAGCCTCTACCGCCCGACATCAGACGAGATCTCGAGGGTCAAGGCTGGGATGTAGTAGCATACGATGGAGAAGTAAGAGTTCTTGGGATCTTCATCAGCCCTTCCTTGACGACGAGCGCGCGCTATCCTATGTTCCTCAACTCCATGATCACTAGATGCCTATTGTGGAGATATCGCGCCCGTACACTACTTGGTCGAGCGGTTATCTTAAAGAGTATTGTGCTCCCGCTGCTATGGTACACGGCTGCAGTCATGAAATTACCTGAGACAGTCGCAGACCAAGTTCATCGACTGTGCAAAGCCTTCCTTTTCAAGCGTGAAATTTCCATAGATACAAGGTTCTCAGCACCCTTTGCCCAAGAGTGGATGTATGTGCCGGTATCTCAAGGAGGATTAAGTCTCCCAGACCCAAGGAAATTCAGCCATGCCTTAAAGCTCTGCTCGCTACGGGATGCGATGAAAGCAGTCACGACTACCCACGTTGTTCCCCGCTGGTTCGAAGCAGCGAAGGCGCTGTTCACGCACGAGATGAATGGCGTCGGAGTTGGTTTCGACATTCTTTACGCCCCACTTCCTAAAGCAATTGACCCGACATTGCGGTGGCTCAGCCTGGATTCTTTCTGGGTTGAACCGCTTCAGACATGGCTCACGCTGGTCGAGAGGCACTACACGCTGGATAAACTTGAGTGGGCCTTCACAGATCTCCATTTCTGGCGAAACACCCTTATTCGCGTTGACAACGCAAAAAATATGGCGAAAAAATCAACGAATGCGCACTGGTTCTTTGACCAAGGGTTCATTCGTGTTCAAGATTTTGTGGACCGACATGGGAAACTCCCGACCACCGCTCTCTGCCTGAACATCCTGGACCGCATCAACTTTCCCTCACAAGATGTCTGGTCCAGAGCGGCCAGCCTTTTTGCGAGCACTGTTCAGATGATTCTTCAAATCAGCGGTCCCCCAGTGCAGGGCCCCCATCTTCCTGCTGACCAGTGTGCGGCATCTCATGCGTGGACATTCGACAAGGTGTAGTTTATCTATGGAGCAAATCACGAGTTTTACCACTTGGTGCATGTACAGCCAAAGATCACGATTATGCCCAATTCCGCTCTTGGAGTCCCTGATGGTCCAGACTGGAAAACCATTGGCGACGGGAGCGGGGCCTTGACAAAGATCTGCTGCCGATCCTGGGTGACATCAAATTTCGTCTCCAGCACAGCGGCCTCAATTTCCCGTCCAAGTATCGATACCGAGAGCGCGACGCTGTTTTGTCCACGGCTGTGACACAGATGAAAACGCCCGTCATCTCTTCTGGGACTGCCCGGTGGCCAAGACTGTCTGGGAGTCCCTTCTCTCGCCGTTCGAAGAACTAGTGGAAGGGTCAGTGACGTGGGCCATGGTGTTATACCTCTTGAACATTGAGTTCAGGTCTGGAATGATGGCAGAATACGGAAGTCACAACATGCTCCGTGTCTTTAACGTGCTGCGCTGTGCAACCCTGTATATGCTGTGGCTTCACCGGAACGACCGCCTGTGGAATAACGTGGCCACAAGCACGGAGTTTGTAAGACGTCGAGCGAAAGCGTATATCGAGCTTCATTTCCGGCGGATGTGCTCGGTAGTCAACTCACGATTACTTACATTGTGCCGGCGCTGGGTGCCGAATCTGCCGGGCCCAACTGAATACGATGACCC
Organism: Peronosclerospora sorghi; assembly: GCA_026184515.1. Taxonomy (NCBI): domain Eukaryota; phylum Oomycota; class Peronosporomycetes; order Peronosporales; family Peronosporaceae; genus Peronosclerospora; species Peronosclerospora sorghi. The sequence goes on along the minus strand of CM047585.1, from coordinate 7,126,181 downwards.
GTCCGACCCTCCGGCAGCAGTCCGAGCGTGAACCGAGGACTACCCTCGCACAGCCCAAAGGAGCCACGGTACCATCACCAAGGCCTCCCTCAACATGCTCCGATCGCCCCCGACTACCTTGGCCGCTCACGTCGGTGACACTGAAGGCCCTTACGGAGGAATGGCTACCCCCGCTCGTTCCAACCGTTCCACCTTCGGCGCAGGCCTGGACTGTCAAGGGGGCTCTCAGGCACACTGGGGAGCCCACGGAGTTGGCTCTCCTGCGGTTCATGATCTACAAATAGAACAATCTTCTCAGTTTCACGTCCGAGCACCACAATCCCAAGTTTCTTCGTCAAAGGGGCACTTACCTCGCTTAAGTTGCGCAAACCTCGGTAAAGTTGCTGGAGGATCTCTTCGGTCGGCTTGCGATCGACCTGGCAAATTCTCGAATGACGGGTCCCAAGCCCCTCGCAGCCACACAATTTGGAGCAACCTTCACGTCACCTTGTGGTACCTGTGAGACTTGATGAACCTCTACAACTTGGATACCCCTCAAACTTTATATCGCCAAAAGTGGAAATCAGGCCTTCTGACCTGTCAAAATTTATATGTACTTTTTTTTTACATGAACTTTTTTGTACAAGTACAAAAAAGGGCGATTTCAAGACAAACAAGGCCACTAGTATAGGCAACCTGCATATCATTCGACAGCACTTTTTACGCTCTTTCAAGTATAATGAATTATTATTAAACCACACTTATTCTCCGTCTCTCCCTCTTCATCAATTAGCATTTTAACCTATTCTAGGCGGAATAGTTAGGAGATCGAAACGATCCGTCTCATAATTTCGTTTTCAATGTGTGTATGCATTGAATCTAGATCTCGACCTCGACCGTTCCCGGGCTATAGTTAATTTCAATATAAATCTTAAATATTGATTTGGTACTCCATTAGACCAGATCGAGCATCGGTTCCATCACAAATGAGCAATAGTGGGGACGAACCGCCTCCCCTCGTACACACGATACAGTATTCCGGTATATTCTCATCACCTCTTGAATCGCGGTATTATCCAAGGTCATACATAAATCTATGTAACGCACCATTGTGGTGTAGGGAATTCCAAATTTAAGAAATCGGCGCGTGAAATCCGAGTCCAGACACCCATGTACTTTGTCGATCATCCCAGTCTAGATCGGGACGATCGGTGTGATTGATCCGTCTTTCTGGGCAGTGGACGAGATAATCTTTCTTCTTGCTCTTCTTAAATCTCATGAAATGTTGTGTACCTATCTGGTCTGGTGGTTATACTTACCAGATGGATCATGTCTTGCACACCAGGTCGGTTCTGTACCAGATCGGGAATAGGTGCGGCCTCGGCGGAAAATGGACGGCTAGGTTGGTGCTCGACTAAAGCACAGTTTACTTGACGATCGGGTCAGCCAAACGTGAGATATAATCTAAAACCCACTAAAACGTGAACAATAGTCAATTATATTAATAGTCGTGGTCTTCCACAGAAAAAAAACAATTATTTTTTTCACACACCTTTCCAATTATGTCCGTACTTCTAATACGGACGATCTACGTGTGAGAAACTATTATCTCAAAAACACCCCGTCCGGGGCTTACGGCGAACCATTTGCGCCTGGACGCGTCTCAGTTAACACACTGTTCCCAATACTAGGTACAGCGTTGAAACGTCTATATGTTTTTTTTTTACCAAACATCCGTTTCGAACTAGTAAACTGCCTCTGTTTAAATGTTCCCTGGTCCATACTGTAAAGACTGACGCAATCGCATATGGTTCAGAGACACGAATGGTGGCTCGTCTCTTGAATAATAGTGCTACCATTTACATATTACCAATCCTAGACTGTTCCACACCAGAACATTCGAACTAGATGTAGGGTCTCATGTAATTGAATCTCACGTTTCATTTTCACCACATCATCAAGTTTCCAGAATCGCTGTGTTCAAGTATTACACATACTAGCGTATATTTGTAGAAACTTGAGTCGTAGATGTCGTTTAATACATGAATATAATGAAATCATCTTTTGTGAATTTTATCGCAACCAATAGTCCGTTAACTATGAAAACAACACCTCAAGACAATACGGACATAGTATGTGAAAACCAAGTGAGGGACTTGTTCAATTGAATGTGTATTGAGAAGTGATTGTCTATACTAACATGTCATTTGTTAAATTGTCCCGAAATTAGGCCGCGCCGTGCGTCGCGCGTATTCGGGCAGTTACGACTTTCAGTGAAGAGTTTTGGGTACATACTCTATTTGTGGGGTTTTACTCAAACATGCATATACATTTTATTAGATTAGGTTCTTACTTAATTCTAATATACTTACTTCAGAATTTCTCCGGCTGTAGCATCGTCGACCAATAAGTACGCCAACTGACTTTAGTACGTTAGTGCCGGCAAGGCACATACAGGAACCAGCGGTCAGCAGGAACGTGGAGGCGATTAGCTTTTAGTACGATTGATACCTGACTTTAATTGCTTTCGATTATATTACGTTTGGATCATTTCGCGTGGATTTAAGTGGCTACTTATTACGTGGAGTTAGTACAAGGTTCGTCACGCATATTTTCGAACGCATTGGAATCGCACTAGCAAGTAGAAGCAAGTGAAGGCAGTACAACGCAGTAAAAATGAGTGATAATGACGTTATAGAGCGCAAAGTTCAACAGGTTATGAGCCCAAAGAAGGGTCAGGCCGATACGGAAGAAAAAACAGAGGCAAAAACAAAAGAGATGGACCCAATGATGATGAAGATGCTTGCTACTATTGTGGATCGACGGGATAAGATGGAAGTAAGCATGGGGGAGCAGTCTCAAGTCAAGAATGTTGTGCACGCGCCCAGGGCGGATACCAAGATGAGTATAGCGTCGTTGGGTGGAAGCGAAGAAGACAGAAGGGGTTACATGACTGGTTTACAAGGTAAACAAAGTTTTGAAGACATTTGCCACGCGGGAAAGGACGCGTTTTCAAGAGGCAGAAGACCAGATGCTGGAGTACAGTACAATCAACATGGAAACGGCAATTACCCCCCCCCCCCCCAACATGCACGCGGGGCAAGGTAATGGTGCAGCGCAGGTGTTTGGGGCGGTAAGGACCCCTTCACCAAAGGAAAAGCGCTTGCAGATCAGACCTTTTGACGGCGCGGAAATTTACAAAGGGCTTGGTTCGGCCTGGTTTGGGCTTCCAGGCATGGGGGCGGAAGTTTCTAAGGCAAGTGAGCCTTGCCGAAGCCGCATGTGGCTACCAATGGCCAGAGGATGTAAAAGTGGATCTGCTGGGTCATTACTTGGCGGGCCCAGCAGAAGCCTATTACAACGGTCAAGTGGAAGGGTGGTGGTGTGAGACACCCTCCCTATGGTATATAATGGACAAGATGCTGTCTGTTTTTAATGTAAAGATAACACCGGCACAGGGCATGAAGCTCTTTATGGCGCGGAAGTTGGTCGGAAGGTCGTGGTCAGATCATTTCTTGTATCTGACCGCGATAGCTGACGCTGTTGGTTCAAATTGCGAGTCTTTAGTACTCAATAACGTTATTTACCATGCAGCGCCGGAGATGAGGCAGATCCTCATCTCCAAGTATGATCATACGCGGCCGGATTACTTGCGCCAGGCAGAGGAGCTCTGCCAGTTTGCTCAAGCAGTGGAGTTTAGCGAAAGGATACCGAGAACGTATCAAGGTGGCGCGGTACATGTGATATCAAACAAGGGCAGAAAGTCGCCGACCAATAGAACATGTTACGAATGTGGAGAAGAGGGGCACATTCGTGCAAATTGCCCGAAAAAGAAGACCAAGAAAGAAGATTTCGCATTGACTGTTGAAAGTTCGATTGTTGTTTCAAAAAAGGACACATGGATATTATATAGTGGAGTCAGCATGCATTTGACGCATGATCTAAGTTGTCTCACGGATGTGGAGACTGTTACTGGGGTATGCTACCAAGCGGACGGTCAGCAGCTGAAGATCAACAAGAATGGTTCGGTGTACATATACGTGATGTGCGGACAGAAGGAGACCCTTCTCAAGGTAACAAACCTTTTTTTTGTGGAAAGCCTTACGAGGAACATTTTATCGTATGGAGTACTGGAGAAAAAGGGATGTACGTTGTCTTATGTCGATGGTAAAAGGACCATGGTGTGCAGAGAGACTGGACGAGGGATGGCGAGTGTGAAGATGTCTAACAACGTGCTTACCATCGAAGGAAGAATTGAAGGGGAAGGTCCAATTTTGGAAGTCTAGTGATGGCAGTGATGAGTGAAAATGACCGAAGTTATGCCGCTGACAAAGACGTTCAAGAAGGAACGTTGATGTATATCCACTCAAATATGGGTCATTTAAATTATGACACCATTATTACACTTGCAAAGGATCCCAAGTACGGGATTAAAAAAACGGACTACACGCGTGGAAATTGTGTGACTTGCGCTCAAGGGAAGCAAAGCAAGAATCGACAATCTAAGAAGGACACAGGAGAGCACGCACCGATTGACAGAATCGGTGGCGTAGTGTGCTCAGACCTCAAGGGACCTATCACTCCGCGGGACAGGATGGGTAACATATACCTAGTAAATTTCATCGATTATAAGACTAACTACGTGAGAATTTTCCTGGCCAAGACCAAGGACTTAGCTGCAAAGAAGTTTGAGCATTTCTTGGCGTTTTTTGAGAGGCGATTCAACTGCAAGATCCACGTTCTACGAACAGACGGTGGTGCAAAATATAAATTGTTGGACTACTTCTGTAGAAGCACGGGAATCTCGAGACAAGTCAGTGAGGCCGGAAATCAAGCTAGCAACGGAAAGGCGGAACGCATGCATCGGACCGTCATGAATATGGACCGATGCATGTTGTTTGAAAGTGGATTGAATCTCTCGTTTTGGGGAGACGCGGCTGAGTACGCGGCGTATGTTCTGAACAGAACGCCTACCAGTGCTAATTCAAGAAGATTATCACCATTAGAATTGTTGACGGGTGAAAAGCCGAATTTAGGCGAAATTGTGACGTTCGGTTCCCCGTGTAAGGTGTACAGGAACCCGGGGACGAACGCCCTAGTGCACAGGGCGCAAGTTGGTATTATAATCGGAAAGAGTGAAGAAACTAAAGGGTAAAAAGTGTACTTGAAGAAGGATAACAAGATGACAGTAACGCAGCACGTGAGGAACATTGATACGTTAAACGAGACCCAAAACGAGCAATTAAGACATTTCTTTCAAGAGGATGTAAATGGAATTCGAGTGAAGGTAGTGATGGACCGTTAGAAGGAGCTAACGAATCACGAGCGGGTGGAGACGCAGTTGTAAGTACGCAGGAAGGCGGAAGAACTGGCGTGAAGCACACCGAAAAAGTAAAGGGCAAGAAAAAGGACCGGTGGACGCGTGAACGACACGTTACGCGGAAGTACGCGGCAAAAAAGGCCTCGGAAACAAGAATTGAAGTTGAAGACAAAGAAAATCCAAGACAAGAAGTAAATTTAATAATGGAGAATGACCCGAAGAATTACAAGGAAGCAGTAAGCAGTGCGAATAAGGACAAGTGGTTGGAAGCGATAAAGACGGAAATTGATGCGCTTGAAGATAACCAAGTTTGGGAGGTGATTCGCAGGCCTGAAGATGTAAGGCCGTTGCACACAAAATGGGTTTTCAAGACGAAGACCGATGCAGATGGGAATCTCGAGAGATTTAAAGCGAGATTAGTGGCGTGTGGCAACGAACAGATATATGGAGTGGATTACGAGTTAACTTTTGCGGCTGTTATGGAAATGTCTACGGTCAAAATTATTTTAAGTCTCGCAAGGAAGTGGAATGTGCGTGCGTTACATGGAGATATACCGAACGCTTATGTAAAGGTGTTAGAAGACGAACACGAGATTTTCCTGTATTCGACGAATGTAATGAAGATCAAGCAAGAGAAGCTGGATGAACTTAAAGTCGAAGATGAGAAGAAGTTGGTGTTACGACTACGGAAGACACTATATGGATTAAAACAGGCGGGCAGACTGTGGAACCTCCTGCTTCATGGAAAGCTAGTACACTACGGATATACACAGAGCATTACGGATATCTGCTGTATTACAAGAGATGTGATGACGAGATACTGGTGGTCGGCGTGTATGTCGATGATTTACCTGTTACTGGAACCAATGTGACGTGTGTGGAAAAGTTTTTCGAAAATATGAAAGTACTGGAAATCAAGAACCTTGGCAAGGTGTCAAAATTTTTGGGAATGCGAGTGACTTACAATGATAACGATGAATATTTCTAAAGATTTACTAGCGACTTATAAACTTGAAGATGCAAACACAGTGAAGGTGCCGATTACAGATGATTACGAAAATGAGATTTTAAAGGAGCAAACGCTATTAAGTACTAGTGGAAAGGACGGGAAGCCAAGTGTGAAGGATGTTCAGTCGCTTACAGGGAGTCTATTGTGGATAGCCCGCTGCGCTAGGCCTGATACAGTGTATGCGGTGCACAAGGCGACGAGGAAAGCACATGCACCAAGTGTTCTCGATTGGAACTTAGCGAAGAAAATATTGCGTTTTTTGAAGGGGAGCGCGGATATGAAGCTGCAGATGGAAATCGACACAAAGTACAAGACAAGCAAACGGAACGAACTCACGATTGCTGGATATAGTGATGCAGATTTTGCAGGTGCGAAAACGGATCGGAAATCCGTTAGTGGTGGAGTCACGATAGTTGATGGCAAGGTTAAGCAGTGGATGTGTAAGCGGCAGTCAAGTGTGTCATTGTCGACTATGGAGGCGGAGTTTTACGCAGCGTCGGCAATGGAGTGCGAGTTACTTGGAGTGCGTGAAATGGCGATGGAGATTGGAATGACGGTAAATCTCCCGATGCAGCTACGATGCGACAACCAAGCGGCAATCAAGGTATTGAATGGTGATTGCGTCGCGTCCAGACCAAGCACATAGACGTTCGCGTGAAGTTTATGGTTGCCAAGGGACGCGAAGGTGTTATCAAGGTGTGTTACGAGCCAAGTCAGAGTATGCTTGCAGACGTGTTCACGAAAGGATTGAGTTTTCCAAGGCTAATGTTCATGCAACAAGAGATGTGCCTGAGGGCGAACACGTGTGAGTGACTTTGGTTCACGTGAAAGTCGAGAAGGAGTGTTAAATTGGCCCGAAATTTGGTCGCGCCGTGCGTCGCGCGTATTCGGGCAGTTACGACTTTCAGTGAAGAGTTTTGGGTACATACTCTATTTGTGGGGTTTTACTCAAACATGCATATACATTTTATTAGATTAGGTTCTTACTTAATTCTAATATGCTTACTTCAGAATTTCTCCGGCTGTAGCATCGTCGACCAATAAGTACGCCAACTGACTTTAGTACGTTAGTGCCGGCAAGGCACATACAGGAACCAGCGGTCAGCAGGAACGTGGAGGCGATTAGCTTTTAGTACGATTGATACCTGACTTTAATTGCTTTCGATTATATTACGTTTGGAACATTTCGCGTGGATTTAAGTGGCTACTTATTACGTGGAGTTAGTACAAGGTTCGTCACGCATAGTTTCGCACGCATTGGAATCGCACTAGCAAGTGGAAGCAAGTGCAGGCAGTACAACGCAGTAAAAATGAGTGATAATGACGTTATAGAGCGTAAAGTTCAACATCATGTGCATCAAAGTTCAAGTTGTAGCGATCCTCCATCTGTCGTGTATCCGAAACTAATACTTTTCCGTACCTAATAATAGGTACTAAGATTATTAAGGACGCTATCTTATCTCTTAAAAGTAAGAAATTGCCGTGCTATAAATGAAATAAACGTATACCCGGTGTTTGGTCCAAACCGTAAGCTAAAATATTTTCTACAGCTTCCTTCACGTACAAAGAGTGAGGACACTGTGAAGGTTCATGCATGGATCATCCCAATATGCGGATTACTACTGTTCATAATGTTGATATATGGTGATATCCCAGATTTAGCCTCATGACACAAATTGGGAAAATAGCTTCATGACACAAATTGGGAAAATAGGTATAACAAATTTGCATTTTGTGATTGACTAGAATTTAGGTTAATCGAATCGATTCAGTTTTACATTTTCTTTATTCTCAACAAGTGGACCTCTTCTCATTTATGTGTCTCTGTGAGCTCTCACGCTTGTGCGCTGGTTCCTGAGTGGAGACATAGCGTCACGGGGGAGGGGCATATTGTTACGTGGAGCGTACGATTGCGTGGTTTATTCTGGAGTGTCTACTTTACCATAGTGAAATCAATATAAGACCCACTTATTTGCTCGACGAGAGACGAAGCATTCAGTGGAAAAGCGACGACTTGTTTCGAAGAAATATGTAAGCGGAAGGATGAGAAATTGGACGCAGTAGTTTCGAACGATCAGGTCGACGAGCATGGCGCAGTAGACAAACATGGGCACTTTATCACCGCCGTCGAACACTACTCCCTCTATCGTTATATCGCTCTCTATAGTTATCAAGTACACATTGTTGCAATCGTTTTTTGTAAGCAAGATCTCACATGTACACATCAACAAGGCCAAGAAGAAAAAAATAGACACGAGAGGAAAGCGGTTGGGAGAGTAGAAAAACACGAGCGTTTTGTGTGCACACATCCTACCTACTACTCGATTATGCTATAGTGGGACCTGCCACTTCTTGAACTCTTGGACGATGCTACGATGGTTCTAGTATTGTCTACGGCGTTGCTCGAGCAGCTTCTCCTTCTGATCCTTCACAATATGTTGTATGTACTGATCCTGTGAGTCTCTTCCACACATTAGATTATCTTGGCAAACTCTTCATCACTGAATATCTTTAGAAAGTACTTCGATATTGTGAGGTATATTCAAAAGTGAGAGTTAGGTCCTTATTCGTTATCTGGGCTACTTCTAAGCATATCCTTCTAGAAGGTGCTTTAGTGGTGTTCTTCAACTATGACGTCAGACTACAACGTCATGAACATGGCGTACTCCTATGACGTCAGACTACGACGTCATGAACATGTTGTACTCTATGACGTCTGACTACGACGCCATGACTTATATATATATATATATATATATATATACTAACCTATTAGATACGTGATATATAAGAATCACGTACCCCACGATCTGACATCCCCCCCTGACTTGACTTCGCGTTGCTGTCTCGAAAGTCATTTACTAGTTGCTGCCAATGCGAAACGTGGCGGATATCTATCTCGCGCTCCCAAGTACTTTCACAACCTGGTAGTCAAGCCATTTCACTAGCCCATTCGATTTTTCGGCCTCGCTGACGACGACAAAGCAAATTTTCCACGATATGCAATTCGTCTTCAGTATTTGACTATAGGAAAACCGGAGATGATTTCGGAATCGGTCGTCTAAAGAACTCAGAGCAATTCGGTTTGTATGGCGAGAGTAGGTCGACGTTGAACGATGAGTGTTATCTCCTCATATTTTGCGGTAGCTTTAACTTAGCTACATTCGGGTTGATCATCTTGATCACTTCAAACGGTCTCACTTTTTTGGCTGAGAGATTTGCCTTCTTTACTCAGTGTGAGCGCTTACTGTCTTGAGGGGTAAGTTCTTGGTGTCCAATAGTATTACGTTACCAACCTTAAAGGTGATGCTTACTCGTTTCCAAGTATTTTGGCCCAATTTTCTCCGCTGTATGATACCAGACAGCGTAAGCGTCTTCTAAAACGAAGTTTTTGGCGTTCCGTTTGACCATCCGCTTGCGCTCTAGGAGCGGTCGTCATGCTTAGCTTTACACCCATTATGCTCATTAGTGACTTCCAGAAATTTACCGTAAACTTCGGATCTCGATAGCTCATAATGACTTTCTGTAGTCCATGATGTCGGAATACAGCGTCAAAAAACAGCTTTGCAGTGTCTTTCTAATCGGCAGTCGTGTACGTTGGTGCATAATCGGTCTTTTTTGACAACTTGTATACAACCACAATAATAGCATCATACCCTTCTGACACGGGTAGACCAGTAATGAAGTCCATTGACACAATTTCCCAGCATTCCTTCGGAATGGGGATAGGAATCATTAATCCTTTCTTTCGCTGGCTATTTGACTTCCATCGAGCACATGTTTAGCATGTCTCGACGTACTTCTGCACAGTATCGAGTAAATTTGGCCAATAGTACCATTGTTTTAACTTCATATAAGTTCTTCGAACTCCTGGATCTGCTGCTGCATCTCGAAACTCGTATAATATCTTCGTCTTATATCGCGTATGTCCGGAATGCATATTTGCTGCATTGCTTCATCTGCCCCAGATATGAGTCCTTTGTCGAATATGAATTTTTCATTTGACTCCTTCATTTTTCAAATATTGGCCAATCACGTGATATTTAATGGTCCACGACATAATGGTCCACGACATCATGGTCCACGACATTTTGAAGAAATTGTCATTGCTATAACCTTGCTGAATCGCTTTTCGCACCTTTTCACTGATATGTGCGCGTACCACGTAAAATTCGGCGTTGTGGATTTGCTCCTGTGCGACTCCTATCGGACGACCCCCCCCCCCCCCCGCAACTCTACTTCGTCGAGTAAGAGTTGGGAAAAATCCAGCGGAATGTTCTGAATGAGGGCGGAGTGAACCATGTGTCCTTCTAAAAGTTTGGAATGTTGGGCACCTCGGTACACTCATGTACGACGTGCGACATATCCGGAGCATGGGACGGAGTCACGGCAATTTCTGCTGAATACTCCCCAGACACAGCTGAGCGAGATAATGCGTCAGCCACGACATTTGAACTTACTTTGACAGGATGTAAGACAAATTCACACTAGGAAAAGAACTTCAACATGCGTGCCAATTTCGGAGACACTTTGGATGATGAAGCATCCACTTGCATGCTGAAATGCCGGTATAGACTGAAAAATGTTTTCGATGGAGATACGGACGCCATTTCTCCAGAGCGGTCTTGATGGATAAGATCTCCTTCTCGTGAGAAGGCCATTTTAATTCATGGGGACCCAAATGTACGCAATGCCGTGGTCTTTTTCATTTATACTTTGTGACAGAACTCCACCGTGAAAATAGAGAAGAATCCGTTGTCACAATGAACGAGAGACTAAGTCCGGTAACTTCAGAGTAGTCGACTGCTGAAGTTCGACTTTCAATGTTGCAAATGCTCTTTTCTGATCTGGACCCCAATTCCATTGGGTACCTTGCTTGGTTAAATCTCGAAGGGGACGCGAGATCATTGCAAAATGGCAGATGAATTTACGATAATATCCAGCTAATCCCAGAAAACTGAGCAACCCTTTGCGACATGTTAGTGGTTGGAACGTTGCAAAAGCACTTGTTTTCTTGGGGTCGACCCGTAGACCAACTTTGGAAATCATGTGTCCTAAGAACACAATTTCTTTACGGCCAAATGCACACTTGGAGAGTCGAGCATATAGTTTCTCCTTGCGCAACACTTCGCATACTGCACGAAAAGTGTTTAACGTGGTCTTCCATTGTACGCTAGAAGATGCATATATCGTCTAGATACACGAAAACAAAGTCTCCCAACTTATCGAACAATGTTCGCATAAGACGTGACCAGACACCAGGCATTCCTTATAATCCCATTGAAGCAACACACCACTGATACGTTTTCTTTTGGGTTCTGAAAGCCGTATAGGGTCGACTTGATGGAAACACTACCATTTGATGGTATCATTGTGCGAGATCAAGGAACGTAAAATACTTGCATCCACCCATACGATCGAATAAGTCTTCAATCAATGGCAAGGGAATTTTTGCCACGGCTGACATGCTATTCACATAGCGATAGTCAATCTCCCGATGAATGGAGATCTTCTAATTGCCACTTCGAAGCCATTCTGCGCGTTTTGGGAACCTTCCTGTTGCAGGATCTTTCTTGAGAATTCCAAAAATATTTGATACCCATGGAGATTTTGACACTTCTATCCATCCTTTTTGTATATTCTGTTCCACTAATTACTGATATGTTTCCTGTTCTACCTTCGAGAGACGGAAGGGAGTTCGGGAACTCGTCACTGCGTCAGGATTCATTTGCAACTCGAAGTTAACTTCTCTCTTAGGCGGCACTTCATTCGGGAGCGGTTCTGGAAAAACGTTCTTAAATTCGTCCAGAACTGGTTTCAACTCCTGCAGTACTTTTGACGGTTCGACGTTGGATATCTTAAAATGATATACCTCATCGTAGGCCCCACTTTTCATCTTTTCTTGAAAGATTGGACCATCTGTCTTCGAATTTCGTAAGAGCTGCAACTTTAATCTGTTGCATGCGCCAATCTATCTTGGATTGTACTTGGTGAGCCACGGTTGACCAAATATCACGTCATGTGCTTCCGGTAGTTTTCAGTAAACTGAATCTTTGGAAACTACATACCATCTACACGAATGGTATCTTCCACTTTCTTCGTGGGCTGACTCGATGTCCACGTTCCATCAAAACGACGTGCTTGTACCTCTTGCGTGTTTAATATTTTCGTTGCCAAGCCAGGTTTGATAATTTTTGTTGACGCACCGGAGTCGATTAAAATCTTAACGGATTTATTGCCAATGATTCCATTACGCACTAGCAGTCGACCATGCGATTGTGTGTACGATTCGGAGTTGTTTAACTCTAAGACAACAGGCTGAACCTCCGGCTTTCTTTGGACATTTGCGGCATTAATCGTGACGCGATCATACACGGTTGTCTCTTGCTAGTCTTCACGGATGTTCATATTGTTGACATGATGACGATTCACATGCTGTTAATTGATCCGGCCTGAACAATTATTTCCTCTATCGTTACGCGCTCAGCGTTGATTACATTGAGCAGATCGGTGATGTGGATTTACACACTTAAAGCATAAATTTCTATGGTGGCATTCGTCACGAGAAGGAATCTGAACGTTACTTATGTCCATCGGTTCTGTACCATTGTTTGAACGACTTCGCCGACTGTTGCCATACGACCTGTACCTCGGTCTGTCGTGCGAATTTCCTCTCAAAAATCTCTGAGGATGAGAGCGTCCAAAGTCCAGCGCAACGGTAATTGCCTCGTACAGCGTTGCACAGCGACGATACTGAACCTCTTCCTTCGTACGACTGGAAAGTCCACGTAGGAAGTACATAATCCGGTACAACGCGCTCATGTCTCGGACTTGGGTGGATACGTATCGAAATTTGCTCACATTATCCGGAAAATCCTTGCGGTCGCGCTCTCTGATATTATTCATATCCTTGCGCAAACGATCTTGCAAATCATCAGGCACAACTTATCGTTCAACTTCGCTGAAAAAGTCATCTACGGTTGTGATATACTGCTTTTGCATCACATACCACTGAGCGGCATCTTGCTTCAATGTTCCTCCTAGAACGGCAAGAACTCTTTGTACGAGCTCTTGGATCTTCCAGGCAACTCCTCTAGTGAAGAAGTATTGCTACACTTGCTCTTTATAGAGCTGGAACGATTCCTCCAATCTCCCTCCATATATCGGAAGCTTTACACCTTCAAGCTTGATTTCCGATAACTGTTTTGACTTTTGCAGCTGTTCCAGTAACTGCGCTTGTTTTTCCATTGTGCAACCATAGCAAACATCAATTGGGCATGTTCATCGAAATTCATTGGAGAAGACATGATTAAGCTAATATCAGTTATTGATTGATACTAACTACTTAATTACTTTTCTTGAAACCTTTGGTCCAGGTTCCAAGGACTTCTTCGAGTTGGCGACCGGGGTGCTGTCGGACTTGTCCTTAGCGATCTCTCGAGAGATTCGTATGCTTACAGTGCTCTCAAAGATGAGCAGGTCACTGGCGTGCGCTAATAGACGAGCCTTAATGTTCTTTCGCGAGTCGGTGCGCTGAGCGTATCTAAGTGTTTCTCGAACCGGCAGAGAATGCGGCTGGTTCGACTGATCGAATCGATAAGGTCGGCGCGGCACTTTTCAGCGGCGTCTGGTTTCTGCTCGGACAGCAGGTCAAGAGAGTCGCCGGTGTTTTTCTGCGAAGGTTTCTTGTGCAAGTGGCGGGTCATGAACGGAAGCGCAGACCTTCTGTTAACCCAACGGACTTATTACCGAAACAAGACGATTTATAGTCTCAATACAACGTCTCTATAACGGCGGCAGTATCAATAACCCGATAGGATTTGCAGCCAATTAAAAGTAGTCCCTTCCTTAAAAAAAGATCGGGACTGACGTGGGCTCTCCAAGTCACTGCTCTTATGCGGCTAGTACGGCGGAGTTGCGGGGGCTGCGAGAACGTCAAGCACGGCGGAAACCGCGCAAACGGCGGTGATGCGGGGAGGGGAGGCGAGCACCTCAAGCACGGCGGAAACGGCGATAGGAACGGCAGCGGGCGGCGGCGGGATCGGCGGGGATCGGCGGGGACCAACAAGTGCTACCAGATTTGAGGTATATTCAAAAGTGAGAATTAGGTCCTTAGTTTGATATGTGGGCTACTTCTAAGCCTATCCTTCTAGAAGGTGCTATAGTGGTGTTCTTCAATATGACGTCAGACTACAACGTCATGAACATGGCGTACTCCTATGACGTCAGACTACGACGTCATGAACATGGCTTACTCTATGACGTCTGACTACGACTCCATGACTTATATATATATATATGTCCTAACCTATTAGGTAGTGATATATTAGAATCACCTACCCCACGAATTGACAGATATGCCCAAAACGGGAGCGTCTGGATAGCTCATTTTCAACGCGACGATATTGCTCACCACACGATAGTCCTTGAGAATATCTTCCAGAGGCTTCTCCCTCAAGTATGTTGATAAGCAGACAGAAACTGAGACGCATCACTTGTCTCCTCTTCGGCTGATTTTTCAGTTTGTGCCACGTGTCCATCCGCATACGCATTCAAATCACTCGTAGAGGCGAGCAAGGCTGTGCGTGCCGCGTGTTCATCCGCATACGCATTGAAATTACTCGTAGAGGCGTGAAAGGGTGTACCCCTGCTTTTCGTGAACTTGAAGATCAGCCCTCTCAACCCTCGGTCTTCATTATCGATTCTATCGGCATCTTGATCGGGATTCGATGCACTAGAGGTGTGAGATGTCGCCATAGACTCTTTGTTGTAGAGAAAAGTGGCCATGACCATGACCACGACAGTTTGGAGCTGCATGAGATGGTGAGAGAATAGATTTAACACTGACGATTTCGAGACTTTACCCGATATCGATATGCCTATGTTGTCGTGAAAGGGTTGAAAATTATTATAATTCCACTTAATTAACAACAAAAAGAGGTAATAAGCCAGTCCTTCATGTTTTACTTCCCGGGTACTTAGTACTTCCGTCCGAACCAACAAATCAATCAATTACACTTGGGGTACACTTCAAAAGGTTGTTCCAGGCTGCCCCCAACACTAGCGCACTTCAAACGGCTGCTGCTCCACTTGCTAGGGCGTTCGCTCAACGACTTCCTTGTATTACACTTGGTTTTTGTATGGGATCAAAAAGAATGTTTTTACGGCCGCTAGAGATCTGCGCACTTCAAGGGAAATTTCGTTCTATTAAGTATTACTACCTCCTACATCAACGTCAATCACTTTTTTCACCCACTACTTTGTGGTTATCTTCAGCGCTGACTTCAATACGTGGCAGTTATCGCTGAGGCCCTATGTAACCTGATTGATCATTCTTGAGAGCTACCACTGATTCCATCTGTAACCTGATTGATCATCTTTGACAGTTACTTCAGAAACCCTCTGTAATCTGATTGAGCGAGTTGGCCGTCGCGAGGTGGCTGTCGCGAGTTGGCCGTCGCGAGGTGGCCGTCGCATGTCACTCCTGATTGGTCAAAAATTCCACTTATTTTTCCACATTCATACCAATCACAAACAAATTAGCCGTGAGCGAGTTGGCCGTCGCGAGTTCGCCGTCGCGAGGTGGCCGTCGCATGTCACTTCTGATTGGTCAAAAGTTCCACTTATTTTTCCACATTCATACCAATCACAAACAATTTAGCCGTGGGCGAGTTGGCCGTCGCGAGTTGGCCGTCGTGAGGTCACTCCTGATTGGTCAAAAAATTTCCATTATTTCTCCACATTCATACCAATCACAAACAATTTAGCAGTGGGCGAGTTGGCCGTCGCGAGTTGGCCGTCGCGAGGTCACTCCTGATTGGTAAAAAATTCCACTTATTTTTCCACATTCAACCAATCACAAACAAATTAGCCGTGAGCGAGTTGGCCGTCGCGTCGCAGGTCGCCTCTGATTGGCTGAAAATATATTTTCCACAATAAAAGACTTAACCACTTGAAAACAATCGAGAACACCCAAGCCGATCAACTGGAGCAGCCGAGGGCGCATAACTTTTCGTCGGATTCACCGCCATGAACGGACCCGCCGTTGTACTAGTAAGTTGCGCCTATGTCTTGACTCCCTTATGCACTGCTGACAATTCGTCTTCACAATTTGTTTGTCTTGTTATATCATGTGCCCTAGCGCCCCTTTGTTGTTGAG
>CM047585.1:7059645-7109704 GCA_026184515.1 Peronosclerospora sorghi | reverse complement strand
TTGTCTTGTTATATCATGTGCCCTAGCGCCCCTTTGTTGTTGAGTATTTGACCAAGAATCAGCGACGGCGGCTCAAGAAGCGTAGCGAAAATTTTGACAAACTCCCTCGCCTCTCTGAGTTAAATGAATTTCAACGCAAACACGCCATCCAATTACGCGCCGGACTATAGCAGCCGTCATGAGTGGCCAAAAACACCAATTCCGATAAACGAGACTACCCGTAAGCAAGGTATGAGAGATCTACTTAGCTGATTCAGGGATGCAGTGTCAGGAATTGTGCGAGTATGCTGCGGCCGAGTTGGGCTGCCAGATTGCTTCGATTTGTTTTATTGTTGACAAAATTGTCTAAAGTTGGGTTCAAGGAGCATGATCTGCCGCTGAATGTACTAATGGACGCTCACGTTGTCATGACCACGGAGCCTGCGGTCATTCTGGATGCGACCGAGGATCTGCGTTTCGTCAATAGTTCGTTTGTGGCTGATGGTCATATGTGCTTCTTTGCGGGATTTCCCATGATTACATCGGATGGATATGTTGTAGGGTCATTTATTGTCACTGGCCCCTTTGTGCGTGGACTGTTATCTGGAGAAAAGTATTTGTTTCTAAGCAACTTTCCAAATGTTGCAATACGTGGCATGGAGCAAAATACATTGATGAGCAGTGTAATACGGCGACAAGGTGGCGATATGCGCAAGGTAAAGGCTTTGATCCAAGCCCCATCACCACCAGGGATGGAAATGACTGATCCAGAACTCACAATGCAAGAGCTCTTGCGTACTGCGTATACGACCCAATGCCAGGTCTGCATGCAAGCCAGCTAACATCGTGCTACACTAAGTGTTCGTATTGATCACCTATTAAAGGCATGACACAATCTTTGTCACTAATATTCAGTGTTTGAAGGAATCACCAGCGTAACAAACGTCATCGTGCTAGTATGCAGTGTTTGGCGAGATAAAATATAACAAGCATTGGTAACTAATATAGTCCATCTTTTATATACTGTAAATATAGCTTCCACTTCACCACAATGTGATATAAATATTCCATGTTTATGGACCGCGAGGGAGCTCGTCATTATCCTAACCCAGATCCACCTAAGTTAGGTGGCTCCGTCCATGGATCAATGAATTATTCAATTTATTCTATTAATTGAGGCGTCATCAAGCACAAAAAGATGTATTCAGGCATCCAATTCACTAAAACTACAAAGCTATTCTATCTCCAAATAGCCCTGCTTCCTAAAGAAATCCTTCAAACATACCAGGGTCTCTGTGTATTTAGGAGATAAAGGGCTTCTATCCCACCTTAGCACCCTTCTGCCAGAGGAAAACACCCTTTGTGAAGGAGCAGAAGTTGCTGGAATTGACAATATGGCTCTGGCCATCCTGGCCAAAGTGGGAAACTGTTGGTGGTTTTTCTTCCACCATATTATAGGGCAGGTGCTGTATGGCACAGTCCTGTAGCCCAGGTACCTGTCCACCTCTTCATTAAGTCCATCAAGGCTGTTATTTTCTTCCACTAGGTTACCCCAAGAGAACATCTCATCTTTTAAAGTGTTTGAGTGTTTGAGGGTGTAGAGGTGATTGGATGACTCCCAGAGCTGGTTGTTGTTTCTTTTTCCATTTTGTATTGATGAGCTGTCTCAAAAAACTGAAGCTTCATGGAGTTGACACTGTGACCTTGAACTTTGATATCCAAGGGCCAGTCATCTAAAGCTTGCTGAAACCATTTAATATTGAATCTGGGATCCAAAATGGTGGCCAAGTATTTTGTGTCCAATTTTACTGCCATCAGAAAATAATTGTGAAGTTCTTTCAGCATTTTCCAGGCTACAGCCTACAGCTGGCTGGAATCATACTGATTTTCAACCTGCTGCAGCTTTTTCCAAAGATTTGAATAGATTGGGAGTACAATCCCAAGAGTGGGATAGGTGTCTCCAGAGAGTAACTCTGTGGTTTGATGGAATGGCTGCAGAAAATTGCACATCCGTTGCAGTTTTTCCCACTCTTCTTTGACCAAAGAAAACCTCCTGAAATCCTCTGTATCTGTTAGCTGAATGCTGGGTTTGAACATCAAAGCTCTCTGAAACATTTCAAAGGTGGAATTCCATCTTG
Source organism: Peronosclerospora sorghi (assembly GCA_026184515.1). Taxonomy (NCBI): domain Eukaryota; phylum Oomycota; class Peronosporomycetes; order Peronosporales; family Peronosporaceae; genus Peronosclerospora; species Peronosclerospora sorghi. The sequence continues at coordinate 7,107,587 of CM047585.1, read as the reverse complement.
TGAGCACATCCTGTACCAGAGTGTTTGCCGTTGAAGTGCTCTGGTGCAGGGAAACAAAAGTTTGAAGCAAATTTCTCATTTGAGGGCTAGAATTCACTGTGATAGCCAATTTTTTTATCCTTTTGTAAACTGATTTGAGATCCACTCTGGCAGTGTCAGGTTCTGAAGACAAAGCAAGGATGCTCATAGGATCTGCTGTTTCCCTTTCCAATTCTGCTTCCATGAGCTCCTCCATGTCTGGGCCTACAAATGCAGCTATGCCATCCTTTGCAACCAGATTGATAATGTGGGCACAACACTTGTGCATCGGAGAGGCCACATCAAATTGAACTTTATATCTCTTGGCAAAAGTTTGAAATAAAGTGAGGTTGTTGCTTCCATTGTCCACAGTGACATGACCATGGATGTCAAGAAAACCAAGTCTCTTTACCATAGCAAGATAACATTCCTCCAGGTGGCTTCCATGATGACTGCCTAAAAAATAGAAAAAAATATTTTTGAGATACCTTCATACATAAATCTAAAATTCAAAGACTTCTTCTTACCTTTAACCTCTTCAAATCCAAATTTAAAACTTTCCATCTTGAAATCAGCACCAATCCAGTGGCCTGTCAAGGACATAAATGCATTTTTTCTGGCTGGAGTGCTCCAGCAATCTGCAGTGAAATGAATTTCCTGAGTATCATTGACATCCTCCAACACTTTTGTAGTACAGTGTCTCTGGTTGATTAGGAATAACTGAAGTGCCCAGTCTTTCATGACTTCTGCCTTCACCATCATGTGGGATGTCTTGCCATTGCTGGCTAAATCCAACATGCTGATGAATGATTTTTTTTCCACAGATTCAAAGGAAAGTTCCAGATCTATGATGGCTTCCAGCACAGCAGTTTTCAAATTAACCTTGGTACGTGCCTTAAAAAGCTCTGTTAGGTTTGAAGATATTATTGAACAGACAGAAAACCATTGATGTCAAACTCACCATGTCAAGTCTAGCTTTTTTGCTGACAACAAATTGGTCTATTGACAGGTTACCAGCAGGTCTGGCTCTGCCCTCCTTAATGATTTTGGGTTTGTCCCTCAAGTGCCTGTTGAGGTTGGCCTGGCCTTTTTCTTGCACAACCATAATCGTTTTTGAGATGCAATGCACCTATAGGTCCTTTCTTTTTTCCCATTGTTCACTGTCTCCTCTACCAGCTCAAAATGTCCACGCATAGCTGGACTCTTTTTAAGTGAACTAGAGTTGCTAACCACACTCTCCAGCTCAGTTTGGGCAGCTTCACCTGCCTGCTGCACCTCCTGGGTGAACTGGCTTGCACTGTCAGAGGGCAAAATCTCAGAAACCTGACTGCCCTCCATAGCAGTAGCTTTTGGAGTGACACTAGGTGCTAGAGGGAATTAAATTTGAAGTCTGTGCACAGAGTGACGACCTTTTTTTAATTGCCTATTAACCAATCAATTTGATCCATGGATCAGATCCATGTAGCTTGGATCTGGATGGAGCCCCTACACCTAACCCACCTGACGCCCTTTTTTTACTGACGGCACTTGTTACGTACCCAAGTACCGGCATTTCTAAGTTAGATAATTTTTAGCAACTCTAGCCAAAGTGCTCTGGGCGGGACACTTGCAACGAACAAAATGGTTCTGGCGCTTTACTTGCATCAGTAGCGGTCGCGATTACCGCCTACTTGTGACCTCTGGGTGTGTGAACCCACTTGGTAGTCGGAGCGTTATGTTTTTCATAATATATATTACGGCTGTTTATAGACTTAATCACTCAACTCTTGTCCTGTCTAGTAAACAGGACAACTTCTAACTCAGACAGATCCCTTACGTGATCAAACGGAGTAGACTAATCAATTGTCTCAAGCTGAACATGATGTGTTGTGTCTCAAGCTGAACATAATGTGTCTCAAGTGGAACGACCACCTGGTTTTCTCTTGGAATTAACTGATGTTTACTAAACGTAATTTCTAACGCGAGACACATCCATGTAGGCCCCTGACTGAAGAATCTGATTCTTGAATCCTCTTTTAAGGAGGGAATTGCTAAAAGGGAATGAACGTCGGTTTTTATCATCACTGCAGCTACCAATCGATACGGGGAGGAACGCGCGCAGATATGAAAGTAGGAGATTTTTTTGGACTGTTCTATGATGAAATAATGACACCATGTCGAGTGTTGGCACACGAGGTCGGCGAAAAAAAAAAGCGCTGTGAAGAGGGTGATGGGGAGGAAGCTGCATCGGTTGCGTCGATAGAGAGGTCGGACGGTCGAGATGTCTACGATGGAATATTTAAACGATCTGGACGACGAATAACAAATTGATAAAGCCATTGTAAATTTGGAAGGGACTGTATTTATCGTTTATGAACTAACATTCTTATCACAACAGCTCCACCTCTTTACTTCTAGAAACATCTGTTCTCAAACATTCTCGAATTGCCATGCACACCAGTAAGTCTTGTTCGCAATGTGTGTGTGTCTCTCTCTCTCTCTCATATGCAAATCGCAGCTATTTGCTCAAGCGAATTTTCCTAGCAATAGCTTCAACACTCCCCCCTCAACTTGCTGCGTATACACCGACCGGTCTTCATCACTAGGTCCAGGAAGGTCGCAAGATGGTCACGCACAAAGCTTAGCATGATGTCTACATGTTAAGCTCGTGCTTGATATCCAGTCTTTTTGCGATCGCCATCACGCTCTGATTGTTATCACAGATTGTTCATGGCTCCTTCAGCTGACGTCCCATCTTTTCCAACCCATTTCTGGCCCAAAGCACCTCCTGCGCACACATTGACATCGCCATATACTCTGCTTTGGCGGAACAGAGTGCCTCCTCCGTGCGCTGCATCTTTGACTTGAAATAACAGAACCTCGAGCCATACAAACCAACACACCGCTAGTAGACTCGCGGTTGTCCACACTACTGCCCCAATCCGCATCACTCCACGTTGTAAGCTTGACAATTTCCACTATCATCACCGCAGTACTGAATAGCGCAGGCGATAGTAGTATTCAGTAGCGAATTACTCGAATCGCTGCATTCGAGTGCACTTCTCTCGGATCCTCGCAAAAACGACACAAGTATGCTACGGCGAGTGAAAAATCCGGTCGCGTCCCCATCGTGACATACAAAAGCGATCCGATCAACAAGCGATACGGTCGTATCTCCATGCGCTGCCGTTTCTCTGCAGGAGCTAGTGTCGTCAACTTCGTAATCACTTGACCCTTGTCACATGGGTTGAGCCTGCCATGCGCCATCGTTTGGTTAGTCCTCTCAATCAGCCTTAAGTAAACTGCTTCTGCGATAGAGCGAAGCGTTTCTCCTTCTCTTCGTATTGTACCTCCACGTCAAGTACAATCGCGCCGTACCCAAGTCGTTCATCTTGAAATGGGCTGCCACCGACTCCTTCACCTCCGCTATCTCTTCTTTGGTACGAGCTCCAATGAGAAGGTTATCAACATACAGCGTCACATACACGAAATCGCTGCCGTTCTGTTTCACAAAAATGCATGAATCGGCTTTGCACTGTTTGAATCCAGGTCTCTTGAACGCATCTCGAATGGTTTTTTGTACCAAAGTACTGATGCCGGTCGAAGGACATATGAACTCCGTCGCAGTAGGCACGCTTCTCCCGGTTGGTGCACCACACCTTCCGGCACACGCATGGAGATCACGCCTTTCAAAAAACCGTATAAGAAAGCAGTGTCAGCATCACATTGCTCAATCCTGTAGCCCAATTGACAACACAGCGCCATAAACATTCGGATAGACGCATATTTGCAACAGGAGAAGACGTCTCATGAAAATCAATCCCGAAAGTCTGACTAAAACGCTGGGCAACACGGCCTTGCCTTCGACCAACACTTTCACCCTTTTCGTTGCTTTTTAACACAAACACCCACTTGCATCCGACAACTTTTGAATCCGTTGGTGTTCGCACAATTCCCAAACACCAGGGTCATCTACTGAGTGTAAGTCCGACCGTGGTCGATTGGTTCACTGCTCACTACGGGACCGAAAGGTCCCGGGTTCGATCCCGGGCCAAACCATTCATCAGTAAGTGCAATGTGACGAATTAAACCAATCGAGTGTACCTCACGTTCAATCACTGCTTTCCACTCCATCTCGTTATCCGATGCCAACGCTTCACGATAAAGAGTTCGGTATTTCCTCCGACAAATTAGTCTGTTTTCAGTGAGTTGCAATCGTGGTCTCTTCGGCTCGGGTTCATTAATCCAGTCATGATGGTGCTGCCGAACAACCAATTGACGGTCTTGACTTCCATCTGCCTGCGTGGTTTCAGCATGGTCTCGTACTACCAATCGGTCTTCAGGCATGGCAGGCAGGACTCGATGTTGGACACGTCGTCGTTCTTGCTCAACAGGAGGCCGGAAAACAACAGAATCACTTCATTCGCGTCCATAACCGAGTTGATGCTGCTGAATATTTTTTGCAGGACCTTCAGGTAGCTGATTTACGTTGCTTGATATTTCAGCCTTGACCTTACGGTTGAAAGCTTTCCTTGCGCATGTATATAGACATTCCCATCTTCGTAAAGACACAAAGCAGCAGTTCAATCCGTACCAATCGACACTTCTATTGAGACAGTGTTCGCAGCGATTCTCGAGTCCTTAAATCATCGGTGGGATCTCCGTGGTTTAACATGGCAGTGACAGTCTCATACGCAAAATGCCGAATCACGGACATTGCTTTTCTCGACCAGAAACTACGTTGCAACCAGCCTCCTGGACCCATGATTTGCTATCCATCCGAGCGATCCAGGCTCCTTGTTCTGCTGCATACAATCTACCAACATGACGTGGACATGCTAGCGCATCATCGAACATGCGCTTGAACATCGATTCCAAGGGCATGGAAAATGTCGAAGCAGTTGTGGCACGCGTCGAGTTTGTACGTCACTGCAGCGTCCGCTTCGTAGAGGAAGCACGAGGGTCACGGAAAGGGAGCTCTTTACGTTCAATTTGGTGCTCGCAAAATGGCGCCGTTACCGACATGGTAGACGATTCCTCGTCGACACCGACAATATTGCGTGCAAGCGGTTCCTCCCGTATCCGACGGTTTTGCCCAAGCTCGCTCGCTGGTTGGATTTCTTCTCCCGGTTTGATTTAGAGCTTCACCACGTCAAAAGGGGGTGGCAGAAACACGCCAACCAATGACTCACGTGAGTCCGATAAAGCGGTACGAAAGGCACCTGGGAACGACCACCAGTCGACCAGTGGCTCCGAGCTTGATCGTCGTCATGCTGCGGAACCGCCAACCGAGGCTGTCATCGTGTCTGTCAGCGCTGTTGACGTTCATGCCCGTACACGAAAGTGTCGACATGCCCAACGTCTCCTTGGTGAACGCCAGCTGGTGATGAATGCTCTTGGCGTCGCGTGGCTCTTATGACTTGAATCTCCTCCTCGACGACCCATCACGGGGGTGAGCTGTATTGGTAGCGGTAAGAAAACAATGCCGTGGAACAACAAGTACCTACAGTTGCACGGTCGGATCGTACTGGGGCTATCTTTAAGTCAGCATACAAGGTGGATCCGGCCTATGCCACACCTGCGGACGGCGTCTACTGGAAAGATGGTAGTGTCTACATGAATACGTCAAAGGAAGTTACTCATGTTTGCGTGCTCAACGACTATACGAGCTGCGGTCACGTATCCTCGTCGAGTTTCGTGACGGTGCGGCTCACCCTGGAGCCTTTCGAACCTTAGCCAAGGTGCACCAGTGGTTTACATGGCCGAACCTCGAAGCTGATATGTCCAGCGTTACTTGACATGCTGCAATTTCAAGGTCTTCAGTGCTCGAAAGAAGGGCAAGCTTCTTCCGCTTGAGATCCCAACCGAATGTGGGTTTGGATTATATTACAGGGTGGACGTTGTCGGATGGCGATGATGCAATCCACGTTCCGATCAACCTGCTATCCAAACGAGCTGGCTACGCCCCAATGCACACGACAGTGACTGAAGCAGACTGCGCACTAGTGTTTTTCCACGCGGTGTGGTAAGTCCCAGGTGATTGATTGGAAGTGACCGCGATCCGAAATTTACTGGTGCCTTTGGGCAGGATCAAATGAAGATCATGGGTGTCAGGCTCCACCCTGACGACTGATCACAGAGCTCAGTTAGACGGGCAAATGGAGCGTCAAACCCGTGTGCTTGAAGCCTCTTCACTGTTTGACAGCGCAGCATGGGGCCCATTGGTCTCGCTTGTTGGGAACCATTGAACTGGCTCATGCTACTTTGGTGAGTGCTTCTACTGGCCTGACGCCATTTGAGTTGATTGTGGTCAACTCAAGGTGCAGTATGTCAGTCCGTTCGAGATTGAGTGAATGCTCAACGAGAATGTGACACGTTTTAGCTGCCGAAGCGACTCTAGGACATGCATCCCTCGCTCAATCGAGATTTGTTGTTGCCATATCCCGAACAAAGGAGAGATTTCGCTCTCGTCCGCAGCTAAGGAACTCCCGTTCGAGTTGCATAACCAGGTTGAAGACGTTGGTATGCGTGGGGTCGAACGCCTTCAAGCTAAGCGTCATTTCAATCGTCAGAGTATCTTGTCAAGCGGTTCAACGAGCCGATGGTGGAGCGCACGTGGGAGCGAGAACGCGACTGAAGCAAGTTGTGCATTGGCACCGACTAATCAAGGCGTTGCGAGAACCGCAACGTGCCAAGCGCAATACAACGCCGGGGAGATGTCAGCTCCCTGTCTTAGATGCTCAGCTCCTACGCCGGCTGACGAGTAAATCATCCGTTTTGGGTCAGCGGTTGGTGGAAGCTATCGTCCCTGCGCTCGATACAGGCACCCATTCTTTCTTCCGAGTGTCTCGTAATAACCCGAAGCCATTTTCTCGTCGGGCGGATCACGAGAGCGCCCCCATCCACTGTCGAGAGAAGCGTGATCGTGAAGGTCCAGCCAGCAAGCTTTCAGGACCCATGATGCGAGGCGTTCGACATTCCAGATCCAGCAAGCTGCTTTTGCCCATCGCCTTCGCACGCATGGATAAGGATAGTGGATAATCCTCGTAATGTTGAAGTCGCAATCAGTTCAACGAGTTGTATTCACTGCATTGTAGGTCTCGTAGTCAAGCGTGGCGCACTAGATGTAAAAGAGAGCGCAGCGACAAGGAGGAAAACCCAAAAACGTTTTTCTGCAATTTTATCTACTCATTCAACGCCTTCCCTCCATCTACATCACACTAGTTAAATAAGCAGAAGTCGACAGAATGATTGCCACCATAAACAACCTGCTAAAGAGCGTCATCATGCACTAAAGACCACACACTTTGTTGAGCGCTGTTGCAACCACTTTTTCTGTACATTTCCGATAGGAACGCCTGCGTAAATAGAATGGTGCCTTCCTCGCTTTGGCAAACCTTACCAATCTGGACAACACGTCAATCCATCAAGTCCTCGGTACGCACATGCTCATCAGTCCATTGACCCGGTTTGGACTGTCCTCTTGCTGCATACACAAAAAATAAATGTGTGCATTACGCAAGATGTACTTCAAGGTGCAGACAATGAAGTTACCAACCACCGCGTCCACTTTGGCAACAAATGAAAAGAACGTACTGGGGGTACATTGTCGCAAGTGCGGAGGCTCAGCGCTCTTCATGACCAATTTCCAGTCCAGGTGTCGTGCACAGCTAAGGACTATGCCGCTCGCACCGCGCACGTTAACGTCGAGCACCCAGTGCTTTTAACGCATGGTTCACGACATTAGTGGCAAACTTACACTTCGGACGGAGACGCAAAAGATCCAATAGAAGCATGTACAACCGGCAAGCTATTGTTTGGTGTTGTAGAACACGCGCGTGTACTAGTCCAAGCACGAAAACGCTAACCTACTATAGCCCTCACTCTTGGCTGCCAGGACGGGAAGACAGTTCTACTTGCCACGCCCACTCTTGAGCAGAAAAGAGCGTAAAAAATTCCAACATAGACACGAGCACGAACATGGGTCAAGTGTTTGAAAGGCTCACATCAAATGCATCGCTACTCTAGTCGTAACAGCACTGTGACACATGCAATTTGATGTGTGCCAACCCAAGCGCACGATCGGTATCATCAGAGTGCAGCTTCCAATCCAAGATCAAGGGGAAGTCGCTCTCGCGTAAAGAAGTTCCAACACAAGTAAGAAGCGTGCCGATGTCGTATCAATCAATGCGTCTTTGGATACTCAGGAAACAATCAATCACCCGGTGCAGAGGCACGGACCTGCGTCTGTCGTCGCCACAAATTGCTGATCAAAATCTGACAACTAGAGCATTGGCGCTTGCTGGAAGGCCGCCTCGAGGACCAGCAAAGCATTCTCCTGGTATCTGTCCGACTCATAAACTTTGTTTCTTCACCACATCACGCAAACGTAAGACGATATCAACGAAGCAATGAAAGACTCGTCAAGAATAACCTGCTAAGCCCTCAACACAACGCAGTTCGTTGACTGTAGTTGGTGTTTTCCACATCTCAATGGCCAACGTCTTGTTTCGATCGACCGCAAGACGTTCACTGGTGATCGTAAGACCGAGAGAGATGCCAGCGACATGCGAGAACACGCACTGCTCACGTCGAGCGTAGCGCTTCTTGCGGCACAAGGTATCGAAAACAGTACACCGGTGCTTCACATCTTCCTTCTTGGATCTTGAAAACACACAAATGTCGTCAAGATGCACCACGGCAAAGTCCAAATTCACAAATACCAATTGCATGAGTCTGGACCACAAATACCTGGCCTACCAGGCATACCCATGGGTATTGGTAGGTCTCGCGACCCGTCCTAAACGCTGGGTACGGCCTTGTTGCAGGTTTTACACGCATCTGGTGGTATCCTTGCTGTTCGACTTGACGCTCAACTTTTTGCTCATGAGTCATCCCACCACAATGTACTGGCTACGCTAACTTGCGTGCTTCCAACACGTAACAATCTAGACGAAACAAATGCGTGTACGATTACCACGTAACAATGAACCACCTTTATTTTTATATGCCACGTAATTAATTCCAAACAAAATGTAATTCAAGATTGAGAGGAGCAGACTACAAACGGAACGTAATCCCACTTCCCCTTTCTACAAATGAAACACAATTCCACCGTGAGCCCCAATGTACTATGCGTTCTGTATGTCCTTGTATACTACAGTGAGAATTCTGAAGTGAGCATATTAGAATAAAGTAAAAAACTAATCTAAGAAAATGTATCTCTAAAATTGGGTAAGACCCATAAAATTGGGTATTGCCCAAATCCCCTTTACGGAAAGTCGCAAATGCCCAAATACGTCCGACCCACGGCGCGGCCGAATTTCGGGGCTCTTCATCACTTGCGCCAAGTCAATGAAAATGAAAACACGCGCACGGACCATTTGATCAACAAATCTCTTCGATGTTGGGCAGAAGAATCTTGGGAATCAGCGTCTGACTCTTAAGGTAGTCTACAAAACCGATCGTTTCCTATGTTGGCGACGTATGGTGTCCAGCTGTATCTTGGCTCAGCAAGTAACACTACCTCGGCTCGAACTTTAGAATCGCCAGGCCAGGCTGCAGAGTGGGAAGTTCAACGCGTGTCTTTTTGTGGTGGAGCGGCTGATCAAAGTTTTTGACGCTTGATCAGGCGTTACCACGGCGCCCGGACTGCCGACTAACGAAGGGGGTCCTCCGGTTGTCCCTTGAATGCTTTTGTTCCTGCTTACCTTGTGTACCCGACGGCTTGGGCGTGGGTCGCTCTCCAGGTGGCGGGGATGGCACGCTGCAATTCCTTGCTGCAAGATCGAGATGACTTGTGATGAAGCGACTGTAGTCGATCAGGCTTGATCAGGCTTGATCAGGCGCAAATAATCGATGATCAGGGGTGATCAGGGATGATCAGGGCCAATAGACGAAAATTACAGATCGTGATCGACCTGATCGGTCTGATCGATTTAGTCGATCAGGCACTAGTTGGCGCGAGTTGCGAACAGATGAACGCAGGTCGCAGGTTGTAGAATATCGATCTGGTGTTGATCGGCGAAGGGAGTACTTGATCAGTCAGAGGGAGTCTTCACTGCCCGATCACGGAGCCTCTGAGTATTAACCAGCTAACAGAATACCCAACATAAATGTATTCTTAGCCTAGATCTACGAGGGAGGGAAATTTCACTAAATCCACCTAGAGTTGCCGTGGGGCGCTTATAGCAGTCGAACTCTAGGGGCTAAACGTGAACCAAAGGGGAAGAGGTGAGAGCGCACTGCTCAATCACGTTCCCAAGACCAAAAACCTTTAAAGAAGAACCGCTGACACAGCGGGCGGAGTTGCGAGGCGCGTTCTCGACGCTCTACCTGCCAGTGGGCCAAAAACGCACTAGGTGCTCCCGCCCGGGACGTAGATGTGTTTAGAGGTAAGGGAGGCGCAAAGGTGCCGTCCCTTAGGTGTCCTAAGAGGTTGGACGCAAAAGGAGAACTTTATTATTGCTTAAATGCTAAGAACTACCAATTACCTAATATAAACCAATCATAACTACCCATTCCAGCGTACTCCGTCAACCAGTCGACCTGATTTATCCGTTGTCCGTCGCTTTCCGTTAGGTACCTGTACCTAGTCGTACCTTTTCACGATGTCCCGTCTATGCCCCGTCTATGTACACCGCATTTGTACACGCAACTTTATACACCGTGGTACACACAATCGTACACGCAAATACTCACCCGGTTGTGTCCACAGTCACACCCACCATTATGCCCACAATGGTACCAACTTTATGGCACACTTCACCACATTTTCTTTCGAGGAAAGTGATTACGTCGAGAAAGTCCGTCGTACCGCACTCACTTGAGAAGGTTCAGATGATGTCGTCGGCTATTGCGCGCACGATACAGTACTTTTCGGGCTGATTCTTGAGTATGTACTTTGTGTTATCATGTGCTGAGTGTGCGCGAAAATGGCGTTTTGAATGTCTCAGATTAGGGAAATTGCCCCGTGCATAAAAAAAGAGCATCTGTGGATATTTTTTAATGGGTAACTGTTTCAGATACGCCTCGATAGGGGTAGTATGTATGTAAAATACATAGTACCCCTATCGAGGCGTATCAACGCAAAAGCTTCTGCGAAAGAGAAAAAGGTCAAAGCGAATCAATGCAATATCAGTGGAGGGGATTGAACCCTCGATCTCGAGCGTGTGAAGCTCGTGTCCTAACCACTAGACGACACTGAAACACCCCACCACTACCCGCTCAAACTTGTACAAATCATATCACACGCACCCTAATCGGTTGCGCACTCTATATCCAATTTTTAGCTTGCGATTAGGCATCTCGAGTTGGGGGCACGTGTTAATTCTCTTTATGGCAGTTTAGACCGTTAGTGCCTAACCTCCGGGTGGTATGGAGATTTCTTAGAAAAAAGCGCGCCCTACTTGATCAGAGTAGGGGCGCACGAGGGCAGGATGTAATTGCTTGTTTTAAGGTAAAAAAAAGATACTAATTATAAATGCGTACTTAAGAACCTAACCTAAAACTTAAGGCAATTGATATCAGTATCCCCCCAATTACTACCCGTATCCCCCCCAAAACTGGAATCGCGTACATTGCATATCTCCATTACGTCCAATCATGTCGTCCATGCGAGCTCAGTCCCCATCAAAAGGCCGAGCCTTTTAACCGAGTAGGTGACTGGAGGGACTGATGTTTATTGTCGAAGTGTTTCAGTTGCGTGGAGAAGTGTGAGCCCTAATGATCTCCAATTATCTCGTGAACAGGTTCGCTCGGAAGTGCAACAGCAGGCACTGCAGGAGTTGGCGCATAGTCTACAGGAAAAGTTCTTTGACAAGTGCATTACTCGCCCTAACGGCAAGCTAGACGGCGAGCAGCAGAATTGTCTGGCGCTTTGTATCAACAGATACATCGACACGATGAAGATGGTTTCGGAAGCCATGACACAGCGTGGTCCTCATGTACGGGGAGTACATGTCTCTATCGTTTAAGCAGATTGACTAACGCAATGTTTTTACTTTAATGAAGGGTTAAAATAGGGCTTATTACTTAGTGTTGACGGAGTCAGTGCAGTAGAAGGTGGCACAAATCCTCATCTTAATCCAAACCGTTTTTATGCCTTACGTCACGAAGTTAGTCCTATGCGAGGAAAAGTGTTACAAAGTTCAGCTTACTGCGCAGTATTAGTGTAGATATTACATGAAGACAAGAAATTTGTGTGTACGGGTAAATTGCTTCGTCTTGGAGATCGTTGTCCATATTAAATAGCAAGACTAAAACCGACAAAATAAAGGCGAACTTGACACGAGATCAACCGAATGCTAACAGTACCAGCAAGCACGCACGAGTTCATCATCCTGAGCATATCGTGCTAGCAGTACCAGCAATCACGCACGAGTTCATCATCCTGAGCATATCGGGCTAACAGTAAACGCAAGCGTCTTAACTAGCAGGAACGAACTTAAGAAAAACCCTTGGTCTGCTTAGTTCTTGGAGTCCGCCTGGCGGGACAGCTCGGTCAATTCCATGTCACCCTCGCCGTGGTGGAGTATATAGCCAGCGAGAGCAAAAGTGTCCGATTCACCAGTAAAGATGCCGTTCGCATTAACACGTCCAATGTTTATCTGCACCGCGGCGTTATCCTTGGCCGCAAGGATGCGGTTCGTCCATGATCTAGAACTCCATAGAGACAATACTAAGCATAACAATTAGCAAACTAGTATCTACCGTTTTGTATCGCAATCCTTAAGCACCATTTGCGCGGGATATAGGTATCGATCGAATGGCCGGCCTCGTTCTGCATGGTAACTTGTCTTGGTCGGTTGAATTTTTCTCCTAGAGAGTAAAATATAGAGACATCTGAGCTCCGAAAACCAATGGCCCTGCCCGGTCGTCGATGCAAGCGTCAAATATATCAAGCCCTCGCGAATCGAATATCTCGAAAATTGGAAAAATTGAAATTTGGTGGGATACGCCTATAATTGAGGGGGGGATACGGATATCGATTGCCAAACTTAATGTAAAGCAAAAATTCCAAAGTAGAAAAAAGTGCGTAATGCAAAAATGACCACAATGGTCGCGCATCACTTGAAGTCTGTATGCAACCTAATGCCAGGCTGCATACACGCATCACTTGATGATACTTTAATAATGCTTCTATAAATATATAAACCAATACGGAGCACGATCCGCTGAAATATATGTTGCTCCTGTTACTGCGCTTATCTCGAGCGCCGCATATATTTGTCACAGACACATCTGACACATCTTGAGACTTTCGCGTGGTCTATAACCAGAAAATACTAAGTTGCAGAATGTTTTTTGTTTTGCGCTCTTGCCTTTTATATGCACATATTTGGTAACAGAACATTTACGAATGCGTGAAAGCATAACCTCTTATTATGCACTAGGGGATGGTACCCGTCGTACCGACGAACTGTTTCATTGGAATTTCATTAAAACTACTGTATATCTACATTAGAATTTAAAAAAAGTAAAATTCCATTTTTTTGGTGTTAACGACTACGCGCAATGTCCACATTGGTAGTGGGCAGTGTATTGCTTACTATAGTAGCTATAAGACCGTACGAACAGACGATTATTTCTATAAGATCTATATTACAAATGTAATAACCAATCATAAAGTCTAATCCAATTATGTCCGGTTTGTATTAAAGTTAGTTACCACAAAAATAATTACTTCTACAATATATGAGACACTTCAGCGCCGACCGTCACTTGCGAGGTCTCGCAGTATCTGGATTCCACGTCTAATAAATGCATCATGTTGATTTTCGACGTAGCCATGTTTGGCTTTCGAGGTAAATCATATGTTGCAAACGAATTGGCTGATAATACTTTTATGTATGGTGTTCACAGGTTTTAAGTCTGTAGCGCTTAGGTAATTTAAGCGTGATTTATTGACTTAAAACTTTTTATAATTACATAATATATATGACTTTTGTTTTTTGGCAAACATCTAGCAATCGAATAAAGACACTTCTGACGACTGATACGAAGAGCCAATCTCGCGTACTACAACACGCATTTCAAGCTACTACATCTGCTTGTGCGACAACACATCACGTATGCTCTCGAGGTAAAAAAGATGCAAATGCTTATGACACGGCCATCAACTCTGGCAATACAGCGTGGGTGCTCATGGCCAGCGCGTTGGTGATGATCATGACTCCAGGTGTTGCATTTTTCTACGCAGGACTTGCAGGCGAGGAGATGGCATCGAACACGATGATGATGTCGTTTGTCAGCATGGTGATAGTATCAATTCAGTTTTCAATGCCGGTTTGCAAGGTGCAGCCGATGTAGTTGTGGCAATAGCCGCCATAAAACACTCACTTGGCACCTCGCGCCGGAGTTTTGACTTGGTCAGATCTGGAATTTGCCGTTCACAAAAAGTTTGACCCTTTCGGGGCGGTCAGTGGTGCAGTGGCGGGGCTTGTGGTGATCACTCCTGGCTGTGGCTATGTGTATCCGTGGGCTTCTGTGATCTTCGGGGTCTTAGGTGCCGGTTCAGGCTTTGGAGATGTGCTTCTTAAAAACGTTTTGCGCTATTATGACACTCTCGATTCGTTTGGCATTCAAGGCGTTGGTGGTTTCATGGGTAGTCTGCTTACTGGACTATTTGCCACTTCCGACATCAACCCTGCTATTAAGGGTGCCTCCTTTTACGGTCAGGGAATCCAGTTTATACACCAACTCGTATCACAATGTGTGGCAGCTGGTTATTCAGCGGTCATGACATTTTCGGATCCTCACGTTGCTTAAGTATACGGTGGGTCTGCGAGTACCAGAGGAGAAAGAAGCGAATGGAATGGACATTTCGTACCACGGAGGTCAGGCGTATAATTACATTGCTCATAATGAGTCGAAACCTCCAAAGGTGGCGAACGCACCACCCAACGACTTCAGGAGTATGATGACTCAAGGCACGACCACTGGGACAGAGCACTCTATAGATAGCGCTTAGGACCGCACACAAAAATACTCTTGCGAACATACCATCCTTTCTCGTAGAGCCATTTATATTGTACGATTTCAATAATAATTAAAGAATCCTTGCACTGGAAGACCTCCAAAACCCCAACAAATCACCCCTCACAAACATAAATTTGTGAGGGTCTCACATCCAAAATTTGTAATACGGGTGAAATTAAATTTGTGAGATAATTTGTTGTTGGGCGATCGCAAGTGAGATTTCCAAAACCGTCGGACGAGTGCCAACATACCGCCCAACTTGAATGACCTCAGTGTTCATTCCGAAATTAATAAAGGAGGATCGAAAACGCCAAATGAACAATGTAAAAGACTTACAAGAGCGCGTAATGCAAGTGGGAACAGTTGTGCGAGCACTAGTAGTACTGGCATCTTCGCGTCGTACGTGACAAATCCAAATACAGGACGTTACGATTTTTGACTAGGCAATGATGGTGAGATTGAAGATGGAGGAGATGGTCTTATGGATTTTGAAGAGGAAGACAGACGAGGGGAATTACCGTCAATGTTGCAACATATCATTGCGCCATCATTGCCCTCCCAACCCTATCCAGTAGATCCATACCATTTCTACTGCAAGGCTAGGCGAACGAATTCTGGTGCTGGCAATGCTGCTGCTAAAATAACATTCATGCTTGCGGCATTGTTCGAAGATTGCGGTATTGAAGCTATTTTTCATCCGCTGAAGTGCAAGTTCAACTGCCTCAAATATGTACATTATAGCCACGTCGAATTTGGCGTACGAGTCTACGCCCACCAACGTACACTTCTTGTCGAGTTTCAGCGACGCAACGGAAGTGTGTTGCTTTGGGATGGAATGTATCGCATTCTTTATCAGAAGCTGACCCCCATTATCGATTCCACTGCGTTACAGTGTTCACAGAGTTGCGGTCAGAAACGTGTGGCAAGGAAAAAACCTTCAGAAAATCGCACTAAACTCCACGAAAATATATTCACTTCGACGTCATTTATACAGTCCATGGATCGCGAGGGTCTTGGGGAACATATTTGGCGAACCTTATCACTCAAGAAACCGACGCCTAGTTTGGGAGTTGAAGCAATGAAAATCATGCTGACGTCTCGGTACCTCGATGCAATGCGTGAAGGATGTGCTGGGCTTGCGGAGCTGACAGAAGATGTGCAAAGTTCTTGTCTGGTAGCCCATGACGATCTTGTGATGCCTTTAATTCAAGCAGCGGAAGCTACCGATCTTGGTATGTCGCGGTGTGCAGTCGGCGCTCTAGCAAATATTGCTCGCGCTGTTCCGCGATTTCCCGAGACTGAATTATCTCTCGCAAGGCAAAAAGCGCAGCAGCTTCGGATTGAAGTGACCCCAGTAGTACTGGCACAACTTGAACACGCAAACGAGCGTTCACTCTTCTCTATCGAATTGCTTCGTGAATGTGCGAGAGCACTCGGTGCTTTCTCCCGACTTGTGTCTGAGGTATATTTTGCTGCCTCTAGTGTGAATGATGAACGTTGCACCCTCGCGCTTCGTTTACACTCGAAAAGTCGTGATGCCCAGCTAGCTTCGTATTATCGTTCAGCTCTGGAGCAGCTCTGCTTGAATGTGTAGTAACTTGTGTTTTAGCATACACAAATAGCAAAGAATACATTTAAACGAGGGCGCATGCATAAACTACTAGAGTTTATGTTTGTCATGTATATTATGTGGAGGGTGACTTTCTCACAAATTATGTGAGCCGTTTTACAAATTGTGGATGTGAGACCCTCACAAATTAAGTTTGTGAGGGGTGAATTGTTGGGGTTTTGGAGGCCTTCCACTACCTTTCCCGACATGAAAATACTAATCGCACTGCTAGAAGACCCGACACGTATACTTACTTTTGTGGGCATTGAAAATATAACCTAGGCGCGCATGAAAACGATGGACGTCCTTCCCGTATATCATTAACGCGTCTTTGGTCCCCCCATTCACAACCAAGTTGGCAAACTCAAATTTTGTGCCTCCGCTTCGATGCCGTGATCCCGTGTGAACCTATAACGAAAAAATCCACAAAACATCGAAGTTTTAGCATTTTTGTGTGCATGCAGGAAGTGCACGGCATGTTTGTTACCTGCAAACTCCGAGACAATGGACAGCATAGTCCAATTTTGGAGATTTCGGAGGATCATGATAATGATACCGGTCACATTCGCCCCATCCAGACAGTGAATATAGAGTGGTTTTTTTCTGCACTAAATTCTTCAGAATCTGTGCCACCGTAGCGGGACATACCGTCACTTTATGACACGTGAACTTCTCAGCATAAAAGTGTCGCAGTGCGATCTTCTCATTGGCACAAAAGTCCGCCAGTCGCCAAAATGCGTTTCTCCCCGCACGGGCTTGCTGAGCCTTCCGTTAAGCTCCTCCGCACGGCGGCCAGATTCCTCAGCCTTCTTGACTGCTGCTTCGCGTATCTGGTGCGCTAGCGCCTTGTTCTTCTCAATCTCATCCATCCTGCGCTGCATTTCGCGCTGACGCTAAGCCTCCTCTTCCGAAAACTGGATCTCGATTTGTCGGCGCGACTTTCTCGAATTTTTGAAGCGGCTTCAAAAGCTTTACACCTTGTAATCTCTGCTTTCTCACGAGCTTCACGTGTCGTAAAGCGTGCTATAATTGTGCCTAATTAAGGGCCTAATTAGGGGTCTGATTGCGGGCACAAATTGGGTACGTAATTGTATACGATTGTGTGCCACGTTGTATACAGTTGCGTGTACAACCGTGGTGCACATAGACAGGACATAGACGGGGAATGGGAAGATGGGACGATTACGTACAGGTACTCAGCGAACACCAACGAACACCGACGAACGACGGAGGAATCAGGTCAACTGGTGGACGGAGGACGCTGGAATGGACGGTTCTGATTGGCTGAAATTAGGGAAATGGTAGATCTAAGGCTTTAAGCAATAAAAAAGTTCGCCTTTTGCGTCCAAACACTAAGGATACCTCAGGGACGGCAACTAGCGCCTCCCTTTAGTTAATATACACCTCTACGTCCCGGGCGGGAGCACTTTGTGCGTTTTTGGCCCATCGGCAGGCGTAGAGTGTTGAGAACTCACCCCGCAACTCCGCCCGCTGCGTCAGCGGTTCTTCTGTAAACGTTTTTTGGTCTTGGGAGCGTGATTGAGCAGTGCTCTCATGTAATGGGGTGCCATTACATAATTGATATTCAAGTTAGAATATCACAGTTGAATTTAGACGCGTTGAATGAAATTCAAATAATAGATTATACGTTATTATAATGTACGAAGGAAAAGTCGATTCGGTATAAATACCGAATCATGCAGGTTAACTAATAGTACAGTTAGTTTAATACTGGATATTATTATATTAGTTAGGTAATTACTATACTGTTAGCCGCTAACCACCCATTTAATAAACACGCTTAATTTTGCGTTCTAAGGAATAAGTAAATACTTATATTTACTTTTAGTATAGAATTAGTTGTTACCAACTAATCCTGCCCTTATTGTATTGCGCGCTTCCTCGCAAAATACAGTGTAAGCCCGTAACAGGATCAGTCCTGTTACACCTGGTAGCACTTTGTGGTCCGTCTTAACTACCACAGTTCCGTTCCGCTAGTCAACTAGCGGAGCGAAGATTAAGAGCCGCTCGGCATCAAGTCGTGAAGACATGACGCCTGCCGAGCGAGAGAGAACGCTGAAAGAGGTGAATAAACACTTCCCTAACTTCTCGTCGCGTAGTAAAGACGCTACGGTAGAAATGGTTCGGTCCATGGGGACCGACGTCTTTACCTTCCTCCTGGGTAAGACCCCGGAGGAAGCGATAGAGGTGGTGAATCGCTTTAGGCGAAACCACCTAGAAAAGCCAGCACGGACCGCGCAAGAGGCAGCGCGGACCGCACCTGCACCTGCAACGCATAGAGTTGAAGTGGTAAAGGCGCGAGTACCGCCCTTTACCGGTGAAGGGGGCGAGCCCCTTCGTAGATGGTTCGCAGAGGTGGAAGATGCCATCTCTGCGCAAAATATTGTTGACGAACGTCAACAGGCGTACTTCGCCACAACATGTCTGGGCGGCAGAGCCAGGGCATGGGCGATGAGTCGCAGATCCACTGATGACTCTGCGTTCCTGACTTATCAGGAATTAAAAGCTGAGCTAAAGCTCAACTTTGAAGCTCCAGAAATGGAGCTAAGTAGTCGGCAGGAGTTCATGGAACTCCGGCAAGGTAAACTTTACCTTCAAGATTACGCTCAGAAGACGCAATATTTGCTGTCAAATATTGTGTATGAGCCGGTGCCCCCTGCTATGCAGGTCACTGGCTTCATGAAGGGACTCAATGATGGTCCCGTCAAACAGAGTCTTTACCGGCACCCGCCAAAGACTCTAATGGATGCCATTGATATGAGCATACGTGAAGAGTTCAGCATGCGCTCAGCGTCATCGTATCCCAAGGATTATTAAATTCAATCAATATCGATTATTTGAACTTAATAATACTTGGGATAAAAAAATAAATTTATAATACTTTTTTAATTATTTTTGTTTTTAGGTTAATTTTTATTTCATAGTTATGCGATGGAATAAGAAATCAGGTACAGCCGAAGGGCTCAACAGCCCTTTGCTTTTGACATGCCGCAACGGCATGTCAACAATCAGCAGTCAGGCAGACGAAGCACACACTTCGTCTCAAGAAATAGCCACCCGCGCCAGAGCATGGGCGGTGAAGGTCCAGAGCCGATGGACCTATCGGTTGCGGCTGCTTCGAGTTCGAAGCAACCGAAATTTAAGAAGAATATTCGCTGCAATAGATGCGCGAAAATGGGGCATTTTGCCCATGAGTGTATGGCACCGCGCCCGGTGCCACGCATTCAGCGGACGGAACCGTCCGCTGCACGGCGACGCCAACAGGGACATCACCCTGTTGGTGCAAAAAACGAAGATCACCAGTAGGGGCAGGGCGCCCTACTGGGAATGTTATCCCACATGCCGACATAGGGCATGTAAGGGTAATAGCCCCAGACGGGACTATGTCCTGTCAAAAGGTGCAGGGTGATGATAAGCCTCTTATCACCCTGGAGGTTAAGCCACACGGGAGCGATGTCCCCATGCGAGCTTTGTTTGACACAGGAGCGTCAAAAATTTCGTTAGAACTCATACTCTAACGCTGTTGAGCTTCGTGGAGGTAGAAACCCCACTAAGTATGTTGTCAGTACGGTTAGCAACAGGTGCAACCGTGACTATTCCAAAGCGTGTGATTAAAACACGCTTCGAGTTGAATGAACTTTCATTCGAGGATGAATTCATCGTCCTCGATTTAGATGACAAGTTCGATGTGATACTTGGAATCCCATGGATGTCCAAGTTTGAACCTTCGATCGACTGGGTTAACCTGTCGATCGACTGCGGCGGACGCACAGGATCTGATCACCCTGTGTGTAATCCGGCTGTATCAGAAGATACAACCGCAGCGTCAGACAGTCTGGTGGATAGCGATGGCACAACCAGGTCTGTTCTGACACGATCATCGGAAGGTACCTCCGCTGGTGAGAGTCCATAGGGACTACCACACGCAACAGAAGAGTCGTTGCGTGTTGGAGAGAAACATTCCACGGGTGATAAAGACCACTGTGAGAATGAAGTGATATCCACGGTGGGAAACACCCACCGTGAGAATGAAATAGTATCCACAGTGGGAAAAACCCACTGTGCGACCGAAGGTTCCAACACGATGAAAGAATTCCGTGTTGATGAGAGTAAACTCACGATCGAGTGCAATCGTGAGCACAACTCCGTGGTGGCCAGTGACCACCACGTTGCGTTAGCCATGCACACGGGTGATAAATACCACCGTGTCGCAGAACAGGCGGCCGATCAGACGAGCACATCTGATCGCAAAGAAAATTTCATGGTAGGCAGTGGCCACCATGATGATGAGTATTCGCACACGGTGAATCGTAATCACCGTGTAGCAGTCAATCAGACGAGTGCGTCTGATTGCATGGACAGTTCCGTCGATACAATCAACGTCTTGACGCAAACGGAGACCGGATTAGCTACCCAGTCTCTGTTGATGGAACACCCTCCGGAAGAAGGTTCGGAGGTGATGGCTCTTCCAGCGCTAAGCTGGAAGAAGTTTATGAAGAACTTACGATGATCAGATCGAACAGATCTGTATCATCGTTGCAACAGATGATGTAGTGGATATTCGTGAACAAATATCCACATTACAAGTGAAAAACATTGGGAACGAGGTTCCCAATGACCAAACCAAAGTTCAGCGCTTTGAAGCGCAGAGCTGGGAGTCGCTTAAAGCGAACTCCCCATTTTATGAGGTACTTCGGGAATACGCAGACGTATTCCCAGAATAAGTACCTAGCGAGCTCCCTAAGGATAAGGGAACTCGTCATGAAATTGTCCTCGTGCCAGGCACGAAGTATTGTGTCACGCGGAAATGGCCGTTGCCGCGTGATCAAGTAAAAGCGATCGACGAGTTTTTCGAAGCTCTTCGTAAAGCAGGCCAAGTGCGGGAGTCTATCTCACCGCACTCTACCCCCACCTTTTGTGTGAAAAAGTCCACAGGTGGGTGGAGAATCGTTCACGCTTACGACAAGCTAACCGCAGCGACGGTACCGGCGCAGACGCCGATACCGCAAGAAGATGTCATCATTGATGGCATGTGCGGGAGCACCATCTTTAGTGCTCTCGATCTAAGAGATGGATTTTATCAAATCCTAATGCGTGAGAATGATATCCCTCTCACGGCGGTAAGCACTCCAATCGGCATGCTTTGGGAGTGGCTTGTTATGCCTCAGGGCCTTCGAAATGCCCCTGCTACGTTTAACAGATGCGTAACGATATATTACGCCCGGTGTGATAATTCGCACCGAGTTATTTAGATGACGTGTTCATCCATAGTAAGGTTGAACACGATAAAAGCGATGTAGATGTCCATAGGGAACATCTACGTCTAGTGTTAGAGCTTATGCTTAAGCATAAGCTCTATCAAAATCTAATGAAGTGCACCTTTGGTGCACCTGAGATACCCGTTCTTGGATGCTTTGTGGGCAAGCACGGGGTGCGTCCTGATCCAGAAAAGATCAGGGTGATCGTTGAATGGGCTACGCCAAACAACGTTAAGGAACTTCGAAAGTTCCTTAGTTTGGCAACATATTTGCACAAGTATTTGTGCAACTATGATGGGTTAATACGACCTCTTTCTCAATTGCTTAAGAAAGATGTTGAATGGAATTGGGATACCCAATGTCAAGATGCTTTTGATGCAGTCAAGAAAAGCTTGACTGAAGCGCCTGTCTTGGCTATAGCCGATAACGAGCGTCCGTTCCACGTCGTTTGCGACGCGAGCGATTTCGCTATCGGCTGTGCTTTGATGCAGCGTGATCACGATGATCGTGATCGCGTAATCTGTTATCAATCGCGTCAGTTGCGCCCGGAAGAGCGCAACTATCCAGTGAATGACAAGGAACTACTTGCCATGAAGTATGCACTGGCCAAGTTTCGGATCTATCTCTTGGGAGATAGACCGTTTGTGGTTTACACGGACCATGCGTCGCTACGCACGGCCGTGAATTCACCACATATTTCACAAAGAATGGCTCGATGGCTTTCATTCTTTGCTGAATACAACTTTACGGTTGAATACAAACCCGGAAAGTTGAACGTGATATCCGATGCGCTATCACGAAGGCCCGATTACGAGACGAAACCGTCCGTAACCGAAGGTGCCAGTGCAAACGCGATCAGTTGCACTGCTTTGTCGTCGTCAATTATACGACAAGTACGCGAGGCGTACAAAACAGACGAGGAGACACTTCTGTTGATTGATTACTTAAGTAATCAATCAAGTGAGAAGCGCGACGAACTCCCAGAGTTCCTCCGCGCTTGCGTGCATCGATATCGACTGCACGATGGTCTGCTGCTTTAGAGCACAGACCAAAAAGATGAAAGTCGCATCGCCGATCCAAACGACGATGATCTCAAACATCAAATTATGTTTGAGTATCATGATGCACCGATTTCGGGGCATCAAGGTCGAGAGAATACATACGCTTCTCTCGCACGTGACTTTTACTGGCGAAACCAGTACAAGTGGGTACGGAAATACGTACGCGC
Organism: Peronosclerospora sorghi; assembly: GCA_026184515.1. Classification (NCBI taxonomy): domain Eukaryota; phylum Oomycota; class Peronosporomycetes; order Peronosporales; family Peronosporaceae; genus Peronosclerospora; species Peronosclerospora sorghi. Next base: position 7,084,495 of record CM047585.1, on the reverse strand, counting down.
TTGCGAGATTTGCCAGCGCGTTAAGTCTGCGCAGTCTGCACAGGCTCCGCTGCAATCTCTGCCGGTTCCGACAGAGTGTTGGAAGTCCATTTCAATGGACTTCGTATTCGGTTTTCCACCCGACAATAGTCGGAATACCGGAATAGTGGTCTTTGTAGACCGTTTCAGTAAGATGGTACATCTTACTGCAGTATCAGCGAACGTAACCGCCGCACAAACAGCGCGGATATTCGTTGATACGGTATTCCGTTTGCACGGAATGCTGGAAGACATTGTCTCGGATCGAGATCCGAGATTTACAGGACGTTTCTGTCAAGAAACGTTCTCATTGTTGGGAACCCAGTTGAAGATGTCAACTGCGGACCATCCGGACACGGATGGGCAGACGGAACGGGTTAACCGCGTTCTCGGAGACATGCTGCGATCATACGCACATTCCTTTGAACAGTGGAGTGACTACCTGTCACTCACTGAATTCGCGATTAACAATTCAGTGCATGCTTCAACTAAGCATAAACCGTTCTACGTGAATGCCTTAAGGCATCCACGAACCCCAGCTTTACTTGGCGGTACGCCAAATCTAAGTGGGGGAGGGACCCGCTCAAATTTTGAGCGAGTCAGTGCGCAAGTTGCAACTGAAACTTGTGAACAAAACGATGGCCCTTCTACTGAAAATACAGTAGAAGCGGAAGCAGATTCAAATGAAACTGAAGCTGCATATGATGGATATGTGTCTGCAGCAATGGCTGCAGACAAATGATGGCAACGCACCTACTGCTGATAAGCAGAAGATGAATTCGTATTACAGCGCCAAACTGTAATACGCTATGTAAAAGATGCACTTGCCTCTGCTTTTGACAAGCAGAAGCAAAATGCAGATAAACAAGGAAGGAAGAACAAAAACTCCTTTCTTAAAGGTGAATTAGTATTATTAAGTACTACTAATTTGCCTACACATGCAGTAAGCAACTTCCCTACACGGAAGTTGCTTCTTAAGTACATTGGACCTTTCAAGGTCCAAGAAAATCGGGGGAATGCCTATACCTTAGACATTCCCACAGCAATGCGGCTTCACCCTACATTCTATGTTGGGCGGCTCAAGCCGTATCACTCGTCCTCGTCTTACGACGAGACGCAGAGCCACGAAAGATACCGTGCTTCTCCAAGTCTCCCAAGAGAGACTTGTAATCGGCCTCCAGCCGTTGGTGAGCAGAGCGGAGAGTCGTTACCTCCGCCTTCGACTGCTCAAGATCAGCCGTGCGCCGATCGAGCTCTCCCTTATAGCGGGAAAGCTCAATGTACAGAAGATCATTCTTCTGCTGGAGGGCAGTGTGCGCTCCGAGGATGTCGCGGACATCCTCGCGAAGAGACCGATATGTCTTCACACAGTGAGACATATCGCTGCTCAAGGAGGAATAACCCTCCTCGAGCTTGCGGAGAAAAGAACCATGCTCCGCAACAACAACGGCGAGGGAATTCTCAACCTCCGCCGCCCCTGATCGATAATCAGTGGAATAAGCGATACATTCTCGAGCGCTTGATCTCGAAGCGCTCGGTGCCTTCGAAGAAGGGGCAGCGTACCGAGTACTTAGTACGCTGGATGGGCTACCCACGAGAGTTCGACTCTTGGGAGACGATTCAGGTTCTTAAGGCCGACGCCCCAGACCTTTTAACTGAGTTTGAGAAGAAGTCTCAAACTCATAATGCGAAGTAGCATCAACAGTAGGTGTTGATGCATTCAGGGTATCAATTAAACCCTGAATTTCGGCGGGTACGGAAAAGCCACCGTACCCCCGCAACTCCTCCTCTGACAGACGAGGAGCGCCCTGCGGACACCGCGGGCAAACGAGGTGAGAAGGGACACCACAGTTCAACCCATCTTTGATGCAAGCAAAATGGATGTTTTCCATTTTGCCTGTTCGCGAGTGCTTTAAAAAGCGCTCGCGAATTACGTGAACTTTGTTCACGTAGTCATCGGGGCTTTTGTTGTAGTTGTCAACAAAAGCGTTCAAACTTTGAGTCAGGGCGTCCTTGTCGTCCCTGTTCTTTCTTGACCCTTTCCGGCTCGAATAATGTCGAACCTGGAAAAAGAGGTCAATAAAGTACAGACGCCTATCGTCTGTACTTCGATCGAATCGACGTAACTGGATATCTTCGCAGTCATCCAGCACGTTGATATCTAACAGCGCATATCGGCAGTCCCGCTTACGGTGACCGCCACTGTTGGGGGCAATAGCTAATCCAGGGGTCCAAAACACCACTTTGTACGGAACATGTGGTTCCGTTGGATGATACGCTTCAGAAGCGGCAGGCGACGCTTCTGTTCGAGCTCTTTTAGCATGCGGAACACCGCCTGCTTCAACACCACGCTCCGGGGTTAAACCACCCCGACGTGGTGACGTACTTGATCCAGGTCGGGTTCTGCGTTCCCGCAACCATCTGTGATGATCATTGTCGCTATCAGCTATGACAGCGACACCAGAGTCGTCATCGCTGTTAGGCGATGAGCACCTAGCGAGTTTCGACTCGCTAGATCCTTCCGCGGGGACAGCTTTATCCCCATCACTTTGTTTGGCCCTCTTGGCAACACGCCATTCGGAAGTTGCCATCGTGCGAGATGTTGCATTAGCAACATCTCCCTGTTTCTTGTCAGATGCCGCCTTAGCAGCATCTGTGGTCGAAGACGGTACGTCTTCCGACCTTTGCGTAGTTGACGCTGCTAATGCAGCGTCACCGTTGTCACTCAACACCTCAGCACTAGGTGCTGAGGCGAAGGAAGAAGCTCCTTCATTGTTTTCAGCAGTGCTCTTTAGAGTGCCGCCGCGTGCTTCGACCATCGAGTCGATGTTCAATCAGTTGGTGAATGAGAAATTCCGACCAACAAGTGCCACCTATGATTGTCCAAAATAAGAATTATTATTGGCCAACCACCTTAAGTGGGGGGTGATGTAATGGGGTGCCATTACATAATTGATATTCAAGTTAGAATATTACAGTTGAATTTCAGACGCGTTGTCTGAAATTCAAATAATAGATTTTAAGTTATTATAATCTACGAAGGAAAAGTCGATTCGGTATAAATACCGAATCATGCAGGTTAACTAATAGTACAGTTAGTTTAATACTTGATATTATTATATTAGTTAGTTAATTACTATACTGTTAGCCGCTAACCACCCATTTAATAAACACGCTTAATTTTGCGTTCTAAAGAATAAGTAAATACTTATATTTACTTTTAGTATAGGATTAGTTGTTACCAACTAATCCTGCCCTTATTGTATTGCGCGCTTCCTCGCAAAATACAGTGTAAGCCCGTAAAAGGATCAGTCCTGTTACATCTCACCTATCCCCGTTTGGTTCACGTTTGGCCCCTAGAGTTCGGCTGCTGTAAGCTCCCCACTGGAACTCTAGGTGGATTAAGTGAAATTTATCCCCCCTCGCAGGTCTAGGCTAGGAATACAGATATTTGGGTGTTCCTTTAGCTGTTTAACACTCCAGCGGCTCCGTGATCGGGCAGTGAAGACTTCCGCTGCCTGATCAAGTACCCCCTTCGCCGATCAACACCTGTTCGACACTCTGAAACTCGCAACCCGCGATCAACAACTCGCCGATCGCGCCAACGCGTGCTTGAACGACTTTTAGCACTTGATCAAGCCTGATCAAGTCTCATCACAGCTCATCAACTACTTTTAGAACCTGATCAAGCCTGATCAAGTCTGATCAAGTCTGATCACAGCTGATCAACGTCTTTCAGTACCTGATCAAGCCTGATCACAGCTGATCACAGCTGATCAACGTCTCTCAGTACCTGATCAATCCTGATCAAGTCTGATCACAGATGATCAACGACGTTTAGCGCCTGCCCAAGCCTGATCACTGCTGATCAAGCCGGATCACACCTGATTAGAGCTTTATTGAACCTGATTACGCCTGATCATCGCATAGGTCAACTCGTTACAAGTTCCCCCAATCTTGCATCAAGGAATTGCCGCGTTAACATCCCCTCCACCTGGAGAGCGACCCACGCCCAAGCCGTCGGGTACACAAGGTGAGCAGAAACACAATCAGTCAAGGACAACCGGAGGACCCCTTCGTTATTAGGCAGTACGGGCGCCGTGGTACCGCCTGATCAAGCCTCAAAAACTTTAATCAGCCGCTCCACCACAATGGTGCGCGTGCCCGGATCTTTGGACGACGCGGGATATCACCGCAATTCTACGCAAGATGGCGCTGATGCGGAAATGAAAACGGAAGCGGAAGCAGAAGTGAAGATAAAGGTGGAAAAGGAGGAGGAGGTTGTGACGATGGAAGGCAGTTTGCCGTCGTCATGCCTGAAGAAGAAAGGAAATGCTGATCATCAGGACCTGGGGAGGAATCTTGATGAAATAAAGGTGGAGAAGCCTCAACCACCTCCCGAGGCTCCTTCGGGAGCCCATGCGGATCATAACTTGCGTTAGGATCCGACAAATATATGTGTGTATAATGATCCGGATTGGGATCCGGTGGTGAAGTATTACAAGATCGACCAGCCGAAGGTGTTGATGAAGGCGCCTGGGTCTGAGAGCGACGAAAGTCGATCAGGTACGCCACCAACGTAAGCCGATCTGGTGAAGACGTTTTACCGAAAGGTTTACAAAGGAAAACTGGAAGATTTCTTATTGACGAACTCGATCATGAGCCTACTCGGAGTCATTATCAGCGGGAAGCTGAACGGACCGGTCGATCAGCCAGTTACGGATGGGAAAGCCAAGCTCACGATCGTGCTAAGGCTAACACGCCTGATCAAGCAGGCTGGTATGACGACAGGCGTCTACGATGCTGAAGAGGTGTTTGATCAGGACCCAGAAGATCTGGCAGAAGCTACCCAGCAGTTGTTTCATCTGTTGATGCCGATCGTGGGCCAAACTACTAATGTGGAGCCCTCGCACTCCCCGCTGAATATTGAAGCGGGACCGTTGATAAACGTGGCAGAACACACGGGATCATCGTGTTACGAATCTGCCCTTCCGAAGGCGATGAACTTGAAGTGGAGTCAGTAGTGCCGGGAGTATAGAGCCCAAGATCACCAGGATGACAGTTTGCCAGAAGGATGAATCCAAGTTTTCGGTTATCAAGATGGAACCACAGTCGATCAAGGCAGAAGATGATCAAGTATCGCAAATTCCACAGCTGCAGACATTTTTTGACAAGGCTATGGAGAAGTTTCTGGCTGAGGAAAGACGCAAGTTGACACCTGGAGTCGTTGGCGCAAAAAACCGCCAGCTAAAGACAGGAAGAGCTGCGTCGATCAAGGATATCGACATGGAATCCTCGCATTCGCTTCGTCAGCAGCACTCGAAGCCAGGAAGATCGTCGACGGTCAAGGACGTTGACATAGAATCCGTGTATTCGTTCCATGATCAACGATCCCAGAGCGAGTATATTGACCCAGATGAGCCAATCACACTTCCACGACGAGCCACAGTTGTGTCCGCGTACACTGGGATGCCTGATCAACAGACGATTCCCAGGATTCGGATGTCTGCTATCAGTGATCTAAAAGAATTTTCGGGAAAGGAAGGAGATGAAGATCAAGCGCGGAATTGGATTAGTCGCCTCAAGTCAGCATTTATGCGGGATCAAGCTTCTGATCATGAAAAGTGTCTGATACTGGGCGATCTATTAAAAGGACCAGTGCGCAATTAGCATCGCCAGCTGAGTAGAGGCACTCGATCAAGTTGGAAAAGTCTCGTGGATGAGTTTGAAGTTCAATACTGTGAAAGTGGTCAGTCGTCATCCCGCCAGTATTATTATACGAAGAAGCGGTCAGAAGAAAGCCCTATCGAATATCTGCACCGGTTGAATGTGGCGGGACTGCGAGCCAATTTGACGATCAGGGATGGATCGCCTACGACCTTACGTGAGCATGTTCAGAATTTTCTGGATACATTGGCCAATCGCGAGCTCGCTGATCAACTAGCACTTCTGCGGTTGGATACCGCTACGGATCTGGAAGAGACGTTGCGGGAGTATGCACGGCATAGGTGGTACCAGCCAACAGCGGCGGTAGTTACCAGCCGATTCCGCCAGAAATTCGGCGATGATCGGGCACCTGCCCCGGTACGAAATCCCAAGGCAGTACGCGCGATCAAGGTGACGTCTGGGAGCGAATAATCAAGTGCCGACGAGAGTGGAAGCGATGGAGATCAGCCCCGTTACATGATTGCTGCTATACGCGATCAAACAGGGGCGATCGATCAACCTGGTGAGTCCCGATCGGGTAATCGAAGTGATTCAAGTGCAGTTGATCAAGGGGCGGTGAAGAAATGAAGTCATTGTGGGTCGATCAGGCACGATAATTTTCGTTGCTGGAAGCGCCTGAGCTGTCTCAAGTGTGGCAAGAAGGGACATCCGACCGATCATTGTTTGTACGTCTGCCGAGCATGCGGCGAAGTTCACGATGCGGGAAAGTGCCCTATGGAAGAATTTTACAATCGCATTCTCCAGTGGTACAATCCCACCAAGCATGCTGGAATGTTGCCCAAGGAAGCTGAAGATTTGTTAAACTAGGACGCTAGCCAGGCTGGAATCTGGTAAGAGAAGAGCGTTCTGGTTTGTGTATTTTTGCATATGTGGATAAGAAGAGGGATGATCAAGCAGCAGAAAGAGATGATGATAAATGTGATCAGCCTGATTTACCACGTTTGGCTAATTTCCGTATTGATGAGTTTTCTCGGTCCCCGGTGATTATGGAGGTTGATCTACTTTCAGGTGAATCGTGGATATTAAAAGTACCACTCGCCAAAGAAATGGTTTAAACAATCCAAGGCGAGTGGTAAAATTAATAACGAACGTGCCACGCTATTATTTGATTCTGGTGCTGAAGTATCGATCATCGACTCAACCTTTGCTCGTAAGGTGAGTTGTCAGATCGGCACGAGTCAAAACCAAGAATGTATCGGCATTGGAGAAAGTGCATACCTCACAGAAGGGCGCGATAAAATCAAGATTACGCTAGTAGGTTTTTTGGTTTATTATTTTCATGCATGGGTGGGCAGCCTTGTCGGTCAAGATGCTATAATGGGTATGGATTTTATGATACCAGCTGGCGTTCGATTAGACATCGCCCACGGTGCGCTAAGTTTGCCTGATGAGGTGATCATCCCATTGGAGGGGCGCCGACAGCTGTACGGATCGAGTGGTAATTATATGAAACTCAATCAGTACGAACAGAACCCAGTAGGTCGATCTGCGGAGTTTCGGATTTATGACCAGCGATCTCGAAAGTTGTGAATTACTCATGGAAAAGATTGGGTCCCCACTATCACTAGGAGCGTGGGTAATTTGCGATATCTGCGTGTTACGAACGTCGTTGATCATCCGATCATTGTGCAAGACAACATGATTTTAGGTATCTGGATGAACAAAGATGATGTGCCCCGTCGTCCAGGATTTGTTTCTATAGGGTCTAATCGTTACAAGGAGTGGCAAAATCTCGCGTATCAAGCTTCTACCGATTCTGTGGATGACGATCAAGAAAGTGTCGATCAAGGTCCCCTAGTCGAGAAGACGGAATATCCTACTCCTCGAGGTATTTTAGTGCGTCCTACGGACCCGATCGTCACATCTGTGGCATTGGTAACCGGAGGGTCGCAAAAGGTGCAAGAGGAGCAAGCGCGGTGCGATCAGGAGCCGGGGACGGAAGGTCCGACCTTGGATCACGTAGTTGAACTGCCTGTTACAAGAGATACGCCTAGTCAAGACACGCGTGATCACCCTGTCTCAGCCGATCCTAGCGAATTTGGTGTAATCCCTATCGATGATCAAGTTTGTTACCATGAAGGTGGAGATTTGTATGCGGAAGAACTAGAGAAGCAGCTTGCTACGTTTTCCGAAGTATCTGCAAGCACCAAAGAGGTGACTAAAGATGATTTGCTAGTCGGAGACCCCTTGGTCCACACGGCAGAAGAAATTGATCAGCTTCGCGATATAATTTGGGCGAAGAAACATCTGTTGATCGGGAAAGGTAACGAGCTACCTCCTTCTGCACGTGGAGCTGTTTATATCGATGTAGGAAATGCGTGCCCGATCGCCCAAAAGTGTCGTAAGGTGGCTCCACAATTTTGCGAGAAGTTATCGGATTTGATTAAGGGGCTATTGGCTACTGAGTTCATTCAGCCATCTACGTCACCCTGGGCATCACCTATACTGATCATCGTGAAAAAGAATGGGGTTAATATTCGATTATGTATCGATTATCGCGCGGTGAATCAACTCACACGTTTGATGGTATACCCAATGCCCCTGATCTATGATCTACTCGAAGATTTGGATAAAGCGTTGTGGTTTTGCTCTTTGGATATGGCGAGTGTTTTTTAGGTCGTGTCTATGACCGATCGATCACGTCAGATTTCGGCGTTTTCCACTCCGTTTGGATTGTTCGAATGGAATAGTATGCCCTTTGGCCTAAAGAATGCTCCGCTAATCTACCAGCGGTTGATTGATAATGCATTATATGGGTATCTGAAGGTTAAGGACGGTGCTGACGAATCGGCTGATGTATTTTGCTGTGGGAGAGCCCGACCAAACACCGGGCCCATCTGTGCTGCAGCAGCGGTCATATATCGATGATATTTTTATCCTTTCAGCTGCCTGGACTACCCTGTTTGGCAAGGTGCAGCATTAATTGGAAAAGTGCGATCAATGGAACTTGTCGATAAGCTTGGCTAAATCGTACTGGGGGCGAAGTGAAGTTCTCTATTTAGGGCATCATGTATCTAGCCGAGGTTTGGAAACAAATCCAAAAAATTTGGATGATCTGATTGATTTGCCTTTCCCTGGAACCTTACGGGCCATGCAATCGTTTTTGGGAAGCTTGAACTACTACCGTCGATTTATTGAAGATTTCGCGATCTATGCCGCTGTGCTCTACGAATTAAGGGAGATGGATTATCAAGAGTTAAAGAGCCGATCGTTGATCAAGGAGAATACGGATCATGAAGGCGATCGATTAATCAGGGCAAAAGTAGTATTCAGCATGCTGAAAGCGAAGATTGCGTCAGCCCCAACCCTTCCACACTTTGATCAGAACAAAACGCCGGTGATCGTGGTTTACGCCAGCAAATGGGCGGTATCCGCCGCACTGGTACAAGAACATGATCAAGTGTATTGTCCCGTCTCATTCTCCAGCCGAACATTGAAGAACGGTGAGCTGAATTACAGCCCCGTCGAAAAGGAAGTTCTGGCGCTTCTACGGGTTTTGGATGTTTACTTCACGATGCTGGTCGGAAAGACGATTACTGTCTTGTCACGTTTATCCACGTTGAAATGGTTACTAACATCCAACGGGCTGGACGGACGACTGGGCAGATGGGCTGCAATCTTATCAAAATGGGACCTCGAGATTAAGAAATGTGTACAAGGAGAAGAGGAGGTACTAGGGGCGTTAGCTACAAGTACCACTCCTCGCACCGAAATCGATGAAGCAATGATTGCGATCGCACCAAAAAAGCAGCCGTGGCAGATGATTGAAGTACCACCTCCTACGGTTGAGAAAGGCGAAGAGCTCTACGTGATTAGTTTCGATGGATCGGCAAGTGTCAAGCGACGTGTAGGTGCGTTCGGCGCTATCGTATGGAAATTACCGGAGTGGAAGATTATGACCGCGGTAGCCGATCATGCACCTGATGTCACGGTGAATGAAGCGGAATACCATGGATTGCTTTTAAGTTTGGACCTACTGTCGAGATATCCCAAAGGAAGGATGATCATTTGTGGAGATTCGAATTTGGTAATCCCGCAAATGCGCGGTGAAATAGAGTGTAAAGCTCCGCGATAGCAAGTGTTGCAACAGCGTGCGTTTAACCTCCTTCGTGAATGGACTGATCATGATCTGGTGCATGTTAAAAGAGAGTGGAATAGGAGTGCAGATCATATCACCACTATGGCCATGCAGGGTGGAACAAGATTTGAGATTGATGATGGGAAACAGCTGGAGGAATTGGCCGATCTCAACAGATTGTCGGAAGTGATCACGTGGAATGAAGATCCCACTGCAACACAAGTGCTAGTGATGACACGATCACGTAACCTCCGTCAGCCGCGACCGTCAACGTGGCCCGATATATCCATAGCCGGGATAAGGGCGGAACGGGTGAAAAAGGCGCAGGACGAAGAGAAATGGATTCACGATTTGCGAAGTTATCTGTATGGTAACGTCTCACAATAAAGCGCAGACGAGGTAAAGTATTGTGCGAAAATTGCTGACAACTACGATGTCGACAAACAAGGATTGCTGATTTACTGTGGGAATATAGCTAAAGGAAAAGCCAGCGATGACAAAGATGATCAAGACGATCGGCACCTTTCGATTAAGATGGTCTTACCCGAGACCCTACATGCAGATGTCCTCCACCACTATCATGTGAGCTTGGAAGGAGAACACCAAGGCATAGGGAGTACATATCAGCGGATCAGACGATACTTCCATTGGTGTGGTATATTACGAAGCGTACAGAGGTTTGTCGGACAATGCGTAGATTGCGAGACGGGGAAGGGCAAGCCTACGATCAAGGGCATGTCGCCGGGGAATATCGAGGCTACGTACCCATTCCAAGTGATAGCCATGGATCATATCCCGTCACTACCCCGATCGACGGATGGACGTACTGAACTGCTGATTTGGACGGATCTGTTCACGGGTATGGTGATCGCGAAAGCTGGATCGTCTCGCACAGCGCAGAAAGTTGCCGAAAATTATGAAGAGTGTGTGTTTCGACGTTTCTGGGCTAGTGAGGTGATCCGGCATGATCGGGAACGGGTTTTATGTCGGAAGTATTTCGTGTGTTTAACAAAATCGTGGTACAACGTCAGAGTGCCACTATGGCATACCGTCCACAGGCGAACGGCAAGGCATAAAGGAGGGTGCAGACGATTACACGGGCAATCAAGATGTATGTATCAGATGTCGGCCAGAAGGATTGGAGCTTGTATGCAGAGTGTCTGGTATTCGCGCTGAACTCGACCCCTGATCGCATTCGCGGAGAGACACCATTTTATTTGGCGTATGGGTGGGATCCGCGATCGTCGTTGGAATCGACATTACAGCTAGGTGGAATTCGGCGTAAAGACCGAGATGCTCTTCGGTGGAGATATAAGTTGCAGAAAGACTACAGATAAGCCCGCCACCAAGTGAGCACTCGATTGCATCAAGCGATAGCCGAGCGAGCTGAGAGGCACAATGATCAAGTGACACCACACAAGATCGAAGCTGGATCAAGGGTCTGGTTATATCTGAATCGGGTGAAAGAAGGGTTCGCGAAGAAACTGGCGCATATGTGGCATGGACCCTTTAGCGTCGATGAGGTGATCGGTAATCATGCGGCGAGATTGGTTACAGCTGTCACCGACAATCGTATGTTCCCAGTAGTGCACCTGTCCGAGTTGAAATTGGTGAAGAATTTTCCAGATCGCCCAACGACTGCGCTGACAGTCGGGATAGAGGATCGTTTTGACTTCGAGGAAGCTTTGTTACCCGAAGACAACTGGGGAAGGACGCTAGATCCAGATGAATTTGAAGTTGATCGTATCACCGATGTCCGATCTGGTCGAAAGACTAGGTATGGAAGGACGTTACACGAATATCAAGTTTACTGGAAAGATTATGCCGAGCCGTCGTGGGTAGACGAGGCAGATCTGAACTGCGATGCTCTGATCAAGGACTTCGAAAGGAAGAGGATCAACAGACATCGTTTTGACGTAATGCAAGTGGACGAAGAGTCCAACTAATGCGTGGTCGGCGGACAGATCATGGAATTACGATCGAAGAACCTCCGATTGAAGAAAAATGATTGATGAAACTCACAATTGATGAAGAAATGATGAATAACTTGAAGTGGTGTGTTTACGATGGATATTTCGAGACATGGTGATGGAGCAACGACAGATGAGGCGACGGAATACCGATTTATACTATTCATTGAAAAGTAAGGAAGCAACAGTGAAAATGGCATGATCAAGAGTGTTATTGATTAAAGAAGAAACGATCAACCGACTAATCAGACCCAAAGAACTTTCGACGAATACGAAAATTTTTACGGCCAGGGTGGCTTTCGGGGGAAAACGATATTGAACCGCCACGCCAAGGTTCAAAGTCATTAACCTCCCTCAACGCGTCCAATAGGGTCCGAGGCGGCGGGTCCGAAAGGAACCCGGGGTACCACGCCCCATCGTCGGCCGGGGCATATTTCAAGGGACGATTTCGAGCACAATGGGTGATCGACGGGTCCAGGAAATGTCGAGATCACACCTCCCGTCGATCATTCCCCGCAGGAAAAAGTCCACAACCCTCTTCCATGTCGCCCCGGCACGACTTCTGCGTTGGCGTCGATCGTTGTAGTAGTCCCGGAAGAAGTCATCAGTCTCTCGAACGCCTTTCGCGATGGGGAGGTAATGCGTCGACTCCCAGATCGCCAGCGCGTGATGGTCGAGAAACGAACGGTACTTCGTCTCAAAGTCGGCGAACCCGCCGACTGAGCGGAAATAAATGGGAGGCAGCATAGTCGTGAAAACTCCTCAAGGGCATTGAAAATATAATAGCTCCACTTCCGGCTGGGTGATCCAATGACTAAACCACGAATCAGCCGGAGGGGAAGGGCGGGTCAAGTATTCAAAGACCACTTGAGGCGTGACGCTGCGCAGATCGAACCCACCGATTTGATCTGGAGTCCACGGAAGGATGTCGGCGTCACTGACATCATCAGGCACCGCGATCTACGTCTTGAAATCACCCGTACGAGGAAAAAGAGACCCGGCAGCGACTTGATAAGGTAAATCCTCGCTCCCAAACTCGCTAATTGTGGGAGTAGAGGGAATGGAAGCGATCGGGTCATGAAATCCACCTTCATCATCCTGATCAGGACTTGGAGGATCATCGTCCTCCGTCTTCGCCTCCGAAATGGGGGAAAGGAGGCGTGGACGCTTCGACAGAGAGGAAGATCGGGAACGCTGAATACGCCTTTTAGGCGAAGGGGCGGCGCGGCTGATCGATCCGTCTGGAGAAGCAACGGGAAGTCCATCCGGCGATGTGGCTTGATCAGAACCTGCCGGAAGGGTATGGGCAGCCAGTGTGATCTGCATCCGCAACGACATTCCAGCCAACTGGGACTGAAGGTTCGAGTGAAACGAGCGCAACTGCATGAGTTCGTCTTGAACCTGTTGCAGTTGATTGCGTAGCGTGTCGCGTTCTGCGGAAACTTGATCGAAGCGGCATTGCACGGTGGAAAGCTATTTCTCTAGATGAGATTATGCGGCGTGTAGATCACCCAGCTCAGCTTGGAGGTCAGACACTCCCTCGACCCGATCAGATATTTCCTGCGTCTGGGCCATGATGGCGGTATATTCGTCCATCTTCATGCAATTGGACTTATTCTTCTTCCGGAGGCGATTATACTGGTGTTTGCGCCTATCAACCTCGGCTGTGAGCTTGAACGCCTGTTCGTCCAAGCGCTGATTCCTAGAAGCAGCCCTATCGTATTCCTCTTGTAACTTGGCCATGCGCTGCTGAAGCTGATCCAGCTCTCGCTCTCGATCAGGGATAGTGTCCTCATGCACCAATCGCAGATAACGATCACGGTCACGACGGCTCTCCAGATCCCGGATCTGGGCGCGTTGATCGACCATGGTTTTTTCTTGATCGTCCACAGCGTTTTCTATGGTCTTCAACTTAGTCTGGAGATCGTTGACTGTGGTGTCAACGAAGTCACGCAATGGCTTGAGCTGTTTGAAGGCGGCCCGCTTGATCTCAGTATCTCGCTCCACCACGGCGCGTTTGGCACGAGTGAGCTGTTGCCGAAGCATCGCGATAGTGTCTTCGCTCATCGCGAGCGAGTCGGATAACATGGCGATCTGATCATGCGCGCGTGGAGGGCCTCTTGTAAGCTGTAATCCTGATTGATGGCAGCGATCGCCTGATCTGCTGCGGCCCGACCCAGGGCAGGAGCGTTGGCGGTGTTCGCCGGGGTGCCGTCCGTTATCGCTTGCATGATGGAAATGCAGAATTGCCTGATCGAGACAGCTTGATCGTAGATGCCACGGTTGTTGGGTGATGAACGTTGGATCGCGAGGGGCATACCACTAACTGTAACGGCCTGATAGATTGGGACCTGATCGGCGGGAGAAGGGGAAAAGTGATGGGTGATGATTATCAGGTCGATGATGTCAGGATTGATGGGTGTGGACAAATCGACCAACGGTAGCATGATCCATGATATCCAACGGAATGATCGACCCTCTCCCCAACCGCTGTACGGCTGGGACGAGGATCAGGGACGGCTGTCGTAGAGCGTGCTATAATTGGGCCTAATTAAGGGCCTAATTAGGGGTCTGATTGCGGGCACAAATTGGGTACGTAATTGTATACGATTGTGTGCCACGGTGTATACAGTTGCGTGTACAACCGTGGTGCACATAGACAGGACATAGACGGGGCATGGGAAGATGGGACGATTACGTACAGGTACTCAGCGAACACCAACGAACACCGACGAATGACGGAGGAATCAGGTCGACTGGTGGACGGTGGACGCTGGAATGGACGGTTCTGATTGGCTGAAATTAGGGAAATGGTAGATCTAAGGCTTTAAGCAATAATAAAGTTCTCCTTTTGCGTCCAAACACTAAGGATACCTCAGGGATGGCAACTAGCGCCTCCCTTTAGTTAATATATACCTCTACATCCCGGGCGGGAGCACTTTGTGCGTTTTTGGCCCAACGGCAGGCGTAGAGTGTTGAGAACTCAACCCGCAACTCCGCCCGCTGTGTCAGCGGTTCTTCTGTAAAGTTTTTTTGGTCTTGGGAGCGTGATTGATCAGTTCTCTCACCTCTCCCCGTTTGGTTCACGTTTGGCCCCTAGAGTTCGGCTGCTGTAAACTCCCCACGGGAACTCTAGGTGGATTAAGTGAAATTTATTCCCACTCGCAGGTCTAGGCTAGGAATACAAATATTTGGGTGTTCCTTTAGCTGTTTAAGACTCCAGCGGCTCCGTGATCGGGCAGTGAAGACTTCCGCTTCCTGATCAAGTACCCCCTTCGCCGATCAACACCTGTTCGACACTCTGAAACTCGCAACCCGCGATCAACAACTCGCCGATCGCGCCAACGCGTGCTTGAACGACTTTTAGCACTTGATCAAGCCTGATCAAGTCTCATCACAGCTCATCAACTACTTTTAGAACCTGATCAAGCCTGATCAAGTCTGATCAAGTCTGATCACAGCTGATCAATGTCTTTCAGTACCTGATCAAGCCTGATCACAGCTGATCACAGCTGATCAACGTCTCTCAGTACCTGATCAATCCTGATCAAGTCTGATCACAGATGATCAACGACGTTTAGCGCCTGCCCAAGCCTGATCACTGCTGATCAAGCCGGATCACACCTGATTAGAGCTTTATTGAACCTGATTACGCCTGATCATCACATAGGTCAACTCGTTACAAGTTCCCCCAATCTTGCATTAAGGAATTGCCGCGTTTACATCCCCGCCACCTGGAGAGAGACCCACGCCCAAGCCGTAGGGTACAAAAGGTGAGCAGAAACACAAGCAGTCAAGGACAAACGGAGGACCCCCTTCGTTAGTCGGCAGTCCGGGCGACGTGGTACCGCCTGATCAAGCCTCAACAACTTTGATCAGCCGCTCCACCACACACGCGCCTTTTGCTCTGCTTCAGCGCTATTGCGATCCTCCTCCTCATTACGCTTCTGCATAGATATTTTTTCCCTGTAGATGTTGAGCCTATCGTCCGACTTGGTTTCTGAGTTTTGAGTCGATACAAATCTCCACTTTTCTGGGTCGATGAAACAGTGTCTTTAAATCCTGGACTTACAAACGTCTTGCCTTTACTATCGTCCTCGTCATTAAAGGAAGCTACAAACGCGGCGTAAATCTTGGCATCTTCTTCGTCTGCCTGTCGCCTCTTAGCCTCACGATCTTCTCTTTTCTGTTTAAATTTTATCTTATTAGCAACTGATACTACAAAAACGTAGCCTGTTAGGCCCATCTCACATTTTGAAACTTTTTCTTTTTCTAATTACCCAACACAAAGCGCGCTAAATTGTCGTCCGTCAGCTCTTTTAGTGATCTCGGCTGCATTTTTGTCTTCTCCATTCCCCAAGGAAGATTATTTGAATCTTGCTTGGGAGACGACGGATCGATCGCCGCGTCCGACTTTGCGTTACTTGATTGCCTTCGTCCCATCGATGGAAAGAAATTGATGATTTTGCATTGCTTTATGTGTTACATCCAAAAGTTAGCGTCACGAATCGAACTCATACTTAGATCAAGATAATTCGATTAGGTAACAGGATCGCACACTTATTCAAATTCATACATAGATCAAGATATATTCGCTTAGGTACGGGATCACGACGACATGAATTCTGTTATTATATAGACGAGTTTAATGCCATTTAGCAAGCTAAATGATGACGCCGATAGACTTTCAATTAGTGTAGTACCCCGTCGTACCGACGGGGCAGAGGGTATATAAGGTAAAGTCATAGAAGCAAGTACGTGACCGGGAACGTCAGAGGGAGAAAAACTTTTAAATAGATGTAAAAAGCGCAATTTGTAACCAATTATTTACGCTTTAATATTGATGTTCATGTCAATAGTACTACGACGGATTAGTGCGATTTTTGAAGCCAAAATTGTATTTCTGTTTTTTGTGAGTTTTTCACTTCACTGTAAAAGCGCTATTTCTAAAGTCGAATTAAATTAGGTCCGATTTATAGTCCAGTTGGAACTTTATTAGGTACGGCTTGAGACGGACAGAAAAAAACTGAGAGCGAGGGAGCGAAATGCAGCCAATGACGGTCTTGTAAGGGAAAAAATCCAGCGAACACTAATTTTCGTGACACCAATTTTCCAGCCAATCACTAATTTTCGTGACACGGACAGACACCATTTTTTAAAAAATATAGACGAGAGTGTAAACCCATTTAGCGAGCTAATGGGTCGCTGCGCGCCCTTGCTGCGTATATATAGGTATCGCCGTTTTTGTAACAGGGTTACATTCGAGTCACATTTAGTTGGTGGTGTATGTGAGTACACAACGGTTGGGGTCAGTATTGACCGGTCCGAAAGGTTTGGACCTATTGGTTATTTTAACCAATCAGGGCAGGAGCCCTTGGTGGAGGCGTGGCAGCCAGCCACGTGTTAGTACACAGGTGGTGTACACTACATTTCAGCTAGGTAAGACTTGAAAAAGCTCTACTTAGTATTACATATAGTTTACATTAGTTTAATTAATTAAGGCTAATTACATACATTATATATAAATCAGTTTACATTTCACTCTATCGTACAGACGCGCGACCTCGACCGGTCGCGCGTGTACTGAGTGCCTTAGTGTAAAGGGAGCCCCCCCTTTACCTACACCCTTAGTAAGGGAACACAGCCGTTAAGGCTAAGAAGTAAACCAACCCGGGAATCTTGGCCCCGAGTAGGAGAGCTCTCTCCTACTAAGCCCTTTATAAGAGCGAATCGGCTAACTAGCGCCAGACGCCGCTTTAAGGAAAAGTCTTCCTCTGTGCGCTAGACGCACCGTACGTATACGCATCGGCTAGATCTGGTAGCACTTGTAGTCAATCCAACACCTGTGTTGGTGATCAACATCCTCTGCAAGGGATGGATCAGGACGATTGGGGTAGGCTAACCCCCGTCCAACAGGAAACCTTTAAAAGGCTGTTACCCATATTGGGTGAAGATGGCATGCGCCGTCTAGTGGTGAAGGGCCTCGATGCCGTGCGTGAAAGGGCGAATGCCCTTATCGCCCATGGGGCGAGTCTTCGCGGGAGTTATCCCGCGTCTACGGGGGTGCGCCCTCCAATGTCCTTTAAGATAAAGGAATTCACCGACGAGAAAGGTGAAAACCTTTATGTGTGGCTTCGAGAGGTTGAAACCTCATTCGCCACCGCGAACGGTATCGAGTATCACCTGCAAGTGGGATTTGCATTGACCCATCTTACGGGCAAAGCCCGTACATGGTCGTTTACGTGTCAGGATTCGGTCACGAACGTGTTCCCGAACTGGGGAGTCCTTAAGCGAAAGCTTATGGGCAGGTATGCAACGCCTGATCTGGGTTTTCCAGAATCAGCTGGCGTTTTTGAGGTGCCCAGGGCACTAGGGAATTGGGGACATATGTCCAAGGACTGAAGACCCTTTTTGAAGGGATGTACGCGAAAGAGTATTTGGACGATGTGTCCATCCCCATCTTCATGGGAGGCATGAAAGAAGGGCCAGCACGTTCGGAACTGTTCCGATGCCGCTCCCAATCCCTGGGGGAGGCGTTTAAGATGGCGTTTAACGCCGAGAGGAACTTTCGTTCCTCTAAGGTGGGTTCTGAACCCATGGACCTGAGTCAGGTCGAAGTGGAGGGGAAACCTTCCGCTAAGTGTCACTCTGGCTCTTTTTCGCAGAGCTCCGGGGCAGAGCTCTTAGCTATGTTGCAGCGGCGAGGGCAGCTAAGGTGCTTGCTATGTGGAAGCGTGGATCATCTGCGGAACAGATGTCCACAAAATCCTCAGCGAGACAGTCGCTGGAAGGGGCCAAAGGCGGCAAAAAGGCCCTCGCCCAAGCCGTCGGGAAATGACTGCTCCCAGTAGGTTCGGGGCGCCCTACTGGGGGGACCCCTCAGTGCTGTTAATCCCCAGGATAGGGGACGACAGCACAAAGCCCCGAGGGAAGCGGTGCTTTCTAGCACCGAGTTGGTGTGCCAGACAGGGTTGCTGGTAGTTCTTGCGGACGTGAAAGGATTTGATAAGCCTTGGAGAGTCTTGATATACTCTGGAGCGTCTTACAATTATGTCAGACGGGCTTCTGTTGAGAAGAGTCGGCTGTATGCCTAGGCCCTAGAGGCACGTTCTCGTGACGTTGTCACGGTCCGTCTTGCGACGGGTGTACAGGTTTATGTACCCAAGGTATCGATTGACCTTAAGCTGAAGTTTGCAGACTTCGACAGATTAGAACGTTGCCTAGTCCTGGATTTGGACTCGAGGTATGACCACATTCTGGGCATGAAGTGGCTGGAACGCCACGAGCCATGGATAGACTGGAAGTATAAGTCCATTGGATCAACGCACCCGAAATCGGGTGAAGCATTGGAGAGTCATGAACCCACCTTTGCTCGATCGCAAAAGCGATTCTGACGAGAGATGCCAGAGATTGGGATGTATGAAATGATCAGTCCCAATGAGGTCAAGAAAGTGTTCCTTGACGAGGGGGTCCGGCGATCAATCCCCACGCCAATATAGGCGAGACTGGTGAGTCGCTTGTGGTAGAGGTGGATTCCTCCGAGGTTAAGCGCGAGGCGCTTCCTAGAGAAGAGACACGAGGTTTGTCTATTCTGCAGGTCGGGGTTCCCGACCATGCCGTGTTCGGCGAGAAAGTTGCGACTCCAGTGGTAGGGGTAGAGACCCCTGTGGTTAAGCGCGAGGCGCTTCCAAGCGGAGAGACCGGTAGTTCGTCTCTTCCGCACGTCGGAATCGATTCCAACCACGCCGTATTAGGTGAGACCGGCGAGTCACCGGTGGTAGAGGTAGAGACCTGTGTGGATAGGCGCGATGCGATTCCAGTAGATGGGGCAATTGACTCCCCCCTCTGGGTCCCGGGATGAGTCCCTAGGCCAGTAGTCAGCAGTCCTATAGGATGCGGAATAGTGTTATAGGTGTTGTAACGGAAGGCGTAAGCCTGGAACGGTTTCCTGGGGCAGGCGAACTGTTGTCGTTGGAGGAGATGTCCTTCAACGAATTCGAAACTGCTTTGAAAGCAGATGAAATCGACGAGGTTGTCGTATTACGTTCGGAAGAGGAGTTGAACTCCTCATCCACGATTTACGAGTCAGTTTTGGTGCAAACCAAACAGGCATTGGATGCCCGAAGCGGTCTCAAGATCCTCGCGGATCCTGAGGACCCTTACCATTCCTTACTAAAGGAATTTGGAGATGTCATTAGTGACAACCCGCCGACGGGGTTACCACCGGATTGGGGAGTCCGACATGAGATTTATTTGGTTCCTGAAACCAAATACTGCGTCGCTATGCAGTGGCCTCTCCCCAAGGAACAATGCGACGTCATCGACGCATTCTTCAAGGGGAAAGAAGAGGCAGGTCTGGTACGGGAGAGCAAGTCTCCCCATTCATCCCCCACTTTTTGTGTTCGTAAACCGAACGTAAAGTGGCGCATTGTGCATGCGTACAACAAACTGAATACAGATTCTGTATCCATGCATACTCCGGTTCCTCGGAAGGATGTCCTCCAGAATAATATGGCGGGCTGTACGGTGTCCAGCGCCTTAGATCTGGTGGACGGGTATTATCAGGTGCTCATGCGAGCGTCAGATATTCCGCTTACAGCGGTCAGCACGCCTAGCGGCATGCTGTGGGAGTGGCTTGTTATACCACATGGGCTTTCGAATGCACCAGCGACTTTAAATCGCTTGGTGACTCGACTCTTCCGCCCTCATAGAAAGTACGCTCTGACGTACTTTGACTATATATTCGTTCATAGTCGCGCGGAAGGCGACTCGTCTGATGTTCAGACGCATCTGATACACCTTCGAGCTGTGCTCGAATGCATGCGAGAGCATAAGTTATATGCAAACGCATCCAAATGTATCTTTGGTGCGGAGGAAACTCCTTTCTTCGGATGCTTCATCGGTAAGGATGGAGTGCGGGCGGATCCAGCGAAGGTGAAAGCCATTGTGGAGTGGCCTTCGCCTGTAAATCTTAGAGATTTACGGAAGTGGCTTGTATTAGCCAATTATCTCCACAAGTACAGCGAGAACTACGCTGAAATGGCGAAGCCATTAACCGACCTTCTTAAGAAGAATGTTGATTGGTGCTGGGAAACCAAACACCAAAACGCTTTTGAAGCGGTAAAGGGGAGCTTGTTGAAAGCTCCCGTTAATTTCTCTCCCAGATTCTGGGAAACCATTTAGTGTCGTCTGCGACGCCTCCGATTTCTCAATCGGATGTGCTTTGTTACAATCAGACGATGCAGGAAGGAACCGCGTGATTGCGTTTGAGTCGAGGCAGCTTAAAGATGCGGAACGGAGCTATCCCGTTCATCACAAGGAGCTACTCGCAATGAAGTATGCTCTTGTCAAATTTAGGGTTCACCTACTCGGCTCTAAGCCGTTCGTGGTTTATACTGACCACGCGTCCTTACGGACAGCGACAAAGTCGCCTCATCTCTCGCAACGGATGGCCCGTTGGCTATCCTTCTTTTCGGAGTACAACTTTGAGGTTAAGTATAAACGTAGCAAGCAGAACGTGCTTGCAGACGCGTTGTCGCGTCGTCCCTATTAAGATCTTGCTCACGCGACATTCGTCACCTCATCTGTGGTGATCTCATACGCCAGGCGCATGAGAAAGACCCACAGTTTACGGCGCTTATCAGCGCGTTGGGTGGAAAGGGACTTGGATCGTCTGAGCCAACCCTGTCAAGTCGAGCTAAAGCTCGTTTACACCGTTACAGGTACTGTGACGGTTTGCTATATTATAGCACGATCGCGGAGGACACTCCGCGGGTGGTAGTTCCTCATGATGAGGAAATGAAGTATAGAGTCTTCTTTGAGGCACATGACGCCCCTACCGGGGGTCATTTAGGTCGGGATAAGACCTACAGCGCTTTAAGCGCTTTGTATTGGTGGCACAACATGTATAAGTGGGTCGGTGCGTATATACGCACCTGTGAGACGTGCCAGAGGGTTAAACCCTCTGCAAGTTCATCTGCTCCTATGGCGAGCTTAGTCGTTCCAACAGAGTGTTGGAAATCCATTAGTATAGATTCTCTTCGGTTTTTCCGAAGGCCGGTTAAACCGGCATTTTGGTCTTTGTAGACCGTTTGAGCAAGATGCTCACCTGGCAGCGGTGCCAGAGTCCATTGATGGACAAGGAACAGTGAAAGTGTTCCTAGACCGTGTCTTTCGACAGCATGGTATACCCGATTCCGTTGTGTCGGATCGGGATACCCGTTTTACGGGACAGTTCTGGGGGGGGCGCTGTTTAAGGTGCTGGGCACCAAGCTCCTCATGTCCACTGCGGATCATCCGCAGACGGACGGTCAGACGGAACGCGTTAATCGCGTTGTTGAGGATGTTCTCCTGAGCTTATGTCCGGATGCTCCAAAGAGTTGGAGAGAGATGCTTCTTATGGCCGAATTTTCCATAAACAATTCGGTCCATGCATCTACGGGGTTTACCCCGTTTAATGTGAACGGATTAGTAAATCCGCGGGTTACGTTGACGCCACGTGTGTGTGGACCAGGGCTTGAGGGAGGAGGATTACCCGATGTCAGCCCTGTATCTGTGCGAAAGCACATCGATAAGTTTTTATCGACGCGCCTTAGTGTTTTACGACACGTTTGTGACGCCATGGCGGAAATCCAAGCCAAGCAAAAGGTGGTTAGCCATAAGGTACGGCAGGACGGGGTGGAGAGTCTGATGGCGAGACGCCATCATCGGGGTCAAACCCAGTATTTGGTGAAGTGGAAGGGTTATCCACATTCACAGAGTTCGTGGGAGTTGGAGACTCCCCTGCGGCAGGATTGCCGTGACGTCGTTGACGCTTTCGAGCGGGAGAATCCCGCTGTGAGTCAACGACCAAAGGGGAGGGGTAAGCCCCTTCACTACCAGTAGTTGGGAGTTCTCCGGAGGCAGATGAGGAACCCGCACTGTACTCCGGCACCGCAGTGAGGGCACGGGCGCTAGCATAGCGCATGCGATAAGGGGAACGTAATTGCCCCATGGCTTTGTCTCTGGCAAACACCAAGCGCAATGCCCTCTCTATCCAAACGCCACGTTCGGAATAGCTGTTGTACAGCTTTGAAAACTCGGGGAGACGTTTCTCCCCTCCGCCAAAGCGCGGAACTTCTGCTCTGCCTCTTTGGCATCTTCTCCTTTCAGGAGAACGAAGGGAACCTCGCGTAGGTTCCCAACAAAGGCACCTTGTGTCTGTTTCTCGAGGCACTCTCGATATGAGGTAGCAGTGAACTGCTTCTGCGTTAGCAGTCTGTCCCGGAGTTGTTACCGGCGTGCAATTTCACGCGGCAGTATAGCCGCTGGACCAGGGGTATAGGAGGCTAAACCCCTCTTGACCGCGTTATTAGCCCTCTTTTGAGGGTCACGAGGTCCTTCCGTGCC
Source organism: Peronosclerospora sorghi (assembly GCA_026184515.1). Taxonomy (NCBI): domain Eukaryota; phylum Oomycota; class Peronosporomycetes; order Peronosporales; family Peronosporaceae; genus Peronosclerospora; species Peronosclerospora sorghi. Next base: position 7,061,314 of record CM047585.1, on the reverse strand, counting down.
CGTACGTCACGTCGAGCCTCATGAACCGAGGACGGTTCATTGGTGATGGTCGCCTGCGGCGACCCGGATACATCACCCCTAGTGGGTAAAGGTGGCGCACGAGTTAGTGCGTTTTCCCCACGTGTGGGGAATGGGTTGGATGACCGACAGCGCCGTTCGGCGCTGTCGGAGTTTTCAGCCGTTGGGGAGATCTCCCCAAGGGCATACACTTCCAAGTTATCGGAATAGTTTTCTTCCATAGCACCACTGAAGGTGCTCATGGTCAGCCAGAGGTCTGGCAGTTGGAGTTCGCCAACAAAATTTTGTTTATTGCGTAAGCAATAGTCTTGATGGGGGAGGATGTAACAGGGTTACATTCGAGTCACATTTAGTTGGTGGTGTATGTGAGTACACAACGGTTGGGGTCAGTATTGACCGGTCCGAAAGGTTTGGACCTATTGGTTATTTTAACCAATCAGGGCAGGAGCCCTTGGTGGAGGCGTGGCAGCCAGCCACGTGTTAGTACACAGGTGGTGTACACTACATTTCAGCTAGGTAAGACTTGAATAAGCTCTACTTAGTATTACATATAGTTTACATTAGTTTAATTAATTAAGGCTAATTACATATATTATATATAAATCAGTTTACATTTCACTCTATCGTACAGACGAGCGACCTCGACCGGTCGCGCGTGTACTGAGTGCCGTAGTGTAAAGGGAGCCCTCCCTTTACCTACACCCTTAGTAAGGGAACACAGCCGTTAAGGCTAAGAAGTAAACCAATCCGGGAATATTGGCCCCGAGTAAGAGAGCTCTCTCCTACTAAGCCCTTTATAAGGGCGTATCGGCTAAGTAGCGCCAGACGCCGCTTTAAGCAAAAGTCTTCCTCTGTGCGCTAGCCGCACCGTGCGTATACGCACCGGCTACAGTTTTGGCGCCCACCCTCACCTTCCATACCACCAATCATGTGGTAGCAGGACCCTGTCAAAAAAAAGAGAAAAAAGCAAAAATCCAGCCAATCACGAAAAAGCGAGAAAAATCCAGCCAAGTGTAGATACCCGTCGTACCGACGAGGCAGGGGCAAGTTTTGTAGACGGACAGATGGGCAAAAACCATATTTCCGTCTACAAAACTTGCCCCCCATGTATTTCCAGGGTTAGGGTAGCGAAAAATTATACTATACATTATACTAATGTGGTCACAAACCTTGGGTCGCACGCCGTTACTGCTTGCAGTAACGGCGTGCGACCACTTTAACCCGTCGTACCAACGGGGAGGAGGCTATATAAGGTAAAGTCATAGAAGCAACTACGTGACCGGGAGCGTCACAGGGATTAAAACTTTTAAATAGATCTAAAAATCGCCATTTCTAAACAATTATTTACGCTTTAATACTGATCTTCATGCCAATTGTACTACCACAGATTAGTGCGATTTTTGAAGCCAAAATTGTATTTTATGCTTTTTATCCGATAAACTGTAAAAGCGCTAGTTATAAAATTAGGTCCGATTTATAGTACAGTTGGAATTCGATTAGGTACCGCCTCAGACCGACAGAAAAGAAGTAGAGCATATTTGTAAATATTTTTGCACACTTCTAATCGAATTCTATTATATATATAGATTATAGTATACTGTATCATATTATATTATATTATATTATATTATATTATATTATATTATATTAT
>CM047585.1:7044786-7059635 GCA_026184515.1 Peronosclerospora sorghi | reverse complement strand
TATTATATTATATTATATTATATTATATTATATTATATTATATTATAGGGTCAGCCTGCGGTCACACACACCCTTTGCTCCGGTCACACACCCCTCACATAAAAGGGAGGGGTGTGTATGTGACACCAGACTCTCCCTATATATATCTAAAGGGAAATTTTGCGGACGAACATAACTACTTTAGCAGGATTTAATACGACAGCACGCTGCAAACTCGCCAAACATATACATATGCGTCTTCGCCAGGACAAGCGCTTGAGTGATTTACCATGAATCACTAAATATGTGCTACGCCGATGGCCAGAAGTTCCTTACCTTCAACATGTTCTTGTTTAACCTGGAGATCGTTCGACTATTCTCGCGATGCAACAAAAAACACGGAAAGCATCGGCATTGCTTCGTTCTGGTAAATTTCGGTTCTGTTACATTAGCAACTGTGGTGAAGTGTACCACAAATTTGGTCACTTTTGGTCAAGGCAGTTGGTCGAGTTTCCGATTGGTCTAAACAAGGGGGGCTTTTAGCCTATCAGATTCAAGGAGTATCAAGAACGCAGGTCTTGGGTGAGTCACCTGACATTGGGTATTTTACATAATTTTGTGTGGGTACATATTGGGACCGTAGGGAGGTAGTATTGGTTAGAGTTGTGGATTTGCCTAAAATAGAAGAAGTCGTTTGGAATCTTTTGGTTTTGCCTTCGGGCTAACACCTCAACAGGAGGTCGTTTAAACCTTTTCTATGTGCATCAGTCGCCTCCGCCCGCTGCGGATTGTTTGGGAGCAGAGTGTCGAGTAATCCCCTCTAGCTCATTATACCCGGTCTGGACGCGCCACACGCGCATTTGGCCAGCCGTAAGTCCCTCGACGGGAGCACTCATTGGTCGACTTCCTCAAGTTTAAGTCACGTACGTTTGGAACGTGCTATTCACTGGATTGATCTTTACGTGGAGATATCGTTTGTGGAGTTTCACGGGCATATTGGCTCTTTACGTGGACATATTGGCTTATTGTAACATTGGTTGGAGTTTAGATCGGTTTTGGTATTCTCTCATATTGGTCAGGGGCTAGACCGGTTGATTGGTCTACCCTCTATTATTTCGTATTGGTCAGGTCTAGATCGTTTGGACGATCGACCTATTGGAATTTATCTTTTGGAAGTGTTTCTGGTCTGTACGTACCTGGGGTGAAGAGTTCCGCCCTAGGTACACCTACCCAGCACGGTCTCATATTCAAGACCGAATCAGATCGATCTGCGATCCCGATCCACCGAGTGTGTAACTAGCCCATTCCATCGGGTACACAAGGTGAGATGAACTTAAGTGAATCGGACTAAGTGTCTTTGGATGATGACCGGTAGTCTGACAGCAGCGGACGATCGGACCAGATTTCGAATGGAGGTCCGCGGGGTACCCCCCCCCCGTAAGTTGGAAGGCTGGGCACGATGGTGGTGGTCAGGTTGTCGATACAAATGTATTCGATTTCGAACTTGACTCCACCACAATGGTGCGCGTGCCCGGATCACTTGGTGATCGTGGATATCACCGCGAGGTGTCATCAAAGATTGAATTTGAAGATTCGAATTTGGAATCGTTCTGGAGAGGGCGTAAGGAAAGGCTATCACCTTACGTCTTCGTTCTCGATAAAGATGGCGATGTCCGGTCTGTCCTGGTGGAGGAACAGATCGGGATTAATATTTTTTTCCCTCCCCAAAAGGCTCCCACCGGAGCCAATCGGGACTATAGAAAGTCCTGCTATAGTCCCGGAAAGGATCAGGACCTTGGTTCTGATCCTATGTATGTGCATAAAAAAGTTGATGGAAAATTAAAAGACGAAAAATACTTGGAGGATGATCAGAACGATCAGACCTACCTCCCCAAGGTTCCCAAGGTCCCCAAGATTCCCAAGAAAGGGTTGGGAATGCCGGCCGACGAAGACGACCTCAAAGAAAAGTCGCAGGTCGGAGATGGGGGCATCACTGAAGAAGACCTAAAAAAGATGTATTACATTTTTGAGATGAAACGATTTGTTCGCTTTGACGTGGTCTTTCGGGTGTTGAACCTCCAGATCCCCTACCATCTTATCGGTCCCACTACCGAGCCGATCCAGAGTGTTCGCCCATTACTGTTGGTGAAGAACTTGGTGGCGATGTTGGCGGAGGTTGGCATTAAAATGCAGAACCCCGCCGAGGTCCAAAAACTATTTGAATTTGAAAATTGGAGGCTGAAATCGTCGATATCGACCTTCCACGACCATTTGGTCCCACTGGTGGGGGAGGTTCGCCGCCCAACTCCCACCGCAGCAGTGAAGGTCGCTGAAGTCTCCACAGCGCTTGTCGACATTGGTTATGATGACGAATCGGTTTATCAATCTCCACCGGACTCGAACAGCTCATCAGAGTTGGAGACTGGTGTCGAGCGGATGACCATGGGGATGGACCATGCCCATCCGGAACAAAAAAGGACGTGCGGCAGCAAAGGGCTGCTTGCCAGTCGGGGCTCCAGCGAACCCCACAGGCCTCAGTTCCGCAAAAGGAGGGTATCAACACGTTTCCCATGACTCCAGCTAACGTCCAAGCCATGTTTGAGACGATGATGGAGCGTTTCATGGAAGAACGGGTTAGACCACCTATGCGCCCACATGTCCAAGACCGGTCTACCTGTCAAGGTGTCAATGTTTGCAAAGATGTGGATATGGAATCGGTAACATCTATGGATAAGCCTATTAGAAGTGATAAACCAACCGGCAAGGGAAGGCGCAAGCCGCAACCGGCAAGACCGCGTAGACCAAGCAAGACAAGTGACTGTGATATGGAGTCGGTCGGCGGTCTTGACGACCATGGTGGGTCAGATGGTACAGGAGCAGGCAAGGTGCGCAAGGCTAACCTATCCTCCACTACCGCTTACGACTTTGTATCTGCTGCGATTCCGCGCATCCGTATGGCCGCGACGACCGACCTCAAGGACTTCACTGGCAAGGATACTGATGAAGACCAGGCCTGGTCTTGGTTCGGTCGGGTCAAGTCTGCGTTCCTGCGAGACCAGACCCCGAAAAGTGAAATGTGTCTGATTCTCCAGGATTTGTTGAAAGGACCGGCTGCCAACTGGATCCAACAGTTAGGTCGGGATGTCCGGTCTGACTGGGACCAGCTATGTGCAGAGTTTGAAGGGCAATATTGTAACTCCGGATTTTCGAGTGCCCGCAAGTATCACCATATGCAGAAGCGGAGCGACGAGACACCGATCTAATATTTGCATCGGTTGAACGTGGCTGCACTTCGTGCCGGCATAACAATTAAAGAGAATAACCCGCCGAACGGTGCTGCTCTGGAACATGTGGGTCACTACATTAGTACCCTGGACGATCAAGAACTGGCGGAACAGCTTACTCTGCTGCGTCTTAGGGACGCGGGTGAAGTTGAACAGACTCTACGGACGCTACGGCAGTCACGTAGCATGAGGGCGAAGAGTGCTGGTGGATCAGGCCGCTACCGATCCAAGACCCAGACCCAGACCAATCCGGTCAAGAGACCCTGGACCAGACCGACCCGAGCGGTCAAGGCAATTGTATCTGATGACAGCACGGGGTCAGAAGGGGAAAGTGGAAGTCCATCCAGCCAGGAGTCATCGGATGAAGACCAGTATCGTTACGTCTATGTTGCGGGACCTGCCCCGAAGACCAAGTCGAAGTCCGACCAGGTGGACCGGAAGGGAAGGAACGGAAGCAAGTCCGATCCAGACCGACCTCGTCAGAAGTGCTCCCACTGTGGGTCGAGCAAACATGATGGTCCAAACTGCTGGAAGAAGATGGTGTGCAAGAAGTGCGAGAGACGCGGCCACCCGACGGACCACTGCCTCTTCGTATGCAAGTCATGTGGAGAGATCCACGAGGCCGGCCACTGCAAGATTGAAGAATTTTTTAACATGATGTGCAAGTGGTATGTGCCGGACAAGCACGCGGAGATGCTGCCGCCGGACGCAGAAAAGATGTTAAACTAGAACGCTCGCCAGATTGGAATCTGGATCGAGCCGAGCGTTCTACGGTTCACATCTATGCATATGTCGGCAAGGAGGATAAGACCGACAATACACGTTCTATTCCAAATTGCGTCGACCGAGACCATCCGGTCTACAGTCTGAAGACCGATGAGTACTCCCGGACTAAGGTGGTTATGCAGTTGGACTTGCTGCCTGGAGAATCCCGCGGATACTGGAAGTATCACGCGCCTGATAAATGGTTCAAGCAGGCGAAAGCCTGTGGCAAGATTAATAACCAGAAAGCGACGATGTTGTTCGACTCTGGAGCTGAAGTATCGATAATCTACTCCGCCTTTGCTCGTAAGGTCGGATGTCGTATAGACGATACCCAGAGACAAGAATGCGTCGGGATCGGCGAAAACTCTTATATGACCGAGGGAAGAACGCGTGTGAAAATTACTTTGTCGGGATCGCTGGTCTACTTTTTCAGCGCTTGGGTTGGCAAGTTGGCTGGTCAAGACGCTTTACTAGGAATGGATTTCATGGTCCCAGCTGGTATTCGCCTAGACCTGTCACATGGAGTGCTTACGCTTCCGGATGAGGTCCAGGTCCAGTTGGCTGGTCGAAGACCTCTGTATGGTTCGTATACCGATCTGGTCCGGTGGGACCAAGACCTCACTATCCCAGTTGGTCGGTCTGACGATACCCCGGTTGAGAAAGGTTTTCGTTCGAGGAAGTTGTGGTTGACCAGGGGCGATCGGTGGGTCTCGACCTTCGTAAAGAGTGCTGGTCGACGTGATTTTGTCCGTGTTACCAATATCGATGACAAGCCGCTGACACTGGACAATAACACTATTGTCGGCATGTGGTTAGCAGAAGGGAAGGTACCAAGGGAGATGGGGTTCGTCTCGATTGGGTCGAGGCGGTATGTCGAGTGGCAAAACCTGGCGTACCAATCGACCACCGATCTTATCAGCGATGATGGGTCGGTGGAAGAGGATACCTCACCTTTAGTGGAAATACCAAGTTATGTCACCCCAAAAAAGATGTTGGTCCGAAGAAAGGCGCCGCAGTCACCAGGAACGGTGGACCATCAAGTAGACGAGCCGAAGCTAGTCAACGTGGTGTCAGCACAAGACCAGGCGACAGCGGAGCAAGGAAAGGAAGTAGGGGAACATGAAGTTGCTAGGTCGTACCATGACGGTATTTCTAATCAGACCGATATCAGTGAAGGACAGCCCGTCGATCAAGACCAGGGGCGTTCAGCCGGTCCAGATGGTCTAGGTGATATCACCCCAGAAGATGAACAAGTCTGTATACATGAAGGCGGGGAACAGTACATTCAGGAGCTGGAAAGCCAAATGGCAGTCCTCCCTGAAGTGTCTGCAGACTCGCCAGAAGTAACAATGGATGATTTACAAGTGGGTGATCAAGACCTTAACAGTCCAGACCAGATCGAGCAGTTGAAGAATATCATATGGAAGAAAAGACATCTGCTGATCGGAAAGGGCAATGCCTTACCACCTGCAGCCCGTGGTGCGATTTTCGATATTGACGTTGGAGATGCCAAACCGATTGCTCAGCGATGTCGACGCGTGGCGCCACAGTACCGGGAAAAGATTTCTGATCTTATCAAAGGACTGTTGGCTACCAAGATTATTAGACCGTCGACCTCGGCATGGGCCTCGCCGATCGTAATTGTTATCAAGAAAAACGGCGTCGACATTAGGTTGTGCATCGACTATCGGCTGGTAAATCGGTTGACTAAACTCATGGTTTACCCGATGCCGCTGATTAATGATCTGTTGGAAGACCTCGACAAGACCTTGTGGTATTGTTCGCTGGACATGGCAAGTGGATTTTGGGTGGTCTCGATGACTGATCTATCCCGTGAGATTTCCGCATTTGTGACACCGTTTGGTCTTTTCGAGTGGAACCGTATGCCGTTCGGTCTGAAGAACTCACCCCAGATATATCAAAGGTTGATAGACAACGCACTGTACGGACACTTCAAAATCAAGACCGATCGGGAACCTGCCGAAAGTTATGATGTGTTTACAGAGGGCGAACCCGATCGGGAAAGAAGACCGTCCGTTCTAGGGAGGCGGTCGTACATCGACGAGATTCTGATACCTGCCTCGTCATGGAACGATCTGTGCGAGAAGGTTGAACGATTGTTGGAGACATGCGACCGCTGGAACATATCTATCAGCGCCGTGAAAAGTTTTTGGGGTATGTCCAAGGTCGCCTATTTAGGCCATATGGTCTCGAAAAATGGTCTAGAGGCTAATCCTAAGGACCTGGATTCGTTAAGCAACCTCCCGTTTCCCAAGTCTCTGAAGGCAATGCAGTCCTTCCTAGGAACTTTAAACTACTACAGCCGCTTCATCGAAGATTTTGCTATCTACGCGGCTGTGTTGTATGAGCTCCGGGAAGTGGACTATCATATGTTGCGCGAAGAAGACCGGGCAACTTTACAGGAGGGCGCCGACTCTGGTCTTGCTGCAGTTTGTCCGCAAGTGGAGGATGAAGATCATATGAAGCGTGCACAGTTTGCCTTTGGTATGTTGAAGGTTAAGATGGCGACGGCACCGATTCTCAAGCATTTTGCTCCCGAACAAGTGCCGACCATTATTGCCATTAAGTGGGCTATCTTGGCCACTTTAGTGCAAGATCACGATGGTGTGTATCATACAGTCACGTTTACGAGCCGGACGATAAAACCAAATGAAGTGAACTATGGAACTGTCGAGAAAGAAGTTATGGCGTTGCTACGAATTCTGGATGTGTGTTACAACCTGCTGGTCGGCTGACCTATAAAGGTCCTGTCAAGACGGTCTACTTTGGCCTGGCTATTATCAGCCAATGGGATGGACGGACGTCTAGGCAGATGGTCGGCGGTATTGTCGCAGTGGGCCCTCGAGGTCGTTAAGTGCACCGGGGGCGAGGAAGAGATATTTGGCACATTAGCTGCCAGTATCACCCCTCGGTCTGAAGTGGACGAGGCATTGATAGCGATTGCCCCGAGGAAGCAACCTCGGCAGTCAGTTTCGAGACTGCCACCGACCGTCGACCATGATGAAGAGCTCTTGGTCTTAAGTTTTTACGGATCGGCAAGCGTGAAGAAGAAGGTAGGCGCCTATAGTGCCATATTGTGAATGTTGCCACAATGGTCTATAGTTGCAGCCGCTGCCGATTTCTCGCCGGATATTACTGTTAACGAGGCGGATTATCGAGGTCTACTTCTATGTCTGGACCTGCTGTCGTCGCAAGAGAAGGGGCGAGTCATCATATGTGGTGACTCCAACCTAGTGATCAGGCAGATCACCGGAGAGATCGACTGCAAGGCTCCACGACTAAGGACGCTAAATGATCGAGTAATGAAGGCATTTAAGGACCACCCCAACCACGAGCTATTGCACGTGAAACGGGACTGGAACAGAAGCGCCGACTACCTCGCGACCAAGGCCATGCAAGACCAGACCGGGGCTACGATCACCGAGAAGGCCGTTCTGGATGAATTGGTGAACATAAACAGGCTCCCAGAGGTGATCGGACCCAATAACGCCCCAGTCCAGGTGCATGTGATGGTCGCGACTAGATCGAAAGCTCAGAAGTCTCGCCGACCGTTCCCGAATGAAAGTTTGAACGAATATGCAGTGCAACAGTTAAGGATGGAACGGATCCTCAAGGCGCAGGACGAAGAAGAATGGATTATGAACCTGAAGACCTACCTGCGTGGTGAACTGTCCAAGTTGACGAACGATCAACCGAAAGAGTGCATCAAGATCGCGGATAGCTACGAAGTGGATGATAATGGATTATTGTATTACTGCCGCGATGCCGACCAAGACAGTGCAGACCGGGACCGACTGGCGAAATTAGTAATCCCCGAATTGCTGCAGCCTGATGTCCTTCATCACTATCACGTGAGTCTAGAAGGGGGACATCAGGGCATAGGCAGGACCTATCACAAGATCAGGTCCCACTTTCACTGTAGAGGTCTTTTCCGCAGTGTGCAAAAATATGTGGGCTGTTGAACGGATTGCGAGACCGGAAAGGGTAGACCGGTAATCAAGGGCCGATCTCCCGGAAATATCGAAGCTACCTACCCTTTCCAGGTCATAGCGATGGACCACATACCGTCACTGCCTAGATCGACGCGCGGCAACACTGAGCTGCTGATCTGGGTAGACCTGTTCACTGGTCTAGTTATTGCGAAGGCAAGTGCATCTCGGTATGCGGAGAAGATCGCCCAGAGCTACGAAGAATGTGTGTTCCGAAGATTCGGCGCCAGCGAGGTCATCAGACACGACCGAGAACCCGGTTTCATGGCCGAGGTGTTCCGGTCGTTTAACAATATGCTGGGCCAGAAACAGAGTGCGACGATGGCATATCGTCCGCAAGCAAATGGATCGGTGGAACGCATGGTGCAGACCATAACGAGGGCGATCAAGATGTACGTTGCTGACCCAGACCAGCGAGATTGGGACGAGTATGCAGAAAGGCTGGTGTTTGCACTGAACTCGTCGACCGATCGGGTCCGAGGAGAAAACGCCTTTTTATCTGACATATGGATGGGACCCTCGGTCGACACTGGAAGCTGCGATACCTATCGGTTGCACCCGGACCCGCGATCGTGATGCTCGACGCTGGCGCATGCAGGTCCAGAAACACTACCAGCATACAAAAGAAGTCGTCAACGAAAAGCTGCGTCAGGCCACACAAGACCGGGTATACCGGACCAATGACCAGGTCCGACCCCACGGTATAGAACCAGGGGCGAGGGAATGGCTATACCTAAACCGAGTGAAAGAGGGCTATGCGAAGAAGATGGCTCACATGTGTCACGGCCCTTTCCGTGTTGTCGAGTTGATCGGTGAGCATGCTGCCCGTCTAGTAACAACTGGTACAGATTACAAGGTCTTACCGATCGTGCATGTGTCCAAGTTGAAGTTGGTCCGAGAATTTCCTGATCGACCCAAAACTCCCTGTCTGGTAGACGAAGAAAAAAGATGATTTCGATGAAGCGTTACTGCTGGAGGACAGTTGGGAACGACCATTAGAGGAAGACGAGTTTGAAGTGGAGAAGGTCTTAGATGTTCGGTCGACCAAGAAGACCAGGTTTGGTCGGACTCACCGAGAGTACCTGGTCCGATGGAAGGACCATGATGAATCAACTTGGGTCGACGATCTCGACTTGAATTGTAGGGCTCTTCTACGAGAGTTCGAACGAGAACGAGTCAGTCGTAATCGCTTCGCAGTGATGCAGACTCATGAAGACCAAGACCAAGACACGCAGTAGCATCGGTCGGTCTAGACCGGTGTGAAGATGAGGAAGGTCCGGAGTTGATGTGAAATTGTGATGAACTGTGACGAATTGGAGTAGCGGAATGACGAATGTGATGAATAGTTTTCGTGATGGGGGTGGAACTGTTTACGATAACGTGTTCGGTGCAACTATGGAGAGAGTGGTAAAATTAGCTCAAGTGATTTGACGATTGGACATATGAAAAAGAAATGATGACATGTATTGCGAGTTATCTGGTCGACTACCTGCGACTTCACTTGCTATCGCCCCACAGACGGCCGATGACCATCGACGGATGATTTTGCACTTGATCCTGAAACTGGTTACGCCAGGGGTCCTTCCGGTCAAGCTGGACCAAAGCATCCTTGAGGTCCGCGACCGGCTCAGCGCAATCAAGACCGGGGTACCATATGCCGTCGTCGGCCAGCAGTCTGGTCTTCTCAACGCGACGCCTTGGTATGTGGAGGAACACCGGGTACAAGAACACGTCGACGTCACACTCGCGAGCTCGCATCCAATCCAAAATGTACTGGAACAGGGACTGCCAAGCCTCGCCCGCCAAAAAATTGACGTCGCTTGCGCTTGCTCTGGAACGTCACCAGGCCCGGATCTTGTAGCACCCGGTCGGGGGGAAGCACCAAGTAGTGGGACGCTTCCCAAATTGCTTGGCCGTTGATCTTGTTGAAATTCTTCACCCGGCCTAGAAAAGTGCCGATCCACGGAGTCAAGCGGAACACAAGTCCTATCTTGGGGTGTTCGAAAAATTTCCATGGTTCATCGCCGTATAGGCGGGAGATCTGCGCCGACTTAATCAAGTCCGCCCTCCATGCAGACGCGGCAGGGGTTTTCTTGGCCAGTGGAAAAATCCAGGGGTCCGGGCGAGAGAAAGACCGGGCCAGAAGCTGCTTGGTCAGGGTAGACCGGCGCAAACAGCCGATTTGCCCCGACGACCACGGCAAAGTGATTTCGAACGTCCGCGGCGGAAGGGAGCTGGTGTCAACCGCCATGTTCTTCAGTAGAGCGTACTTGTGAAGCTCGGATGTCCCGGGGAGATCCGAAGGCGCCGGCTTCGCTGATGTCGATACTGGTGTGGCGTCACTTGGCAAACCGGTCTTCTGTTCTGAGCCCAATGTCGACGCCACTTGGATGAAACTTTCACGTAAATTCGTTCGTGACTTGGACTGGATGGCGACCATAAACTCGGAATCACAGGACCCTTCGCTGGAGTCCTCCTCGGACGAGACCCCTGTGTGCTTGGTGCGATTTGCAGTACGGCGCGAGGGCGCTCGACTTTCCGAGGTGCTGTATATTTCGTCCGTGTCCGTGTCCGAGTCCATAAGAAGCGCCTGTGTCTTGGATCGCTTATGAGGCACTGCACGCTTCGCCCCGAGTCTGGGTCCGCGCGCAATGCCCCGCGCCCTCGAGCTACCCGGCGCGTCCGCGCGCTTCTTCGATTTTTGTGCAATTTCGGGCTGCTGAATATCAGCCAATGAACGATGTCGGTCTTGTTCCTGCTGCAAGAGGTCTTGGCCTTGCTCCGAGGCGACTAAGGTTGCCGAAGCAGACCAATCTATGCTGGAGGAAGCAGCCGAACACGGATGCAGCAAGTTCATGAAGCGCTGGCGGCACTGGTCTAGTGCAACCTGACGACGACCCGACTCTAGCGTCCAAGCGTCTGACTGGTCTTGATAAGACCGGACCTTCCCGGTCTGATCTTGAATTGAAATCTGAAGCTCGGAAATGCGTCGCGAGAAGTCGTCGCCTTGCATGCACCATGAGGCCGCGTCAAACTGCCCGTCCAGATGCTGCCGGCGAACAAGTGGAAGTTTATCCCGGAGATGGGACTGATGAGCCTCCAGGCGGGACAGCTCATGACGCGCGCTTACCAGCTCCTCTAAAATTGGTCGAAGCTGGTCAACATGATCGTCGGACTGCCTATCGGCATCAAGCAAGGCACCTATTGCCTTGACGACGCTGGGAGGGATGAGAGCTTAATACAAACGAGGGCCAAGACAAGTACAAGACGAAGACCAAATATGCGCACCTCGTGTTGCCTGGTGGGCCACCTGGGTCCTGAGACGCATGTTTTCTGCAAGCATATCCTGCATCTGCGTGTCGGCTTCAGTCTGACGCCCTTCCGATGTTTGAAGTGCACGAGAGTTAAGTGGGATGTCAGACCGAGCCGACCGGACAGGCGAAGCAAGGTGGGGCGACTCGGCGCATAGAGTTTCTGCAAGAACAACAAGAACAAGCGTCAAAGGGAAGCATAAGAAGATCAAGTGCAGTAAAGGCAGTACCTGACGCAGGTGTCGAAGATGTTTGATCCATGGGGAAGAAGTGTGAGTGACCAAGGTCCAGTTGGTCGGGTGATGGGTGAGTCAGACCGTTATCGTTGTGCGACACGGTCGGACTCAGGGGCGGCTGTGGTGAAGTGTACCACAAATTTGGTCACTTTTGGTCAAGGCAGTTGGTCGAGTTTCCGATTGGTCTAAACAAGGGGGGCTTTTTAGCCTATCAGATTCAAGGAGTATCAAGAACGCAGGTCTTGGGTGAGTCACCTGACATTGGGTATTTTACATAATTTTGTGTGGGTACATATTGGGACCGTAGGGAGGTAGTATTGGTTAGAGTTGTGGATTTGCCTAAAAGAGAAGAAGTCGTTTGGAATCTTTTGGTTTTGCCTTCGGGCTAACACCTCAACAGGAGGTCGTTTAAACCTTTTCTATGTGCATCAGTCGCCTCCGCCCGCTGCGGATTGTTTGGGAGCAGAGTGTCGAGTAATCCCCTCTAGCTCATTATACCCGGTCTGGACGCGCCACACGCGCATTTGGCCAGCCGTAAGTCCCTCGACGGGAGCACGCATTGGTCGACTTCCTCAAGTTTAAGTCAAGTACGTTTGGAACGTGCTATTCACTGGATTGATCTTTACGTGGAGATATCGTTTGTGGAGTTTCACGGGCATATTGGCTCTTTACGTGGACATATTGGCTTATTGTAAAATTGGTTGGAGTTTAGATCGGTTTTGGTATTCTCTCATATTGGTCAGGGGCTAGACCGGTTGATTGGTCTACCCTCTATTATTTCGTATTGGTCAGGTCTAGATCGTTTGGACGATCGACCTATTGGAATTTATCTTTTGAAAGTGTTTCTGGTCTGTACGTACCTGGGGTGAAGAGCTCCGCCCTAGGTACACCTACCCAGCACGGTCTCATATTCAAGACCGAATCAGATCGATCTGCGATCCCGATCCTTTGAGTGTGTAACTAGCCCATTCCATCGGGTACACAAGGTGAGATGAACTTAAGTGAATCGGACCAAGTGTCTTTGGATGATGACCGGTAGTCTGACAGCAGCGGACGATCGGACCAGATTTCGAATGGAGGTCCGCGGGGTACCCCCCCCCCCGTAAGTTGGAAGGCTGGGCAAGATGGTGGTGGTCAGGTTGTCGATACAAATGTATTCGATTTCGAACTTGACTCCACCACACAACTGCTCCTCTCGTGGGCCCTTCACTTTTCCCCTTGCGTGCCGACAAGCTGCTAGAGGATCATATTGAGATTTTTTTGTCAAAGCACCCAAATCTAAGCAAAGAAGAGCGTGAAAAGCACTAGCTACACGCTACTATGGCAGAGTCCTACTCGCCCGATGAAATACATGCAGTTTTTCTAGGAATACGGCATCAAGGTACTGGAACTGTTCGAATCTGAGCTTTCCAATCCCGTTTAATATCATGTTTAAGTGTTCCATTGGTCCTGAGGGTGGAATGGTGGGATACCTGCGACCCAAGACGGATCAGGGTATATTCCTTAATTTCCGTCGTCTGCTAGAATACAATGCTGTCAAGGTTCCCTTCGGCTGCGCCCAGATCGGTAGCGCTTTTCGTAATTAAATCTCGCCTTGTGCTGGACTCCTGCGTGTGCGTGAGTTCCAGCAAGCTGAAATTGAGTTTTTCGTGAACCCGAAGGATAAAGGCCACTCAAAATTTTCGAGTGTGGAAGACTTGAAGCTCCCTCTGTTGAACAGAACGAATCAATTAACGCACGACAAGGATGTGCAAATTAGGTGCAGTGACGCTGTCGAGCAAGGTATCGTTGCAAACGAGAGACTGGCGTCCTACCTCGTGCGAACGTACAAGTTCTGCGAGGCCATTGGTATTGACCTCGAGCGTCTGCGTTTTCGCCAACACTTAAAAATAGAGATGTATCACAACGCAGCGGACTTCTGGGACCTAGAGATTAAGCTTAGTTCCGGCTGGGTCGAGTGTGCCGGTCACGCCGATCGTTCGTGCTACGATTTGTCGGTGCACGCAAAGAAGAGCAAGGTCGAAATGGTGGGTACGCACAAGTTTGACAAGCCCGAGAAGCGCCAGAACGTCGAGATAAAGCCAAACAAAAGCAATATGGGCCGCACCTTTAAGGCCGACGTGGCTGTTATTCTTGAAGCGCTCGACTCGTTAAAAGACGATGTCGTACGTGCGCAGGCTTTCGAAGACGAGTTGACTGCCAAGGGCGAGGCCAATCTAGGCCCACTGTGCAGTGACAAAGAGTTTAAGCTTGAGCGCGACATGGTAGCGATTAAGGTGGTTGAGAAGATGGTGAGTGAAGAGAAGTTCGTTCCATCGGTCATCGAGCCAGCCTTTGGCATTGGCCGGCTGCTGACGGCTATCTTTGAGCACAACTTTTCGACCCGTGGGGGGGGGGACGAAAAGCACGGCTTCATGTCCTTTTCGCCTCTGATCGCGCCCATCAAGGTCTCTGTGCTACCGCTGAGAAACAACTCGGTCTTTGACGACTTCGCCGAGGAGCTCGAGAAGGTGTTTGTGGCGGAGGCTCTCGAATGCAAGGTGGAGACGTCAAGCGTCGCTATCGGCCGCAAGTACGCCCGCGCAGACGAGCTAGGCATCCCATTTGGCGTCACGATCAACTTTGACACAGTCGAGGACCGCCAAGTGACACTGCGTGAGCGTGACTCGACCGCGCAGGTAGGGATTCCGATTGACGCTATTGGATCCGAGGTGAGAAAGTTAGTTAACAGCTTAGCCACGTGGGACGTGACGCTGGAACGCTACCCAAACGTCAAGGTCACTGCCGAGTAGGATCAAAGAGGAGGATGTCCAGCGTGGCAGAAGCAGGAGTAATGCATAAGTTCATGTTTAGGTTAGGGAATCTAACCTACGAAAGAGCATGACGCTTGCTGACGTTGCATTCGTCACAGCTGGTAGCCAGCGTGAAATGGATACAGTTTGGCTTTAACGTGCAACATCAGTTCACCTGAGGGAGTGCAAAACCTTAAAGCCGCCAACCATCCGTCTAAATCTATGGAGTCCACTAAAGGCGCCTCTCCCCACGTTCCAGCAGTTAATAACGCTGTAAGAATAGACTGAGTTAAAATGACCCACACCTAGCCGTTTTTTAACAAATCACTTTGTGCAAGACGCGGCGGTCACACACACACACACCCCTCACATAAAAGGGAGGGTGGTGTGACCGGAGCAAAGGGGGGGTGACCGCAGGCTGACCCTATATTATATTATATTATATTATATTATATTATATTATATTATATTA
>CM047585.1:7007255-7044776 GCA_026184515.1 Peronosclerospora sorghi | reverse complement strand
TATATTATATTATATTATATTATATTATATTATATTATATTATATTACAGGGCGCGACTATTTCCATACCCCACTTTGACTATTTCCACACCCCTCACAAATTTTCGATCGAAAAAAAACAAACAAAAACTTTGACATTGTATCTAGTTATCGATCTTGATGGCAGACTCGGGTGATTTACCTTCTTCAGGAATGCCGTACTTCTCTCTATGCTGGCAGGCAATTTCTGCTGCATCCGGCCACGACTCGAGCCGTCGTGCGAACCAGGTGCACCACGATGCCAGATGCGCAATTTCGTAATTTGTGGCTGGAATTGGCGAGAGGGTTTCGAGAATCGGTGGCAATGGGCAGGCCTTGGCAAGCTATGTTACAGATTTGAAGTGGATATCGTTGAAGAGGATGGCAATTGGCATCCGGCTTTCCATCGTGTCCGGAACGTACATATGTGAAGTACCGGCAAACGCTCCGTTGTTTTCAAATACAACCAGCGGTCGACGATACGCGTTTGCTGCAATGATTCCGTGATATGGCAGGCTGAACCAGTCCTGTGTTGAAGCTGGAGACTTGCATTCTCCAGTGCTGGAAAGCAAGTTCGTAAAGCGTTCGGTGCCAAATGTTTTCATGTAAAAGTCGGCCCGCGCCTCCATGTGCGTAACCATCTCTTGGCGAACTATAACCCAATCGTCTTCACCAAGCCCAAACGTCACTGCCAATGCTCGGAACCCACAGTTACCATCCCCGTCCACGTTCTATTCGACTCCCAGCTGCAGAAGATCCACAGGCAAGTCCACAAGGTTGGGCGGCGGCTCGCTTGTTGCTTCCGTGACCACCTTTTCAGGCAAGTGGGACTCCGTACACTCCGCGTCATGAGGTTCTGCCTCCTTTTCTTTCTTGCCTTCAGTATCCAAATTGCCCTTCTCTTTCTTCACGTGCTCCGCCATCAAGCATTTTTGAGAATCACGACGATGACCAACTTGCTTGCAGGCGCTGCAAGTGACTTTTCTCCTCCTCTTTTTGGTGATCGGTGGCTCGACATATTCAAAACTGGAGGGTTCCCGTCGCGTCGAGTCTTCCTTTTTCCGTGGCCTGCCCTTCACTCGCACAGAAGGAGGTTCTTTCAACACCTCTGGCACTTGCTGAAAGAGGTTTGCCAGCTCCTTCACTACCGTAGCCTGCTAATGGTCGGTTAGAGCCGGGAACGAGATTGCGACTTGGTCAAGAAGATCCGGAAGTTGATCTTTACAAGCTTGGGAAGCAGTCGGCAGTGGCGGTGATGCGCGTTGAATGTGCCATTGAGTATGAACGTCGCTCAAATGAAGCGGACGTTGAGCCACCAACATTTCGCGGATTGCATGTTTGCATGGAAGACCCCAAATGCGAGTGTACGATCCCGAGCAATTGTCGTCGGCATCTATGGAAGGCTGGCGTGCAAACACCAGCTGTATTACAAAATTGGATCAGATGATCAGTCACAAATGTCATCGACAACTCTGTCCAACTTTTCATTCGTGATTGCTTACCTGCTGATGTATTTTGCGCAGAGAAAAATACGAGATCTTGTATTTAACGTCGCTAAAGAAATTTCCACTCGGAGTCGGCTGAGCAAAGGTGCATATCTTCATGCATTCTTGCTGGCGTTGAATATTGTAATTTTCGACTGAATTGCTGACATCCAGGTGCAACCGCTCGCAGCAAGCAAAAATGTTGTTGATGCTGTGAGGTAGATACTGTTTGATCATGCGGTGAGCACTTTCCCCACGTGAAGTCACAGCATGCCCAAAGTGTGGCACACGATCAGTCCATGTGCGGACAAATCGATGCTTATGAGGATCGATCCATGTTTGTTGTATGTACTGGATGACTTCCGTGCAATACGCAGTCTGGAATGCCGTCCATAGCTCGTAAAATTTTGATTCCGTTTTAGCGTAAACAACCTAATTTGAGAGCTGAAAATTAGAATAGCAAATTGACAGACACACTGAGTTTTAACGAAACTCTTACGAACTTACCGCTTTCCACTGCTTCATAAAGCAGTTCCATTCGTCATTCTGATCGGAAGACAGGTCAACATCCCGCTTTTGAACCCGAAACAATGGTTTGCAATGCTTATAATATTCTTCTCAATGTGCCAATAGCAAAGAAGAATCTGGGCTTGCGGGAAGACAGCGCAAATGCTCGAGATGAGCGCCAGTTCCCGATCAACAACAAAAACAACAGGCTGGCCTTCCGCATGGAAAAGCGTCCGAATGAATGTGTGCGCAATGTTGTAAGATTCCTCATTTTCGCTCACCATGAACACGAATGTGACAGAAAATGTCGTGTATAAGGCTGTGCAACCAACAACGTGAATCAGCGGGAGTCGAGGACCGTTTGTCTTTACGTCGCATCAACAAGTAGCACGTTATTGTATATCCGAGCAAGGTTTGCGCATTGAGGATGAGACCAGAATAAATGTGTTACTTTTTGTTGTGCGTCAATTTTTGTCTCCACCGTGACGTTGAAATCCCTGAATGTGCGAATCAGCGCGTCCATGGGCGTGCATCTGTAAAGCTTTGGTTGAATTGCTTTTTGGCATCGATTGTGGATTGTTTTCGCTGGAATGTCGAATCCATCGCACCCTTTCCTCACGTGCGACTGAATATTGTGAAGCGTGACCCCAGACTCGTAGAGGTTTACCACGATTTCGCTTATGTCTGGCCGAAGACGAAGGTGAACTGGATGTGCAGATGGATGCGTGGACGGATCGTGATTGGGTTTGGCGTTTTGCACTTTGAAGTCCCAGTGTGCTTCGTGTTCCTTTCCAATGAGTCGAAAGGGGCAATCGTTGCATTTGCTGCGTGCAACACGCTTCCGCGTCTCCTCAGTCAGCCCAAGCCTGTTTCATGGTTTTCCTCCACGATCACACTGGTGGCATACGGCGTATCGACCTCGTTTCTTTTTTGAAGTTTTGCATACGATTTCGTATCCTTGTGTCGCAGCAAAATTGTTGAACGCCCGTTCCATCTCCTTTCGGGACGAAAACGTTTGATCTTGTAAGCTGATCGGTGGTGGGAGAAGTGACAGTTCCATTCTTAAAAGGGTCAAGCAAAAATCAGCCAATGCACGTTGGCGCGACACGGCGACGTAAAAAAACATTCTGCTCACTATGTGTTGCTGGCACATCCTTGTTTGCTGCCAGTTCACCTTTCGTCTCCAAGATATTGTCGTTGCTAGGGTCTTCCATGGTGTTGCCATTAACATTCTCTGAAGGGTCAAGCAAAAATCAGCGGGTGCACGTTTGAGCGACGCGGCAACACCAAAAACACTCTCCTCACCATGCGTCGCTGGTACATTGTCGTTGGACTCGTCGCTGGAGTCCTTCATGGGGTTGTCCTCAACACTATCCGCGGAAGTACCATCGCTTGATTCGACTTCGCTTGTGAGACCACTGTCAAACCATTCGGAGGGTGGCGGTGGGGAGGTCTCGGAGGCTGCGGAGGCTGTGGAGGCTGCGGTGGTCGGGAAAGTCGCAGAGGTGAATTGTATGGGCAAGTTGGTGGCAGGTGTTTTGGTGTGCTCCAGAAGGGCAGTTCCGTGACTGCGCAACAACGCAGCTAGGGTGTTGACACGTTGGTTCCATTTCTCCCGCTTCTCTTCAGCATGTCGCAGCATCTCGGTGGCGTGACGCAATTCTTCCTCCATCCTGGTGACATGGGGCATGGCGCCATGCATGCACACAACATCGCCAGTCACACACGTTCCAAACGCCAAAAAACCTTCCAGAGTGCTTGGGTGCTGTCTGTAGGACGCTCACCTTCAGTCTTGAGAGTGTTTGAGCGTGTTTTATTGCGTCCAGAAAGTAATGAAGTGAAGGGGGGGGGTGGAAATAGTCAAATGGGGTGTGGAAATAGTCGCGTCCTATATTATATTATATTATATTATATTATTATATTATATTATATTATAGAGAAAATACACAGAATGGGTCGGTTTTTCACGGAAATTCACAGAATGGGTCGGTTTTCTATGATATTCACAGAATGGGTCGGTTTTACTGTTACTGCCAGCTTCAACCTGTTTTTTTCCATTTTCCCAAAAAGGATGTAAACTGAGCGAGAACGAACTTTAGCGTCGACACCAAGACTTTCATAATCGCTCCTGTGAACCTCATCTACAAACCAATAAGTGTCAATCATGGTATAACCATCAATGAGTAAGTCCATGCCTCTTCCTTTTCTGCCTAGATTCCCCTAAGTAAACTTTCTCTCGTCAAACTCGCTTGCTGCACTGCATATTCTCCCGACATCAAACTATACCCATTGTGAATAGCCACGTAGTCCGGGTCTTCTCTCTTTATCCATAGTAGTATCCATCTGGTTAGTTCATTTGAGTCTTTTAACCTTGCGTACGCAGCTCCTCCTGCCTCTCGTCACTCATAAATGATCCCTTAACTACAAAGCGATCCAACAGTGTCCCATCGACTGTTGTCATTGCGTCTGCGTCTAAAAAATTTCCTTTCATGGTCGTTAGCTCCCGGGTTATAGCATCCAGAATATTTTCTCTATCAAGCGACACAACCACGACCTCGCACACGTTCGGCACGATGCTGCAACATGCACAAAAAGTAAGTCAACCTATAACAGCACTCATAGCCACGACCATAATGCATATCTCGTACTCTCCATTATCATCTTTCTTGAGCCAGAATCTGGTGACAGGGCAAGAGGAATAAAAGTGAGTTGGTCACCTTTTGGTTGGTCAAATTCGTGAGATTCCAGACCCTGGAGGCTGTGGCGCCGTCGCCATTCTCCTGGACCCGTGCCCCGGTCCTCGCCGGAGCGACATCAATTCTTTCTGTTTCAATTCTTTCTTTATATATGTGGATGTTATTATATAGAAGATAGAAAACCGACCCATTCTGTGAATTTCCGTGAAAAACCGACCCATTCTGTGTAATTTCTCTATATTATATTATAGCCTATTATTATTATTATTGGGAAAGAAAATGCAGCAAATGACAGTCTTGTAAGGGAAAAATCCAGCCAATCACTAATTTTCGTGACATAATTTTCGTGACACCAATTTTTTTATATAAATAGATATACTCTCCTGTTATTTGAAATTTATGACTCTTATCGTCGATTTTCTCTTTTATAAGGTGTCATCATTACACCTCGAAGCAAATTTCTGTCCATAAGTACCCAGGTAAATATGCCGAGGAAATGATATTTCGCACAGCCCTCGTGAATGGCATTCTTTTCCATTTTTCATTAAAAATATCATCCTTATCATCCTGGAAAGAATTATATTCTTTTCCAGTTGTATTAACTCACTATTCTTTTTATAATACCTTTTTTCCAATAAACATACATATAAAACGTGAAATAGGCTATCGGGTATTAGGGTATAATAGCAACGGATAAGACCAGATATCGCTTACTTGCCATGTGTACTTTTGGGGGCATCGGATGAGCTTTAGAAAATTCTCAACGCTACTTTGAATAGCTATCTATACGCATTTATCTTTTCAGCGGTAAAAATAACAAAAACTTAAGGACGACAAACATTGTAATCGGTTGCCATTACATAATTGATATTCAAGTTAGAATATCACAGTTAAATTTCAGACGCGTTGTCTGAAATTTAAATAAGAGATTATAAGTTATTATAATCTATGAAGTAAAAGTCGATTCGATATAAATACCGGATCATGCAGGTTAACTAATAGTACAGTTAATTGAATACTTGATATTATTATATTAGTTAGGTAATTACTATATTATTAGCCGCTAACCACCCATTAAATAAAAACTCTTAATTTTGCGTTCTAGAACATAAGTGAATATTTATATTTACTTTTATTATAGGATTAGTTGTTATCAACTAATCCTACCCCTCTTGTATTGCGCGCTTCCTCGCACGACACAGTGTAAGCCTGTAACAGGATCAGTCCTGTTACACCTGGTAGAACTTTGTGGTCCTTCCTAACGACCACAGTTCCGTTCCGCTTGTTAACTAGCGGAGCGAAGATTAAGAGCCGCTCGGCATCATGTCGCGAGACATGACGACTGCCGAGCGAGAAAGAACGCTGAAAGAGGTGAATAAACACTTCCCTAACTTCTCGTCGCGTAGTAAAGACGCGACGGTGGAAATGGTTCGGTCTATGGGGACCGACATCATTACCTTCCTCCAGAGTAAGTCCCCGGAGGAAGTGATACAGGTGGTGAATCGCTTTAGGCGAAACCACCTAGAAAAGTCAGAACGGCCCGCGCCAGAGGCAGCGAGTACCGCCCTTTACCGGCAAAGGGGGCGAGCCCCTTCGTAGATGGTTCGCAGAGGTGGAAGATGCCATCTCTGCGCAAAATATTGTTGACGAACGTCAACAGGCGTACTTCGCCACAACATTTCTAGGCGGCAGAGCCAGGGCATGGGCGATGAATCGCAGAGCCACTGATGACTCTGTGTTCCTTACTTATAAGGAATTAAAAGCTGATCTAAAGCTCAACTTTGAATCTCAAGAAATGGAGCTAAGTAGTCGGCAGGAGTTCATGGAACTCCGGCAAGGTAAGCTTGACCTTCAAGCTTACGCTCAGAAGACGCAATATTTGCTGTCAAATATTGTGTATGAGCCGGTGCCCCCTGCTATGCAGGTCACTGGCTTCATGAAGGGACTCAATGATGGTCCCGTCAAACAGAGTCTCTATCGGCACCCGCCAGATACTCTGAGGGATGCCATTGATATGAGCATCCGTGAGGAGTTCATCATGCGATCAGCGTCATCGCATGCTGGGTACAGCCGAAGGGCTCAACAGCCCTTCGCTTTGACATGCCGCAACAGCATGTCAACAAGCAGCAGTCGGGCAGACGAAGCTCACACTTCGTCTTAAGAAATAGCCACCCGCGCCAGAGATGGGCGGTGGAGGTCCAGAGCCGATGGACCTATCAGTTGCTGTTGCTTCGAACACGAAGCAACCGAAATTTAAGAAGAATATTCGCTGCAATAGATGGGCGAAAATGGGGCATTTTGCCCATGAGTGTATGGCACCGCGTCCGGTGCCACGCATTCAGCGGACGGAACCGTCCGCTGCACGGCGACACCAACAGGAACATCACCCTGTTGGTGCAAAAAACGAAGATCACCAGTAGGGGCGGGGCGCCCTACTGGGAATGTTATCCCACATGCCGACATAGGGCATGTAAGGGTAATAGCCCCAGACGGGACTATGTCCTGTCAAAAGGTGCAGGGTGATGATAAGCCTGTTATCACCCTGGAGGTTAAGCCACACGGGAGCTATGTCCCCATGCGAGCTTTGTTTGACACAGGAGCGTCAAAAATTTCGTTAGAACTCAGACTCTAACGCTGTTGAGCTTCGTGGAGGTAGAAACCCCACTAAGTATGTTGTCAGTACGGTTAGCAACAGGTGCAACCATGACTATTCCAAAGCGTGTGATTAAAACACGCTTCGAGTTGAATGAACTTTCATTCGAGGATGAATTCATCGTCCTCGATTTAGATGACAAGTTCGATGTGATACTTGGAATCCCATGGATGTCCAAGTTTGAACCTTCGATCGACTGGGTTAACCTGTCGATCGACTGCGGCGGACGCAGAGGATCTGATCACCCTGTGTGTAATCCGGCTGTATCAGAAGATACAACCGCAGCGTCAGACAGTCTGGTGGATAGCGATGGCACCACCAGGTCTGTTCTGACACGATCAGCGGAAGGTACCTCCGCTGGTGAGAGTCCATAGGGACTACCACACGCAACAGAAGAGTCGTTTCGTGTTGGAGAGAAACATTCCACGGGTGATAAAGACCACTGTGAGAATGAAGTGATATCCACGGTGGGAAACACCCACCGTGAGAATGAAATAGTATCCACAGTGGGAAACACCCACTGTGCGACCGAAGGTTCCAACACGATGAAAGAATTCCGTGTTGATGAGAGTAAACTCACGATCGAGTGCAATCGTGAGCACAACTCCGTGGTGGCCAGTGCCCACCACGTTGCGTTAGCCATGCACACGGGTGATAAAGACCACCGTGTCGCAGAACAGGCGGCCGATCAGACGAGCACACCTGATCGCCAAGAAAATTTCATGGTAGGCAGTGGCCACCATGATGATGAGTATTCGCACACGGTGAATCGTAATCACCGTGTAGCAGTCAATCAGACGAGTGCGTCTGATTGCATGGGCAGTTCCGTCGAGACGATCAACGTCTTGACGCAAACGGAGACCGGATTAGCTACCCAGTCTCTGTTGATGGAACACCCTCCGAAAGAAGGTTCGGAGGTGATGGCTCTTCCAGCGCTAAGCAGGAAGAAGTTTATGAAGAACTTGCACGATGATCAGATCGAACAGATCTGTATCATCGTTGCAACAGATGATGTAGTGGATATTCGTGAACGAATATCCACATTACAAGTGGAAAACATTAGGAAAGAGGTTCCCAATGAACAAACCAGAGTTCAGCGCTTTGAAGCGCAGAGCTGGGAGTCGCTTAAAGCAAACTCCCCATTTTATGAGGTACTTCGAGAATACGCTGACGTATTCCCAGAAAAAGTACCTAGCGAGCTCCCTAAGGATAAGGGAACTCGTCATGAGATTGACCTCAGTCCAGGCACGAAGTATTGTGTCACGCGGAAATGGCCGTTGCCGCGTGATCAAGTAAAAGAGATCGACGAGTTTTTCGAAGCTCGTCGTAAATCAGGCCAAGTGCGGGAGTCTACCTCATTGCACTCTACCCCCACCTTTTGTTTGAAGAAGTCCACAGGTGGGTGGAGAATCGTTCACGCTTAAGACAAGCTAACCGCAGCGACGGTACCGGCGCAGACGCCGATACCGCGAAAAGATGTCATCATTGATGGCATGTGCGGGAGCACCATCTTTAGTGCTCTCGATCTAAGAGATGGATTTTATCAAATCCTAATGCGTGGGAAGGATATCCCTCTCACGGCGGTAAGCACCCCAAGTGGCATGCTTTGGGAGTGGCTTGTTATGCCGCAGGGGCTTCGAAATGCCCCTGCTACGTTTAACAGATGCGTAACGCATCTATTACGCCCGGTGCGAGAATTCGCACCGAGTTATTTCGATGACGTGTTCATCCATAGTAAGGGTAAACACGATAAAAGCGATGTAGATGTCCATAGGGAACATCTACGTCGAGTGTTAGAGATTATGCGTAAGCATAAGCTCTATGAAAATCTAAAGAAGTGCACCTTTGATGCACCTGAGATACCCGTTCTTGGATATTTTGTGGGAAAGAACAGGGTGCGCTCTGATCCAGAAAATATCAGGGTGATCGTTGAATGACCTACGCCAAACAACGTTAAGGAAATTCGAAAGTTCCTTGGGTTGGCAACATATTTGCACAAGTATTCGTGCAACTATGCTGGGTTAATACGACCTCTTTCTCAATTACTTAAGAAAGATGTCGAATGGCATTGGGTATCCCAATGCCAAGATGCTTTTGATGCAGTCAAGCAAAGCTTGAAATGAAGCGCCTATCTTGGCTATAGCCTATAACGAGCGTCCGTTCTACGTCGTTTGCGACGCGAGCGATTTCGCTATCGGCTGTGCTTTGATGCAGCGTGATCACGATGATCGTGATCGCGTAATCTGCTATCAATCGCGTCAGTTGCGCCCAGCCGAGCGCAACTATCCAGTGCATGACAAGGAACTCCTTGCCATGAAGTACGCACTGGCTAAGTTTCGGATATATCTATTGGGAGATAGACCGTTTGTGGTTTACATGGACCATGCGTCACTACGCACGGCCGTGAATTCACCACACATTTCTCAAAGAATGGATCGATGGCTGTCATTCTTTGCTGAGTACAACTTTACGGTTGAATACAAACCCGGAAAGTTGAACGTGATAGCGGATGCGCTATCACGAAGGCCCGATTACGAGACGAAACCGTCCGTAACCGAAGGGTCCAGTGCAAACGCGATCCGTTGCACTGCTTTGTCGTCGTCAATTATACGACAAGTACGCGAGGCGTACAAAACAGACGAGGAGACACGTCTGTTGATTGATTACGTAAGTAATCAATCAAGTGAGAAGCGCGACGAACTCCCAGAGTTCCTCCGCGCTTGCGTGCATCGATATCGACTGCACGATGGTCTGCTGCTTTACAGCACAGACCAAAAAGATGAACGCCGCATCGTCGTTTGGAACGACGATGATCTCAAACATCAAATTATGTTTGAGTATCATGATGCACCGATTTCGGGGCACCAAGGTCGAGAGAAGACATACGCTTCTCTCGCACGTGACTTTTACTGGCGAAACCATTACAAGTGGGTACGTAAATACGTACGCGCTTGCGAGATTTGCCAGCGCGTTAAGCCTGCGCAGTCTGCACAGGCTCCGCTGCAATCTCTGCCGGTTCCGACAGAGTGTTGGAAGTCCATTTTAATGGACTTCGTATTCGTTCTTCCACCCGACAATAGTCGGAAGACCGGAATAGTGGTCTTTGTAGACCGTTTCAGTAAGATGGTACATCTTACTGCAGTATCAGCGAACGTAACCGCCGCTCAAACAGCGCGGATATTCGTTGATACGGTATTCCGTTTGCACGGAATGCCGGAAGACATTGTCTCGGATCAAGATCCGAGATTTACAGGACGTTTCTGGCAAGAAACGTTCTCATCGTTGGGAACCCAGTTGAAGATGTCCACTGCGGACCATCCGGAAACGGATGGGCAGACGGATCGGGTTAACCGCGTTCTCGGAGACATGTTGCGATCATACGCACATGCCTTTGAACAGTGGAGTGACTATCTGCCACTCACTGAATTCGCGATTAACAATTCGGTGCATGCTTCAACTAAGCATACACCGTTCTGCGTAAATGCCTTAAGGCATCCACGAACCCCAGCTTTACTTGGCGGTACGCCAAATCTAAGTGGGGGAGGGACCCGCTCAAATTTTGAGCGAGTCAGTGCGCAAGTTTCAACTGAAACTTGTGAACAAAACGATGGCCCTTCTACTGACAGTACAGTAGAAGCGGAAGCAGCTTCAAATGAAACTGAAGCTGCATATGATTAATATGTGTCTGCAGCAATGGCTGCAGACAATGAGGACAACGCACCTACTGCTGATAAAGCAGTAGATGAATTCGTATTACAGCGCCAAACTGTAATACGCTATGTAAAAGATGCACTTGCCTCTGCTTTTGACAAGCAGAAGCAAAATGCAGATAAACAAGGAAGGAAGAACAAAAACTCCTTTCTTAAAGGTGAATTAGTATTATTAAGTACTACTAATTTGCCTACACATGCAATAAGCAACTTCCCTACACGGAAGTTGCTTCTTAAGTACATTGGACCTTTCAAGGTCCAAGAAAATCGGGGGAATGCCTATACCTTAGACATTCCCACAGCAATGCGGCTTCACCCTACATTCTATGTTGGGCGGCTCAAGCCGTATCACTCGTCCTCGTCTTACGACGAGACGCAGAACCACGAAAGATACCGTGCTTCTCCAAGTCTCCCAAGAGAGACTTGTAATCGGCCTCCAGCCGTTGGTGAGCAGAGCGGAGAGTCGTTACCTCCGCCTTCGACTGCTCAAGATCAGCCGTGCGCCGATCGAGCTCTCCCTTATAGCGGGAAAGCTCAATGTACAGAAGATCATTCTTCTGCTGGAGGGCAGTGTGCGCTCCGAGGATGTCGCGGACATCCTCGCGAAGAGACCGATATGTCTTCACACAGTGAGACATATCGCTGCTCAAGGAGGAATAACCCTCCTCGAGCTTGCGGAGCAAAGAACCATGCTCCGCAACAACAACGGCGAGGGAATTCTCAACCTCCGCCGCCCCTGATCGATAATCAGTGGAATAAGCGATACATTCTCGAGCGCTTGATCTCAAAGCGCTCGGTGCCTTCGAAGAAGGGGCAGCGTACCGAGTACTTAGTACGCTGGATGGGCTACCCCCGAGAGTTCGACTCTTGGGAGACGATTCAGGTTCTTAAGGCCGACGCCCCAGACCTTTTAACTGAGTTTGAGAAGAAGTCTCAAACTCATAATGCGAAGTAGCATCAACAGTAGGTGTTGATGCATTCAGGGTATCAATTAAACCCTGAATTTCGGCGGGTACGGAAAAGCCACCGTACCCCCGCAACTCCTCCTCTGACAGACGAGGAGCGCCCTGCGGACACCGCGGGCAAACGAGGTGAGAAGGGACACCACAGTTCAACCCATCTTTGATGCAAGCAAAATGGATGTTTTCCATTTTGCCTGTTCGCGAGTGCTTTAAAAAGCGCTCGCGCATTACGTGAACTTTATTCACGTAATCATCTGGTCTTTTGTTGTAGTTGTCAGCAAAAGCGTCCCAACTCTGAGTCAGGGCGTCTTTATCGTCCCTGTTCCTCCTTGACCCTTTCCGGCTCGAATAATATCGAACCTGGAAAAAGAGGTCAATAAAGTACAGACGTCTATCGTCTGTACTTCGATCGAATCGACTGGATGTCTTCGCAGTAATCCAGCACGTTGATATCGAACAACGCATATTGGCAGTCCCGCTTACGGTGACCGCCACTGTTGGGGGGAATAGCCCATCCAGGGGTCCAAAACACCACTCTGTACGGAACATGTGGTTCCGTACGATGATACGCTTCAGAAGCGGCGGGCGCCGCTTCTGTTCGAGTTCTTTTAGTAGGCGGAGCACCGCCTGCTTCAACACCACGCGCCGGGGTTAAATCACCCCGACGTGGAGAAGTACTTGGTCCAGGTGGGGAGCTGCGTTCCCGCAACCACCTGTGATAACCATTGTCGCTGTCATAGCTGACAGTGACACAAGAGTCATCATCGCTGTTAGGCGATGAGCACTTAGCGAGTTTCGACTCTCTAGATACTTTCGTGGGGACAGCTGTACCCCCATCACTTTTTCGGAGTCAGAACTCCCGAACATGGCCCTCTTGGCAACACGCCATTCGGAAGTTGCCATCGTGCGATATGTTGCATTAGCAACATCTCCCTGTTTCTTGCCAGATGCCGCCTTAGCAGCATCTGTGGTCAAAGACGGTACGTCTTCCGACCTTTGCGTAGTCGACGCTGCTAATGCAGCGTCACCGTTGTTGTAGCCGGTGCGTATACGCACGGTGCAGCTAGCACACAGAGGAAGGCTTTCCTTAAATCGGCGTTCGCCGATACATAGCCGATACGCCCTTATTAAGGGCTTAGTAGGAGAGAGCTCTCCTACTCGGGGCCAAGATTCCCGGGTTAGTTTACTCTAGCCTGTACTAGTGCCTTAACGGCAAGGCTCCCTGACAAAGGGTGTAGCTAAGGGGAGGGCTCCCCTTACGCTACGGCACTCACTACACGCGCGACCGGTCGAGGTCGTGCGTCTGTACAACGGAGTGGAAAGCAAACTGAATATATATTTAATATGTAATTATTTAAACTAATATAAACTATATGTAACACTAAGTAGAATATTACTAATTCGTACCTAGCAAAATGTAGTGTACACACCTGTGTACTGACATGTGGATGGCTGACACCACCACACCAAGGGCCCCTTCCCTGATTGGTTAAAATAACCAAAGGTTCGAAACCTTTCAACCCGGCCAATACTGGCCTCAACCGTGGTGTACCAATGTACACCAACACTCAGTGTTACCCGAATGTAACCGCGTCACATCCTCGCCCATCAAGACTATTGCTTACGCAATAATCAAAATTTTGTTGGAGAACTCCAACGCCAGTTCCCCTGGCCATCGATATGTACACCTCTAGTGGTGCTATGGCGTCTCCTTTGGAAGAGGTAGACTACTCCGAAAACTCGTACGTGGATGCCTTTGGGGATACCTCCCCAATGGTGAGCCGCTCCGACAGCGCCGAACGGCGTTGTCGGCAGTCTAATCCCTTCCCCACACGAGGGGAAAATGCACTAACCAGTGCGGCACCCCTGCCTGTATCGGATGATACATCCGAATCGCCAAAGGCGGTCATCACTAATGAGCTGGACGCAGCTCAAGACTCCCAGCTTGCCGCACAGGCACTAAGGGCTGCGTTGCGCGCCCCCAAACGCCCGTCAAGGGCGGCTTATAATTTCGATGGTCCCCGTGACCTTCCAAAATGGGCCAGGCGTTTGGTAAGGACTAGTCTAGCGTCCTATACCCCTGGACCCGAGGCCGAACAGCCGTACCAACGCGAACGCCGTGAGAAACTCCGGCAACAACCGCTTACACAAAAGCAGTTCACTAGCGTCTCGTACCGAGAGCGCTTAAACAGGCAGGCACAAGGTTCCCCTGTTAAGAACCTCCGCGAGTTCCTTTCGTTCTTTCTCCGGGGGAAAGTGCCGATGACGCAGAGAAGAAATTACGCGCTTGGGCGGAAGAGGAGAAGCTTCTCTTCAGCTTTGATGAGCTGCATGACAGCTATTCCCGTCGAGACATTTGGGTGGAGAGGGTGTTGCGCCTTACATTTGCCAAAGCTAAGGCGATGGGCCAATTACGTGCTCCGTATCGCACGCGCTACGCCAGCGCCCCTGTCTTCACCCTGGTGTCCGGAGACAGTGTGGTCGCCACATCTGCCTCCGGCCAACTCCCACTTATTGGGAGTGAAGAGGCTTCTCATGCCCCTCTGGTCGTTGACCTACAGCGGGATTCTCCCGCTCAAAAGCGTCAACGACGTCGCGGCAATCCTGCCGTAGGGGAGTCTTGAACTCCCACGAACTCTGTGAGTGTGGATAACCTCTCCACTTCACCAGATACTGGGTTTGACCCCGATGATGGCGCCGCGCCATCAGCCGCTCCACATGAAAGTGTGGAGTACTCTCCGCATCGAGCATTGGAGGAGGAGGTCGCACAATTGCGACGTGAGATTCGTGCGCGCTTTGATCGACACAGCCTTCGCATCCATGATCTCCACGAGAGGATCCGCGATGAGCGGGATGCCACTGATCATTTCGAGAGGCGGCTTGCCTCTCTCGAGGCGACCGTTGCGGAGCTTCGTGGTCGCATTTAGCCCTTTCGGGATTCCTTCGCCCTGCGGTGCCTTACGGCTATCCGCCTTTCCACCCTCCTCCAGGAGGGACCCCGCCTCCGGGTCCTGGTATGGCTTAAGCATACCGACATAAAAGGTTGGATGCGTACGCATCGCCTTCGGGATGTCTAAGGTGTACGACAAGCCCTTTCGGGCTAACACCTTAAAGGTGCCCACAAACCTGGGGTGCAGTTTATTGCGCAACACATTTGAAACTGCATGTGTAGGAAGATTTTTAGCGTTTAATAAAACACTTTCTCCTACTCCGTATACCTTTTTGTTACGCCGTCCCTTTCGGTCAGCTTGCTCCTTCTGCTTGTCTTAACTTTCCGCCATGGCATCGCAGACGTGTCGTAAGACACTAAGGCGCGTCGATAAAAACTTATCGATGTGCTTTCGCACAGATACAGGGCTAACATCGGGGAATCCTCCCCCCTCAAGCCCTGGGCCACGCACACGTAGCGTTAACGGAACCCTCGGATTCACTAATCCGTTCACGTAAAACGGGGTAAGCCCCGTAGATGCATGTACCGACTTGTTGATAGCAAATTCAACCATCGGAAGCATCTCTCTCCAACTCTTTGGAGAATCCGGACATAAACTCCGGAGAATATCCTCCACAACGAGATTAACGCGTTCCGTCTGACCGTCCGTCTGCGGGTGATCCGCTGTGGACATGAGGAGCTTGGTGCCTAGCACCTTAAACAACGCTCCCCAGAACTGTCCCGTAAAACTGGGATCCCGATCCGACACAACGGAATCGGGTAGACCATGTTGTCGGAAGACACGGTCTAGGAACACTTTTGCTGTTCCTTGTCCATCTATGGACTCTGGCACCGCCGCCAGGTGAGCCATATTGCTCAAACGGTCTACAAAGTCCAATATGCCGGTGTTCCCGGCCTTATCCTTCGGAAAACCGAAGATAAAATCCATGCTAATGGATTTCCAACACTCCGTTGGAACCGATAAGCTCGCCAAAGGCGCAGCTGAACTTGCAGAGGGTTTAACCCTCTGACACGTCTCACAGGTGCGTATATACGCACCAACCCACTTATACATATTGGGCCACCAATACAAAGCGCTTAAAGTGCTGTAGGTCTTATCCCGACCTAAATGACCCCCGGTAGGGGCGTCATGTGCCTCAAAGAGGACTCTATACTTCCGTTTCTCATTATGAGGAACTACCACCCGCGGAGTGTCCTCCGCGCTCGTGCTATAAAATAGCAGACCGTCACAGAACCTGTAACGGTGTAAACGAGCTCTAGCTCGACTTGACCGGGTTGACTCAGACGAGCCAAGACCCTTTTCACCTAACGCGCGGATAAGCGCCGTACATTGTGGGTCTTTATCATACGCCTGGCGTATGAGATCCACCACAGACGTGGTGACGAATGTCGCGTGAGCGAGCTCATAATCGGGACGACGCGACAACGTGTCTGCAAGCACGTTTTGCTTGCCAGGTTTATACTTAACCTCAAAGTTGTACTCCGCAAAGAAGGAGAGCCAACGGGTCATCCCTTGCGAGAGATGAGGCAACTTTGTCGCTGGCCGTAAGGACGCGTGGTCAGTATAAACCACGAACGGCTTTGAGCCGAGTAGGTGAACCTTAAATTTGACAAGAGCATACTTCATTGCGAGTAGCTCCTTGTCATGAACGGGATAATTCCGTTCCGCAGCTTTAAGCTGCCTCGACTCAAACGCAATTACGCGTTCCCTTCCTGCATCGTCTGCTTGTAACAAAGCACATCCGATTGCGAAATCGGAGGCGTCGCAGACGACACTAAATGGTTTCCCAGAATCTGGAAGAGCAAGAACGGGAGATTTTAACAGGCCCCCCTTAACCGCTTCAAAAGCGTTTTGGTGTTCAGTTTCCCAACACCAATCAACATCCTTCTTAAGAAGGTCGGTCAATGGCTACGCCATTTCAGCGTAGTTCTCGCTGTACTTGTGGAGATAGTTGGCTAATCCTAGCCACTTCCGTAAATCTCTAAGATTTACAGGCGAAGGCCACTCCACAATGGCTTTCACCTTCTCGGGATCCGCCCGCACTCCATCCTTACCGATGAAGCATCCAAGGAAAGGAATTTCCTCAGCACCAAAGATACACTTGGATGCGTTTGCATATAACTTATGCTCTCGCATACATTCGAGCACTGCTCGAAGGTGTATCAGATGCGTCTGAACATCAGACGAGTCGCCTTCCGCACGACTATGGACGAATATGTCGTCGAAGTACGTCTGAGCGTACTTCCTATGAGGGCGGAAGAGTTGAGTCACCAATCGATTGAAAGTCGCTGGTGCATTTGAAAGCCCTTGTGGCATAACAAGCCACTCCCACAGCATGCCGCTAGGCGTGCTGACCGCTGTAAGCGGAATATCGGACGCTCGCATGAGCACCTGATAATACCGGTCCACCAGATCTAAGGCACTGTATACAGTACAGCCCGCCATATTGTTCTGGAGGACATCCTTCCGAGGAATCGGAGTCTGCATGGGTACAGTAGCTGCGTTCAGCTTGTTATACGCATGCACAATGCGCCACTTTCCGTTCGGTTTACGAACACAAAAGGTGGGAGATGAGTGGGGAGACTTGCTCTCCCGTACCATCCCTGCCTCTTCTTTCCCCTTGAAGAATGCGTCGATGACGTCGCATTGTTCCTTGGAGAGAGGCCACTGCCTAGTGACGCAGTATTTGGTTCCGGGAACCAAATCGATTTCATGTCGGACTCCCCGATCCGGTGGTAACCCCATCGGCGGGTTGTCACTAATGACATCTCCAAATTCCTTTAATAAGGAATGGTAAGGGTCATCAGGATCTGCGAGGATCTTGAGGCCGCTTCGGGCATTTAATGCCTGTTTGGTTTGCACCAAAACTGACTCGTCCATCGTGGATGAGGAGTTCAACTCCTTTTCCGGACGCAACACGACTACCTCGTCGATTTCATCTGCTTTCAAAGCAGTCTCAAACTCGTTGAAGGACATCTCCTCCAACGACAACAGTTCGCCTACCCCAGGCAACCGTTCCAGGCTTATGCCTTCTGTGACAACACCTGTCACACTATTCAGCATCCTGTAGGACTGCTGACTACTGGCCTCGGGACTCATCCCGAGACCCAGATGGGGGGAGTCAATTGCCCCATCTATTGGAAGCGCCACGCGCCTATCCACAGAGGTCTCTACCTCTACCACCGGTGACTCGCCGGTCTCACCTATAACGGCGTAATCGGAATCATTTCCGACGTGCGAAAGAGACGAACTCCGGGTCTCTTCGCTTGGAAGCGCCTCGCGCTTAACCACAGGGGTCTCTACCCCTACCACTGGAGTTACCACAGGTAACTCACCAGTCTCGCCTATAACGGCGTGGTCGGAATCATTTCCGACGTGTAAAAGAGACGAACTACGGGTCTCTTCGCGTGGAAGCGCCGCGCGCTTAACCACAGGGGTCTCTACCCCTACCACTGGAGTTACCACAGGTAACTCACCAGTCTCGCCGTTCACGGCGTGGGAATTAACCGCCGAATCCCCTTCGTTAAGGAACTCTTCCTTAACGCCATTGGGAATGATCATTTCAGACATCCCAATCTCTGGCATCTCACGCCAGAATCGCTTTTGCGATCGAGCAAAGGTGGGTTCATGACTCGCCAATGCTTCACCCGATTTCGGGTGCGTTGAGCCAATGGACTTATACTTCCAGTCTATCCATGGCTCGTGGCGTTCCAGCCACTTCATGCCCAGAATGTGGTCATACCTCGAATCCAAATCCAGGACTAGGCAACGTTCTAATCTGTCGAAGTCTGCAAACTTCAGCTTAAGGTCAATCGATACCTTGGGTACATAAACCTGTACACCCGTCGCAAGACGGACCGTGACAACGTCACGAGAACGTGCCTCTAGGGCCTAGGCATACAGCCGACTCTTCTCAACAGAAGCCCGTCTGACATAATTGTAAGACGCTCCAGAGTCTATCAAGACTCTCCAAGGCTTATCAAAGCCTTTCACGTCCGCAAGGACTACCAGCAACCCTGGCTGGTACACCAACGCGGTGCTAGAAAGCACCGCTTCCCTCGGGGCTTTGTGCTGTCGTCCCGTACCCTGGGGCTTAACAGCACTGAGGGGTCCCCCAGTAGGGCGCCCCGCACCTACGGGGAGCCGTCGTTTCCCGACGGCTTCGACAAGGGCTTTTTCCCCACCCTTGTTCCCTTGTATCTAGTGTCTCGCTGGGGATTTTTCGGACATCTGTTCCTCAGATGATCCATGCTCCCACACAGGAAGCATCTCAGCGGCCCACGCCGCTGCAGCATAGCCAAGAGCTCTGTCTCGAAGCTCTGTGAACAAGAGTCCGAATGGCTCCTAGCGGGAGGTTTCTCCTCCGCTTCGACCTGGCTCAGGTCCATGGGTTCGGGACCCACCTTAGAGGAACGAAAGTTCCTCTCGGCGTTGAACGCCATCTTGAATGCCTCTTCCAGGGATTCGGGTTGGCATCGGAAGAATCCCGAACGTTCTGGCCCTTCTCTCAGGCCTCCCATGAAGACGGGGATGGACACATCGTCCGAATACGCTTTCGCGTACATCCCTGCCAACAGGGTCTTAAGTTCTTGGATATATGTTTCCAAGTCCCTAGTGCCCTGACGGCACATCAGAAACGCCAGCTGATTCTGGAAAACCAGATCAGGCGTTGCGTACATGTCCATAAGCTTCTGCTTAAGGACCTACCAGGTAGGGAACACGTTCGTGACCGAGTCCGAACACGTAAACGCCCATGCACGGGCTTTACCCGTAGGATGGGTCAGCGCAAGTACCACTTGCAAGTGATCAGTGATCACATTCGCTGTGGCGAAGGCCGTTTCGACCTCTCGTAACCACACATAAAGGTTATCACCTTTTCCCCCAGTGAATTCCTTTATCTTAAAGGACAATGGGGGACGCACCCCCGTGGAACGACCTCCACTACAACTCGCCTCATGAGCGATGGGGAATTTACCCTTGCCTTTACGGCCTCAAGGCCCTGCTCCACTAGGAGCTGCATACCCTTCTCACCCAGTAAGGATAACAGCCTTTTAAAGGCTTCCTGCTGGACGAGGGTCAAACTTTCCCAATCGTCCTGATCCATCCTTTGCAGAGGATGCCTAGTCTACCATCACAGGTGTTGGATTGACTACAAGTGCTACCAGATGTAGCCGGTGCGTATACGCACGGTGCGGCTAGCGCACAGAGGAAGGCTTTCCTTAAAGCGGCGTTCGCCGCTACTTAGCCGATACGCCCTTATTAAGGGCTTAGTAGGAGAGAGCTCTCCTACTCGGGGCCAAGATTCCCGGGTTAGTTTACTCTAGCCTTTACTAGTGCCTTAACGGCAAGGCTACCTTACAAAGGGTGTAGCCAAGGGGAGGGCTCCCCTTACGCTACGGCACTCACTACACGCACGACCGGTCGAGGTCGTGCGTCTGTACTACGGAGTGGAAAGCAAACTGAATATATATTTAATATGTAATTATTTAAACTAATATAAACTATATGTAACACTAAGTAGAATATTACTAATTCGTACCTATAAAAATGTAGTGTACACACCTGTGTACTGACACGTGGATGGCTGACGCCACCACATCAAGGGCCCCTGCCCTGATTGGTTAAAATAACCAAAGGTTCGAAACCTTTCAACCCGGCCAATACTGGCCTCAACCGTGGTGTACCAATGTACACCAACACTCAGTGTTACCCGAATGTAACCCCGTTACAGTTGTCACTCAACACCTCATCACCTAATGCTGAGGCGGAGGAAGAAGCTCCTTCAATGTTTTCAGCAGCGCTCTTTAGAGCGCCGCCGCGTGCTTTGACCATCGAGTCGATGGTCAATCAGTTGGTGAATGAGAAATTCCTACCAACAAGTCCCACCTGTGATTGGCCAAAAATAAGAATTATTATTGGCCAACCACCTTAAGTGGGGGGTGATGTAATGGGGTGCCATTACATAATTTATATTCAAGTTAGAATATCACAGTTAAATTTCAGACGCGTTGTCTGAAATTTAAATAAGAGATTATGAGTTATTATAATCTACGAAGGAAAAGTCGATTCGGTATAAATACCGAATCATGCAGGTTAACTAATAGTACAGTTAGTTGAATACTTGATATTATTATATTAGTTAGCTAATTACTATACTATTAGCCGCTAACCACCCATTAAATAAACACTCTTAATTTTGCGTTCTAGAACATAAGTGAATATTTATATTTACTTTTATTATAGGATTAGTTGTTATCAACTAATCCTACCCCTCTTGTATTGCGCGCTTCCTCGCACAACACAGTGTAATCCTGTAACAGGATCAGTCCTGTTACAAACATTGTGCTCGTTTTATGTGGTGGTGTCCTGATCTTTCAACAAAAAATATGTGCGGGAGGATCAGAACATTCGAGATAGGCGCAGTCCACTACAAACCAATAAAATTCCAGACCGTTGTTGACACAGCTTGTGTACAAATCGGTCTGGAAAAGAGTACTGCGCTTATTCCTGAGGATTCGGTTGCGGTACTTAACACAAAACAATCATTTATGTGTAGGAGCATAAACGTTTAAAATGCATACTACCCCGATCGAGGCGCATTGCCCATTAACTAAAAGTTCCGTTGATGATGCACGGGAAAACGCCAAGTCGAAGAGGCGCGTCTGTCGAGCTATCGCACTTTTCGAATTGAGATGCGAGTGCCGAAATTGTTGAAAATAGTTTTGGCAAGCGCCGGACCATCACTCACTCGTCTCCGATCTAAAATTGTGATAAAGACTGAAAAATAAACTAGGGTGACAATTAGTCAAAAAAATCTTCCAGCCTGATACCAATACGATGGTACCATGCATTTATGTCTCTAAAATACGGTGTGTGTGTATGTTTTCTGGGTAACTTACGCTTGCATGTGAAAATTGTTTCTATCCGGCTCCCAACTACTTGACAGGCATAAGCACACTGCTTTTTGTAAGCGATTCAGTGGATCGCCACGTCGTTTGCACGAGTGCGTTGCAGGCGGAGCCTCCACGCGTTCGAGAGAAGGAACAGGGTTCCAATGCAATGCAGGATCTGGCTTCAGGAAGATCCTGTTGTCAACTCAACACGCAAATTTCTGTCCATAGGTACGGGTCGGTCTAAATGCCTCCACGCGGATGACTATGTGGTGGAGTCAAGTTCAAAATCGAACACAGTTGTGTCGAGAACCTGACCACCATCGTGCCCAGCCTTCCAACTTACGGGGGGGGGTACCCCGCGGACCTTCGCTTGCGATCCGATCTGATCGTCCGCTGCTATCAGACGACCGATCATCAACAGAAGACGCCTGGTCCGATTGATCTTGCGTTGACATCTCACCTTGTGTACCCGATGGAATGGGCTAGTTCAACACTCGGTGGATCGTGTTGCTGGTTGACTTGGGTCTAATAGTATGCAGACCGTACTGGGGGGGTGTAGCCTGGGCGGAACTCTTCACCCTGGGTACTTGTAGACCGGTTACACTTGAAATATGTACAGTCCAATGGGTCGACCGTCCAATCGATCTAGATCCAACCAATACGAGATAATAGAGGGTAGAACACTCAACTGGTCTAGCCCCTGACCAATATGAGAGAAGACCAAATCCGGTCTAAACTCCAACCAATGTTATAGTAAACCAATATGTCCACGTAAAAATCCAATATGCTCGTGAATTCCACAAACGATATCTCCACGTAAAGACCAATCCACTTGTTAGTACGTTCCAAACGTACTTGACTTAAGCTTGTGAGAATTTAGCCAATGGATACTCCTGTCGAAGGACTTCCGGCGGGCCAAATGCGTCTGCGACGCGCCCCGGCCGGGTATAATGGGCAGGAGGGGATTACTCGACCCTCTTCCCCCAAACACTCCTCGTCGTGCGAAAGCGACTTAGAAAACCAAACTTTTAGAGAGTCTCTTAGGACCTCTTATCCACTTTTCCAATCCAAGACCAATTTACTTCTTTTCCACTAACCTTACGGTCCCAATATGTACCAAACACTAAAATATGTAAAATACACGCAATGCCATGTGACTTACCAAAATCCGTGTGCTTGACACTCCTTGCACATGATAGGCTTAAAAGCCCCCCTTGTTTCCACTAATCCGATCGCTGACAAGCTGATCGGCACGCCGTTGACAGAAGGTGACCAAAATTTTGCCTTCGCTTCGCCACAGCCGCCCCTGAGTCTGGTCGCAGCCGCGCAACGGTAGCGACCGGATCTCACCACCAGTTAACCCTTTCGCCTGCAGTTGACCTCCTTGACCTTCACGGCAACCAACATTCCACCAATGGACAGGTCTTCGGCCCCGACTTCACCAGGTATGCGCCCCTTATACGTCTGATCTCCTTGTAACTTCTCTTGACGCTTGATCCTGCAGGTGCTCTGTGCGCCCAGTCACCACACATCGATTCCCTTAGCCGATAGACCCGATCTGACAGATCTTGCAGCACCCCAGGTTCCGACAGACCGGATGGGGATCAGATCGGGTCTGATCAGCTTCGAAAGACCATCTGCGACCTTCAG
The DNA here is from genome assembly GCA_026184515.1 of Peronosclerospora sorghi. NCBI lineage: Eukaryota > Oomycota > Peronosporomycetes > Peronosporales > Peronosporaceae > Peronosclerospora > Peronosclerospora sorghi. Next base: position 7,021,252 of record CM047585.1, on the reverse strand, counting down.
TCGGAGCTGGCCACCAAGAATGCATCGTTCCTGCGGCTGCGGAAGGATGTCGACACCTTTTCCCCCTTGGCTGCGCAGCTGAAAGATGCTCTCGCCGAGAACGCACATCTCCGGGCCCAGCTTGCCCAACAAACAGCGCGAGGTAAGTCGATCGATCCGATTTTCACCTTGGAACTGCCCTAACCTCTCTTCGTATGCAGATCGGTTGCCCACTGACATCGCTCAAGCGGTTGAGGCCTTGCTTGCGGCTGATCGACAGTCGCGTGACCACTGCGATCAGCTCCTCCCCATATTGGACGGGCTGATCGGCGCTCGGCATGATCTGTCTCGCCTAGAAGCGTACTGGTCACACCTCCGGGAACAGCTCGCGCTGGTCAACCGGCAGAGTTTGGAGGATCAGTCCGGCCGGACCCTACTTCGTACCCAACATGGTGACCTAGAGCGGCAGATCAGCGAGCTACAGGTCGTGGTCAAGGGTCATGTCGATAAGGTCTGGTCTTTCCAGAGCCAATCAGACGTCTGGACCCAGGAGTCAGACCGCCTTTGGGCTGTCGTAGAGCAGTGCCACAAACAGCTGACCGACTTGCTATACCGGCGTCCGGCTATTAGCTCCAGCGCGGACCGGTCTGCATCGGCCGTTCTGGTCGACCTACACCAGGATCGAGGACAACGTCACCCATTGGCTAAAATTCGCCACTCCAAGATTTCGAAAACTTCCAAGCGTAAACGCAAGGACGCGTTGAGGGGAACAAGGGCGCGGGGCATAGCTCGCGGCTCCGAATTCGAGGAGAAGCGGGCGGTGCCCCAAAAGAAAGCCAAGACGACGGCGCATCTCTCAAGCCCAAGATCGGCTGCAAATGACACTTCTAACATCGCCAAATCACATGCGCCCTCGCTCCCCCGTGCTGTCCGTACCCAGAACACAGAGGTCTCCTCCGGAGGGGACTCGGACAGCGGATCGGGAGATTCTGAGTTCACACTCAGCGCGTTATCTAAGTCCCGGTCCGATCGGCGTCGAGGTCCGGCTCCGATGAAGTCTGCATCGGGGACTGATCAGGCGATCAGTTCCCAGAGTAACAAAACTGCACGGGCTCGTGAAACACCCGTATCAGTGCCTTCTTGCCAGCCTGGCACATCTGGACTGCACCGTCACGCCCGATTGAAGGTAATATCGATTGGAGATCGACCTCTCCCATCGCGGACTTTCGACGCCATTATGCCGTGGTCACCGGGGCAGATCGGTAGCTTGCACCGGTCAGCCCTGACCAAACAAGGTCTCTTCCGGTTTCTGTCCCGACCCGACTTTTGGCTCTTCCCTCCAGCTCCGAAGACTCCTGACCCATCTGCGTGGCGAGCAGATCTGGTTACAGGAGCGCAGATCTCTCTGGTATATGCAGATCGGCCATGGGAGGTGTTGCTCAGCGCCAAGTTGGACTCGATATTTTCGTCAACCCCTTGGGTCGATTCGCTCTTGGATCGACTTCGGACTTTCAATGCAGCCCACTGCCAAGCGATATGGGAATACACCCATTACCTCGTCCTTTCCGCGGGGCAGAAGTTGCGTGACGTAGACTTGATCCTGTATCGGAAGCTCCGGAAACAGCGCCGTAGTCGAGCGGGCGAGGCCTGGCTGATCCTATGCCAGTTTGTACTGGAAGGGATGTTGGCCCGCGAGTGCGACCTCGACGTTTTCTTATATCCAGTGTTTCTTCACATGGCCAAGCGTCGCATCGAGAGCCCCGGGGTCTTAGCTGAGGATGTCATCTGGTATCCCGGCTTCCGCTGTGACGAGCCAGTTGCAGACCTGAAGGACACCTTGATCCAGATGGATAGGAAGGAGCCTTGGCGTAATCAGTTCCTGGACCAGATTGTAGATCACCCGGCGCTGACTATCGGTCGCCTGTGGGGTGATTGCGAATCTTGATACGGTAATAGCTGACCAGATAATTCATAATATATGTCATCATTCTTTCAAACTTCTTGATCACCTGGTCACTTGACCAAAATTCATCACTTTATCCAAACTTGCACCAACACGTTATCATATACAGTTCCATTCACATCGCGAAAATCATCATCACGTTCGTCACTCCACTACTCCAGTTCATCACAGTTTATCATATGTTCACAATAATTCAGACCTTACACATATTCACACCGATCGGTCTGATCGGTGCTACTGCGTGTCTTGGTCTGCATCTTCATGAGTCTGCATCACTGCGAAGCGATTCCGACTGACTCGCTCTCGCTCGAACTCTCGTATCAGTGCTCCACAATTTAGATCAAGTTCATAGATCCAAGTTGCTTCATCATGCTCTTTCCACCGGACCAGATATTCTCAGTGGGTGCGACCGAAACGTGTCTTCTTGACCGATCGGACATCTAGCACCTTCTCCACCTTGAATTCGTCCTCCTCCAATGGCCTTTCCCAACTGTCCTCCGGCAGCAGAGCTTCATCAAAATCGAATCTCTCCGCTTCATCCACCAGACAGGGTGTTTTGTGCCGATCGGGGAACTCTCTGACCAGCTTTAATTTGGACACATGCACGATCGGAAAAACTTTATAATCCGTGCCGATCGTGATCAGACGAGCAGCATGCTCACCGATCAGCTCTGCTACACGGAAAGGACCGTGCCACATATGAGCCAACTTCCTTGCATAACCTTCCCTGACCCGATCGAGGTATAACCAGACCCTCGCCCCTGGTTCAATACCGTGAGGTCGGACCTGATCGTTATTCCGATCTGCTCGATCTTGTGTGGCCTGACGCAACTTTTCGTTGACGACTTCCTTCGCAAGTTGATAGTGCTTCTGGACCTGCATACGCCAACGGCGGGCATCGCGATCACGGGTCCGAGTGCATCCGATCGGTATCGCCGCTTCAAGTGTCGATCAAGGGTCCCATCCATACACCAGATAGAAAGGCGTCTCTCCTCGGACGCGATCGGTTGAAGAGTTGAGTGCGAATACCTGTCTTTCTGCATACTCATCCCAGTCACGTTGGTCTGGGTCGGCCACATACATCTTGATCGCCCTTGTTATTGTCTGAACCATGCGTTCAGCCGTTCCGTTCGCTTGCGGACGATATGCCATCGTCGCACTCTGTTTCTGGCCTAGCATGTTATTGAACGACCGGAACACCTTGGCCATAAAACCGGGTTCCCGATCGTGTCTGATAACTTTTCTGGCGCCGAACCTTCTAAACACGCATTCTTCGTAACTCTGGGCGATCTGCTCCGCAGATCGGGATGCACTAGCCTTTGCAATCACCAGACCGGTGAAGAGGTCAACCCAGATCAGCAGCTCAGTGTTGCCGCGTGTCGATATGGCAAGTGACGGTATGTGGTCTATCGCTATCACCTGGAAAGCGTAGGTAGCCTCGATACTTCCGGGCGATCGGCCCTTGATTATCGATCTGCCCTTTCCGGTCTCACAATCCGTGCAACAGCCCACATATTTCTGCACGCTTCGAAAAAGTCCTCTCCAGTGAAAGTGGGCTCTGATATTGTGATATGTTCTGCCTATGCCTTGATGTCCCCCTTCTAGACTCACATGGTAGTGATGAAGGACATCCGGCTGCAGCAACTCAGGGATCACCAGTTTCGCCAGTCGATCTCGATCGGCACTGTCTTGATCAGTGTCGCGGCAGTAATATAGCAATCCATTTTCATCCACATCGTAACTGTCCGCGATCTTGGCACACTCTTTCACCTGACCATTTGTCAACTTGGACAATTCACCGCGCAGATAAGCCTTCAGGTTGACGATCCACTCTTCTTCGTCCTGCGCCTTGAGGATCCTTTCCGACCTTAGCTGTTGTACAACGTACTCACTCAGCCTTTCCTTGGGGAACGATCGGCGAGACTTCCGAGCTCGCGATCTGGTTGCGGCCATCACATGCACCTGACCAGGGCTGTCCTTGGGCTTGATCACCTCCGGGAGCCTGTTTATGTCCATAAGTTCCTGTAAAACGGATTCCTCGGTGATCGTCGCCCGGGTCTGGTCTCGCATGGCATGGGTCGCGAGGTGGTCGGCGCTTCTGTTCCAGTCCCGTTTCACGTGCAATAGCTCGTGGTTGGGGTAGTCTTTCAGCGCTTTCATCACCCGATCATTTAGCAACTTTAACCGTGGCGCCTTGCAGTCGATCTCCCCGGTGATATGCCTTATCACTAGGTTGGAGTCACCACATATGATGATCCACCCTTTCTGTTGTGATGACAGCAGATCAAGACATAGAAGTAGACCCCGATATTCTGCCTCGTTGACCGTTATGTCAGGCGTGAAATCGGGGGCGGCTGCGATTATAGACCATTGTGGTAACTTCCACAGTATGGCACTATAGGAGCCGACGTTCTTCTTCACGCTGGCCGACCCGTCAAAACTCAATACCAGGAGTTCCTCATCCTGATCGACGGTCGGCGTCGGCCGCGAGATTGACTGTCGAGGTTGCTTCCTTGGGGTAATCGCCACTAAAGCCTCATCCACTACGGACCGAGAGGTGATACTGGCAGCTAATGTGCCCAATACCTCTTCCTCTCCCTTGGTGCACTGGACGACCTCGAGAGACCACTGCGACAAGATAGCTGACCATCTGCCGAGCCGACCGTCCATCCCATTGGCTGATAATAACCAGGCCAATGTCGACTTTCTTGAAAGGACCTTTACAGATCGGCCGACCAGTAGGTTGTAGCACACATCCAAGATCCGTAGTAAAGCCAGAACTTCTTTTTCGACGATCCATAGTTGACCTCGTTCGGCTTCAATGTCCGGCTCGTAAAAGTGACCGGGTGGTACACTCCATCATGTTCTTGTACTAGAGTGGCCGAAATGGCCCACTTACTAGCATACACAATGACGATCGGCATTTTCTCCGGATCGAAGTGCTTGAGAATCGGTGCCGTCGCCATCTTGGCCTTTAGCATACCGAAAGCAACCTTTGAACGCCTCATGTTATCCTCTGCCTCCACCGCTGACAATCTGCGGGCAGATCAGAGTCGCTGCCCTCCCGTAAAGTTGCCCGATCTTCTTCGCGAAACATATGGTAGTCGACTTCCCGGAGCTCGTACAGCACGGCCGCGTAAATCGCAAAGTCTTCAATGAAGCGGCTGTAGTAATTTAGGCTTCCCATGAAGGACTGCATTGCCTTCAGCGATCTGGGAAACGGTAGGTTGTTCAGTGATTCCAGATCTTTGGGATTGGCCTCCAGCCCACTGATCGACACCATATGACCCAAATAGGCGACCTTGGACATGCCCCAATAATTTTTCACAGCACTGATCGACAGGTTCCAGCGATCGCATGTCTCCAACAAACGTTCAACCTTCTCGCACAGATCGCTCCATGACGAGGCAGGGATCAGAATGTCGTCGATATACGATCGCCTTCCCAGAACGGACGGTCTACTTTCCCGGTCAGGTTCACCCTCTGTAAACACATCATAATTTTTGGTGAGGTCCTGGTCGGTGCCGATCTTGAAGTGTCCATACAGTGAGTTGTCGATCAGCCTCTGGTAGATCTGGGGCGCGTTCTTCAACCCGAACGGCATACGGTTCCACTCGAACAGACCGAACGGCGTAACAAATGCGGAGATCTCGCTAGCCCGATCGGTCATCTAAACCACCCAAAATCCAATTGCCATGTCTAGTGAGCAATACCACAGAGTCTTGTCAAGGTCTTCTAGTAGATCTCTGATCAGCGGCATCGGGTACACCATAAGCTTGGTCAACCGATTTACCAACCGGTAGTCGATACACAACCTGATGTCGACACCGTTCTTCTTGATCACGATCACGATCGGTGAGGCCCATGGCGAGGTCGACGGTCTGGTGATCTTGGTAGCCAACAGTCCTTTAATAAGGTCAGACAATTTTTCGCGGTAATGTGGCGCCACACGTCGGCATCGCTGGGAGATCGGCTTGGCATCTCCAACGTCGATGTCACAAATCGCTCCGCGAGCAGCAGGGGGTAAGGCATTGCCTTTACCGATCAGCAGATGTTTCTTCTTCCATATGATCTGCTTTAGCTGATCGATCTGATCGGGACTGTTGAGATCCCGATCACCCACTTGCAGATCGTCCATAGTAACCTCGGGCGGGTCAGCAGACACTTCAGGGAGGACTGCCATCTGGCTCTCCAACTCCTGAATGTATTGGTCCCCGCCCTCATGGATGCAGACCTGGTCATCTTCCGGGGCAATAACACCCAAACCGTCCTGATCAGCTGAACACTGCTGTTACCGATCGGCGGGCTGCCCTTCACCGACATCGACCTGCTCAAGCGTGCCATCATGGTCCGCCCCAGTCTCGTCATGCTTCCCTTTTTCTATTTGCGGCTCCGCTGTCGCCTGTTCTTGTGTCGCCACAAAGTTAACGAACTTTGGCTCATCTACTTGATGGTCCACCGTATCCGGCTCCTGCGGTGCCTTTCTTTGAACTAGCATCTTCCTAGGGGTTGCATAGCTTGGTCGTTCCACCATAGGTGAGGTATCTTCTTCCACCGATCCATTGCTGACCAAATCGGTGGTCGCTTGGTATGCCAAGTTCTGCCACTCAACATACCGTCTCGATCCGATCGAGACGAACCCCATCTTTCTTGGCACTTTCCCTTCTGCCAGCCACATGCCAACAATCGTGTTGTTGTCGAGCGTAAGCGGCTTGTCACCGATATTAGTGACTCGGACAAAATCATGTCGGCCGGCGCTCTTCACAAAAGTCGACACCGACCGATCACCCCTGGTCACCCATAACTTCCTTGAACGAAAACCTTTATCGACCGGGGTGTCAGCGGATTGGCCGACTGGAATGGTGACATCTTGATCCCACCTGACCAAATCGGTGTACGATCCGTATAGGGGCCGCCGACCAGCTAACTGGATCTGGACCTCATCCGGTAGTGTAAGCACTCCTTGAGACAGATCAAGGCGAATACCCGCCGGCACCATGAAGTCCATGCCTAACAGGGAATCCTGACCGGCCAGCTTACCAACCCAAGCACTGAAGAAGTAGACAAATGAACCCGATAGGGTGATCTTCACGCGCGTCCTTCCTTCGGTCATATAAGAATTTTCACCGATCCCGACGCATTCTTGTCTCTGGGTATCGTCTATACGACATCCGACCTTACGAGCAAAGGCGGAGTCAATAATCGAGACTTCAGCCCCAGAGTCGAACAACATCGTCGCTTTCTGGTTATTTATCTTACCACAGGCTTTCTCCTGCTTAAACCATTTGTCGGGCGCATGATACTTCCAGTATCCGTGAGACTCTCCAGGCAGCAGATCTAGCTGCATGACCACCTTCGATCGGGAATATTCATCGGTCGTGAGATTGTAGACCAGATGATCCCGATCGATGCAATTGAGAACAAAACATTTATCGTCGGTTTTATTCTCCTTGCCGACATTTGCATAGATGCCAAACGTAGACCGCTCGGCTCGATCCAGATTCCAACCTGGCGAGCGTTCTAGTTTAACATCTTTTCCACGTCAGGTGGAAGCATCCCCGCGTGCTTGCCCGGCACATACCACTAGCACATCAGGTTGAATAATTATTCCATCTTGCAGTGGCCGGCCACGTGGATCTCTGCACATGACTTGCACACGAAAAGGCAGTGATCGGTGGGGTGGCCGCGTCTTTCGCATTTCTTGCATATTAACTTCTTCCAGCACCCCCGATCATCATGCTTGCTTGACCCGCAGTGAGAACACTTCTTGCGGGGTCGGTCCGGGTCAGACTTGTTTCCGCTCCTGCCCTTCCGATCTGCCTGGTCAGGCGTCGATCTGGTTTTCGGGGCAGGTTCCGCGACGAAGATGTGACGGTACTGATCCTCGTCTGACTCCCGACTGGACTGGCCGCTGCTTTCCTCTTCCGATCCAGTTCTGTCCTCAGCTACGATCGCCTTAACAGCACGGTCCGATCTGGTCAAGGGTCTCTTCACCGGATCGGTCTGGGTCTTGGATCTGTAACGACCTGATCCAACGGCGCCCTTTGATCTCATGCTGCGGGAGTGTTGCAACGTTCGCAACGTCTGCTCCACTTCTCCCACATCCTTTAGGCGCAACAGGGTGAGCTGATCTTCCAGCTCCTGGTCATCAAGGGTACTAATATAGTGACCCACCTGTTCCAAAGCGGCACCGGTCGGCGGGTTGCCTTCCTTGATCACTATGCCGGCGCGAATTGCAGCCACCTCAGACGGTAAAAAGTACTCGATCGTCGTCTCGTCGCCCCGCTTCTGCATGTGATGATATTTGCGGGCGCTGTAGAATCCGGAGTTGCAGTACTGCCCCTCAAACTCTGAACATAGCAGGTCCCAGTCAGATCGGACATCCCGACTCAACTGTTGGACCCAGTTCGCAGCCGGTCCTTTCAGCAGATCTCTAAAGATCAAACACCGTTCCTTTTTTGGTGTCTGATCCCGTAAGAAAGCAGACTTGACCCGACCAAACCACGACCTGGCCTGCTCCTCGTCGGTGTCCTTTCCGGTGAAATCCTTGAGATCAGTAGTCGCAGCCATGCTAATGAGCGGGATCGCAGTAGATCCGAAATCAAAAGCGGTCGTGGATGCTAGATTAGCCCGGCGCGTTCTGCCCGCACCTGCACCGTCTGACCCATAGTGGTCATCCGGATCGCCGATCGACTCCATGCCGTAATCACTGTTCTGGCTTGATCGGCCCGATCGAGCTGGTTGCGGCTTGCGTCTTCCTTTGCCAATTGGTTTAACACATCGAGTGGCCTTGTACACTGATGATACTGACTCCATATCTACATCCCGGAAAATATTGACATTTTGCCGGGAAGATCGGTCCTAAGCATGAGGGCGCGGAGGTGATCTGCATCGATCTCCCATGAAACGCTCCATCATTGCTTCAAACTTGGCTTGGACGTTAGCTTGGGTCATGGTCAACGTGTGGGTATCCTCCTTTGGAGGTACTGTCACCTGTGGGGGCTCCTGGGGCCCCGACCGGCATGCAGCCCCCATGCTGCCGCACGTCCTTTTTATGCTCCCATGGGGTATGATCTGCCCCCATGGTCATCCGCTCAACACCGACCTCCAACTCCGATGAGCTGTTAGAGCAAGGTGGAGACTGGTATACCGATTTATCATCGGAGCACGCATCGTCATGTGCTGCCGTGTCTTCAGCAACCTTCAATGCCGTGGTGGGAGTTGGGCGGCGAACCGCCCCCACCAACGGCACCAAATGATCATGGAGAGTCGACATCGACAGCTCCAGCCTACGAGTGTCCAGATCAAACAGCTTGTGGACGTTGGCCGGGTTCTGCACTTTTATGCCGACCTCAGCCAACATCGCCAGCAAGTTTTTCACCAACAGCAGTGGTCGATCACTCTGGATCGTCTCGGTAGTGGGTCCGAGGAGGCGATCAGGGATCTGGGGGTTCAAAATTTGAATGACCTGGTCTTCACGAATAATCGCTTCAACTCGTGGATGTAATACATCCTGGTCATGTCTTGTTCATCAATAACCCCATCCCCGCCCTGCGACTTTTCTTCCAAGTCGTCCTCCTCGGGCGGCATTCCTAGCCTGTGCTTGGGGACCTTAGGCATGTGGATCGGATCGTTCCGATCAGCCTCCGATTGGTTCTCATTTTTTATTCCATCAATTTTTCCATGTAAATGCATAGGATCAAGACAAAAGTCCTGATCCTTTCCGGAACTATAGCATAACTTTCTATAGTCCCGATCGGCTCCGGTGGGAGCCTTATGGGGAGGAAAAAACGTATTAATCCCGATCTGGTCCTCCACCCGGCCAGATCGAACATCGCCATCTTTATCAACAACGAGCACATAAGTTGACAGCTTTTCCTTATGTCCTCTCCAGAACGATTCCACATTTAAATCACTTAAGTCAACTTTTGACCGGACATTCTCTCGGTGATATCCCTGGTTCGAATCCGGGCACGCGAACCATAGTGGTGGAGTCAAGCTCAAAATCGAACACAGTTGTGTCGAGAACCTGACCACCATCGTGCCCAGCCTTCCAACTTACGGGGGGGGGGTACCCCGCGGACCTTCGCTTGCGATCCGATCTGATCGTCCGCTGCTATCAGACGACCGATCATCAACAGAAGACGCCTGGTCCGATTGATCTTGCGTTGCCATCTCACCTTGTGTACCCGATGGAATGGGCTAGTTCAACACTCGGTGGATCGTGTCGCTGGTTGACTTGGGTCTGATAGTATGCAGACCGTACTGGCGGGGTGTACCCTGGGAGGAACTCTTCACCCTGGGTACTTGTAGACCGGTTACACTTGAAATGTGTACAGTCCAATGGGTCGACCGTCCAATCGATCTAGATCCAACCAATACGAGATAATAGAGGGTAGAACACTCAACTGGTCTAGCCCCTGACCAATATGAGAGAAGACCAAAGCCGGTCTAAACTCCAACCAATGTTATAGTAAACCAATATGTCCACGTAAAGATCCAATATGCTCGTGAATTCCACAAACGATATCTCCACGTAAAGACCAATCCAGTTGTTAGTACGTTCCAAACGTACGTGACTTAAACTTTTGAGAAGTCAGCCAATGGATACTCCTGTCGAAGGACTTCCGGCGGGCCAAATGCGTCTGCGACGCGCCCCGGCCGGGTATAATGGGCAGGAGGGGATTACTCGACCCTCTTCCCCCAAACACTCCGCGACGTGCGAAGGCGACTTAGAAAACCAAACTTTTAGAGAGTCTCTTAGGACCTCTTATCCACTTTTCCAATCCAAGACCAATTTACTTCTTTTCCACTAACCTTACGGTCCCAATATGTACCAAACACTAAAATATGTAAAATACACGCAATGCCATGTGACTTACCAAAATCCGTGTGCTTGACACTCCTTGCACATGATAGGCTTAAAATCCCCCCCTGTTTCCACCAATCCGATCGCTGACCAGCTGATCGACACGCCGTTGACAGAAGGTGACCAAAATTTTTCCTTCGCTTCGCCACAACTAACCACCTCCAAAAGAAGCTCCAAGTGACGCTTGAGGCAGAAAGTACATTATTTCGGGCTAAATGACGCGTAAGTCGTGGGACGGGCGATATAACCCCCCGGGTATAACTGGTTTTAAAAGTAACGGGGCTGCTCAAAGGTTCGAATCCTTTTACTTCAAAAGGGCCTATAACTCAGTTGGTTAGAGTATACGAAAAAAAAGACGGCTATCATTTTTAAGACGCGCCCTTTACCGTCGCCCGCTTCCGCGAAATATTACGATATTCGACGAATTGTCAATTGGATAGGAAATCTCGTGGCACATTCTTTTTTTTGCGCCTGCTCTCAGTGTGTCGCAATTTTTACCACATAAAAAGAGGTCCTATCTCCGTACGCTTCCCCCTGCCCTTAGAGTCTCCACTCGATGTGCCACAGATAATAAAACAAAAAGGAACTTCAACTTTGCTCTTCAATTGGACGCCAATATATTTTGGTTCCTTCTATACATCTTCATCTCGATCTCACCAACAACCTAAGCATTCAACTAACTCTAGGGGCTCATCGCGTCACTTCAAGTGTTTATTATCATCGACCCATCCCACGGCGTCGGTCTAGCGCTGGCCACAAGTGGACACAAACGCGTCATTAAGGCCGAAATACAGTGCTCCCTCTCTTAAGTTATCCCCTGTTAAGTTATCCCCTCTGATAAGTTATCGGATTTTACGTCCACCGACCTCGTTCTATGGACGATAAGTTATAAGTTATAAGTTATAACTTGTCCGGGCAATATAACTTTACAGAGGGAACATTTTTCTTATATTTGAGAGGAGGATATCTACTGGAACCACTCATCCAGGGTGGACTGCGTGGTGTTCGCACTACGAACATTAAGTTGAATATTGCGAAGAACTTTATAGGCATACTGGTGGCTTTCCTGAGACAGATCGAGCAAAGAACAGGCATTACCAAGAATGGCAAGTTTTTCAGCCTTGATGAACTTGTTGCCAATGTTCTCCGCTTCGCCGGCCTCCCCACGTTCGTCGTTTTCCTCCTCCACCTCCTGAACCTTCTCCAGAATCTCCTCAACCGTCAGCTCCGGCTGCACGCTCTTATCCTTTTCAATAGGATTGAGGAGCTCCGAGATTGACATCGGATTGCGAATGCACAGCTGCTTGAGTTTCGCTTACAGATCCTGCTCCAGTGCACTCTCAATCTCCTCGACCGTCTCCACCCTGTTGTTCACCGCCACCTTCACCGCCGGCACCGGCGCTTGGTTTACAGGGGCCTTTGCAAACAGACGGTGTGGTTGAAGCAGTTGGTGATAGTGCTGGCCGAAATTTCGTTCCAGGCGGCAGTTGACCAGCGCATGGCAGTGAGTTGGTCGACTTTGTATATGTTTCCGATCTCCCCACGCTCGTCGCAGTCGATTGTATTCTGCAGATGGAACCGGCGATAGCGGCGTTTGAATGCCGCAATGATGCCCGCATCCATCGGCTGAATCTTGGATGTGGTGTTCGGTGGGAGCGTCTGAACCTTGACATTGGTGAGGTGCAGGTCCTCCGTGATGTGAGATGGAGCATTGTCGACCAAGAGAAGGAGTCTTTTGCTTGCGTTCTGCAGTGATGTTAAGCTCAATGACAGCCTAAAAATTTGAGTTTCCAGCTTTTGACACACCTTCATCATTTTGTCCACATTGACAAGCCATTCCTGGAAGAACACACCAGTCATCCACGCCTTGGTGTTGTTTATGTAGAGGAATCCGAGTTCCTGGCCAGACTTCTTGTTAAAACAGCGTGGCTTGTTGGCTTTGCCGATGAAAAACGGCTGAAGTTTGTCCGATCCATCTGCATTTGCCGTGAATTCAATGGTAATTCGCGTCTGAACCGATGCCAAGTGAAGTCAGTCTTCCCAAAAGTGCATGATTTGCTTTGAGCTGAACTTTACTCACTTTGTCTTTCTTCTTCCCTTCAATCTCCTCTTGGGAAATGGTTCTGTCCGGAGTCATGCTGTAGAAAAGTCCTGAAATTGATCAAGTTAGAATTCAGACTTTTGTTTCCAGCGCCAGTTTCAAATCAAAACCTACAAGTCTCATCCATGTTGTAGACATCCCGAGGGGCGTATTAGGCGATGATCTTCTCCAGATTCGGTAGAGCCTCGTTCATTGCCTCCACATCCACTGAACCGCTTTCGCCATGGATGCGAATGGAACGGATCTTATGGCGCTGTTGGAACTTCTGGAGCCATCCGTGGGAAAAAGCTGATCACCTCCGCCGGAATATCCAGCGATTCAGCAAACCGTTGGGACTTTGCACAAATGAGGTCGCCGGTGATGATGACGCCACGGTGCTGACACTGCAGAACCCAAACGGCCACAGCTTCTTCAACGGCGGGATGTTGAACAAGCCGCTGACGCTTTGCATCCAAGCTGCTTGGATCTATCTCCTCCAGACTAGCCCTCTTGCTGATGATCTTGCTGATTGACGCCTGCGACAGCGTCTTGGTCAGGCCAAACTTTGTTGTAGCTCACTTGGCCAGGGCTGTCTGGGACATGCTGCTGTTCTGCTCCTTGTGCTTGCAGATTTGGAGGCGCTAAGCGTTGGTAAGGCGGACTTGGGACATCTGCAATTTACAACAGCGTCACGATCAATCAGTCCATCTGTCCACCCACCCCGACCAATCGGAATGCAGCATTAAATCTGTAGTTACAAGGCAATAAGGTCCCTAGCCACTGCAGAAGTACTTCTGCCCTTGGAACTCAAAGCAAACAGGAAAAAACAGTTGAAGACGTGTCTTATACTTCTAGACACGTGCTAAACCTAGCCAGGGTGCTAGAAATGGAGTACCTTGTCAGCAGTGTGAAGATCAGTGGCTCTAAGGCTGGTTTCTTCTGTTGTTCTGGAGGTTTTTGGTTTGGAGTGGGTGTGGTTGTAACAGGACTGATCCTGTTACTGGCTTACACTGTATTTTGCGAGGAAGCGCGCAATACAAGAAGGGAAGGATTAGTTGGTAACAACTAATCCTATAATAAAAGTAAATATATTAATATTCACTTAT
>CM047585.1:6881737-6991068 GCA_026184515.1 Peronosclerospora sorghi | reverse complement strand
GTAAGAAAAATCTTCCAGCCTGGTACCAATACGATGGTACCATGCATTTATGTCTCTAAAATACGGTGTGTGTGTATGTTTTCTGGGTAACTTCCGCATGCATGTGAAAATTGTTTCTATCCGGCTCCCAACTACTCGACAGGCATAAGCACACTGCTTTTTGTAAGCGATTCAGTGGATCGCCACGTCGTTTGCACGAGTGCGTTGCAGGCGGAGCCTCCACGCGTTCGAGAGAAGGAACAGGGTTCCAATGCAGTGCAGGATCTGGCTTCAGGAAGATCCTGTTGTCAACTCAACATACGGAGAGTGCATAAAAAACGTCTGGCTATTGCCGGGTCCAGTCCTACGTGCCATTACTCAATTGAGTCTCGAGCGGCAACTTCTCCGCCCCCATGAAGCTTCTACACGCCGTGCGCCTGGCCGCTGTCGCCGCCTCTCTCTTCTTCTATGATGCCTCGGCGCGGTCTCTGAAGTTGAGTCTCCATCCCGCTGCATTTGGAACTGCTCAAGACGCAGCGAGCATCCAGAGCGAAGATCGAATGTTTTCCAGTGGTAAAAAGCTCCTACCGACCGAAACAATAAGGCAGCGTTTAATTGATGAAGGAAAACGTCTTCCTTCACCAGCGATGATGCAACACTTAGAAGAGCACTTCTTCAAAGATAAGATGCTTAAAGAAATCCTCAAGCACCCGGAAGTACTTAGTCATTACAACGACGTCTTCGGAACGCTGAATGAAATTCCCCTTTCGACTGTCTTACTCTTCAAGTTCGATGCTGGACAGATCAAAACGATCATTGAGGGAGCAAAACGTAATAAAAACGTTGAATATCTTTTAAACTTTCTGAAACAAAGGATCACGGACAGCTCTTAACAAGGTTCGACCATCGCGACATCATCGTCCAACGCTGCTTTGACAATAGTGATCGAGTAAGTGGGGGGGGCCAAGGCCAACCCCCCCTGAATAAACATACTCTCCTCTTTTCACTACTGTTTTCGCCTTTCAGTCCATTTCGTCTTTTTGTTTCAAATTGTAGCTCCGGGCCGTCGTCGGTTACACACGTTGCTCTACATGGCGCATGCACACTCCGGTCCTCTTTCCAACGTTGAAGTGCACATTACTGCTTCATATGACCCTTTCGAGTATCAGCCGTCTCTTTTTACCGACGCTCAGCAACATGACACTCTGGCGCCAGAGTTGGATCTCGTTCTTTCTTGCTTGACCTTTTGTGCACATGGGACGGTAAGAAAAATTCGTCAGTGTAGGCGGATGGAAACGAACGACGACGAGCGACGCGGTCGTCGTCGTGTTATGAGCTTCTCACGAAGAATCCAATGGACTCTATCCTCCCCACCAAATCGACATCCAAGAGATTGCATCTGGCTGCCTCGACTTGGTCGTCAATTAGATTCTCCCCTTCGTTGGGGCACGGAAGACGCCGTGCTCGCAATTGTGCCGATGCCATCGAACGGCACATCGACGTCCACTACCTATCGATGCAGTGCTGTCACCGTTAAGACCAATTGACACGACAGTGTTGATTTTCATGTGTCGAGGATCGTGGAAAACGTTCCATGCAAAAAAGACTGACGAGCAGCAGGACGTGTGGGCTACAAGTCCACTCGTGAGAATCGAGTTAACCTCGTGGAATCACATATTGCTCATCTCGGTGCTTACGCCACTCGCACGGTTGCCAGCAACGGATGGGGGTCATAACTCAGTTAAGAGCACATTTACCTATCATTTTGTACGAGAAAGTCGAAAGGGATCGTCATTTATATATAAGACTCCACTGTTACTACGATTGCTTAGATTACGCTCAAGCGATAGAGGATCCTACGCTATAGTACCACCTACTGTCATACCGAATAACTAGACAGCAATCTATCGCGTACTCTGCCCCCAAGGTACGAACTCATCCTCTTTCCCCGAAGGGCCAGCGAGCGTCCGCCCGAACTGGATTTGCCCTTGAAATTCCACCAACGGGAGCGACCGTGACACAATCACGAGCCACACAAGCGCGACTCGTGATCGTCCCACGGTCGCACCCGTAGTTGGAACTTTCTTGACCAATGCTCTCACACGGATGAAACGCTCGTCCATGATGTACATAGTGACACGTGCGGCATATTGCAGCGCGTCGCTCAGTCGCGAGGTATTCGGGAGCTTGACATCGCCGTCCGGCACCGACGCGGCGGGATCGATGCTTGGTCGATCGAGTAGCACCGAGAGCTCTTACATGAGCGGGACAATCGCGTCAACGCGGCTCTTGACCACCGGATCGAGTACTGGACGCGGCCATCGAAAGGCTGCGCCCGCGCCTCGACGCAAACGAAGCCACCGACGACGCGCGCCGCCGTCCTATTTGACCACGCCCACGTGTGGGCATGAGTTTCACGACGAATGTATTGTACCCAAACTCAACGAGTCGCGCCGGTGTCCGACGTGTGGTCGCGTCCAGACGAACGCGTGACGTGCGGCATCAAGCATTGCACCGGACGCCGCCGCACGCTCGTTCCATGGTGTCGACTCAAGGAACAAGCAGCCCGACGTATTATCGCGCGCAATGTTCAATCCAAGCCCTGGAATGGCCGACAACGTCGCGCCGTCAAGAGTCACCGACGCGTTCAACGTGAAAAGAGCATCGGCGATAGCTTCGCGGGCACCAAAGACATTTGCTCCTCAATGGAAAAGTGCTCGATGCGCACCCTTTTGTATGCCCTCGAAGTCGCGCAACGGTGGCTGGCCGCGCCTTGTGTCAAAAGTTAAAGATTGCGCCGTACCAGAAAGACGTGCTGATGAAGTCGGGCAAAACGGTCGGGGGAGGGGATAGCTTCCGAAACCAGCAAGTTACTCGCCAAGCAAAAGCACGGGAAGCGCCGGATGCGAACCGTTTCGAACGTACAGTTGTCGCAGGATGCCTTCTGGTCCGTCCTGTCCAAATAACGCTCTCAAGCTTCGTGGGAAAAACAAAACAAACAAACGTCTTACGCTCCTCTTCGTTTCTCCTTTCCGTTCTGAGCCTGGTGCTGTGCAAAGTCCCGTTTCATAAAAGCCAACGCCTCGACCACGTCCTCCACGACTTGATACGCTGGATATTCCTCGTGATTCGCTGGCCCAGGGTGCATGCCCGTTAGCGTAAGCACCGACTTTCATCGACCGCCAGCTTGCTTCGCACCATAAATGTCCGTATGGGGCTTATCGCCCACCATGTAAATACGCTCCACGGCGTCATACTGCGCGTCCAGGAGCGTCGCGGCAAATGCAAACGACGTGCGCTGCGGCTTTCCATACAGTGTCTCTTGCAACTTGTGCCCCGTCGTGCGGGTAAAGAGCGTCTCCAAGAGAGCATGAAACGCGCCGGCCCCGTCGCGCGGGAGATGAAAGTCGCTCCACGTCCTGGAAATCCGAGCAGGTCGAGTAAAGGGGCACATGTTGGCGTGCCATCGCCTGGTACGGTGCGTCGTCCTACGAGTCCGTTCGGGGAGCAGAGGACATCCATGACAATCGGGAGTTCGCGGCTTCAGTACAATGGGATCAATGCGCACAAAGACTGCCCGAAACGCATGCAAGTCGAAGTGCCCTTGATGGTCCAGGGGCTCGAGCACGTGCACATCTGGATACATGGCGGGAACGTGGCGATCGAGTTGGTCCACGGTCACCACGTGCTGAAAGCCGTACGTCGTCAGGACGGTGCCGCGGTCGGCGCAGTCTTTGCCCACGGCCAAGACCAGGTCCTGACCGTGTTGACGCGCGAGCGCGCGCATGGGCGTGTGGCTCCTACACATGCGATCGCTCGGGATCGAGACGCCGTCGCGCAAGATCGCTTCCATCTGTCGCGCTTTCTTGGCTTTGAAGTAGCCCCCGCCATTCGTCATGATGGCAAACGGAAGGTTGGTCGCTTGTAACTCTTTCAAGACGTCGCGGTCTCCAGAGATCGGCGTCTTCCCACGAAGGAAGACGCCTTCCGCGTCAGGGAAGACGCCAACGTCGAGACGTCGCGAACGACGGGCGGCAAAGGCAGTGCGCACGTAACAACGCACGACGGAGTTTCGAGAGATATCATTGAGGCCCGACTTATAGTCCAGAACGACGTTGCGTAGGTACGGGATCGTGCACTTAATGGAATTCATACATAGATCAAGAGAATTCGAGTAGGTAACGGGATCGCATACTTAATCGAATTCATACATAGATCAAGATATATTTGCTTGGGCACGTCCTATTGCCACATACGCTTTGCCTATTGCCACCACATGCATACGTTCTGCCTATTGCCACATATAATTTCATGCGTCCCCTTGGCGGAGCTCAGGCTTTATCGTGGAGTTCAACTTCGATCCACAGCAGAAATGGACCATGAAGCACACTTTAACTAGAATCAGTAGCCATTTGGATGACTATGTTTGTGTTCTATTATTATTACAGTGAAAGTGAACATACACTTTCCAAAAAGCAGAAGGAATTCCACATCACAAGCACGAACATGGGACGACACCCGTTAAACTTTGCTATCTATCTCCAATCAGCTGGATAGATCCGCGAGCGGGCTCAGTATTCGATCCTTTACAAACAAGCTAGTCATCAAGTGCAAAAGTAATACAGGTGCCACTACCTCCTCTCAATTCGAGGAGCTTCCAGACAATTGAAACAACTGCTACGAAATGTGCGGCGAGATTGGCTATGAAAAAAACAGTCGAGAGATTCTCGTATTACGATGCTGTCAACTCCAACGACATGTCCGTGTACTGGCCTCTCATCTGGAAAGCCAAGAACGAGCGCATAAGGAAGAATGTATGTACGTGAAAGATGAAAACGTCAAAGCTCTACAGAAAAATGCTGTTCTTGAAGACGAGTTAAGTGGCCTTCGAGTAGAGAAGGATGTTTTGCTTAAGTGAATAAATAGGTTGGAGGCGCAGCGGGCTGAGGATGAACGGCTCGCAGAACACGCATCGCTAGCACAGGAGGAGCTGCTACATATACTAACGCAAAAACAACAGGCAGCATTGCTTCTGACTACTGGCAATTCTGCTAGACAGGACAAAAAAGGACACGAAAGGCACTCAACGAAACTGAAGTGCACTGCCGCCAGTTTGAAGTCGAGCTCGCTGCAGCTCACGCGCATGGTTTTTTACATCTTCAAAATGAAAGTGATTCGTTGAAGGCAGCACTGGATCCCACAATCTCGGGTGTTGCTGGTTTCGAAGCGCGGCGCGGCTTGGATATTTTTAACAACTTGATGGACCTGCCAAAACGCAGTCAGCGAATCACCAAAGCGCGCAATGCGACAGTACGTTGTCCCCACCAACATCCTACCTTTTTTCCCGTGCTAGACAAGCCGAACAATGTTATGAGCAGAAACACAGCTTTCATCAAATGGCACCACCTGATGATGTGGGGTCGTTCATGGCGAAGTCTGTCCAATCAGCACGGAAACACCTGACCACTTTCGGGAGTCCATAATACTAGTACGTAAGTAGAACGCGCCGTTGACAGTCGGTAAAAGCACATGTTCATTAAGTTATGCATTATCTCCGCTCCAAACTTTTTCCGCTCGTTCTCCCTTCTCTTAAAACTGACTCTTCTCTTCATTTGTCTTCTTCGGCACCTCTGAGTGGCTGACATAAGATAAATAATACGCATTCCATAATAATCCTACTACATTGGAAAATAGTACCTGCATTGACCCAGGTACGAAACGGAAGTTGATTAGCTGCGCTGACACCCAAATACCCCAGTTTGCCTTGGTTACGTTTGTCTGGGATAAGATGCGCGTTCCCTTCGAGCACCAAGACGGACGATGGAAATATGGGCAAGGACGTGGGAGCAAAGCATAATTGGTCCAATGCTAGTCGCTTGACAACAGCAGGAGCAGAAACCCCAGGTAGTCTGGTGCACATAAACCCGTACCAGACATGCAATATAGGCGAGATTACGCCACCACACAAGAAGATAAAGATGGCAGCGCGCTTGAAGTCAAATTGGCGTTTTTTCTCTTTCGTCTCCAGCACAAGTTGACAAAGGACGTCGCCCAATCCTGCGATGACACTACCTGTCACAATTTTAGTGCTCACGGGGTGCGTTTCCAGCAGCAGAGCGTACGAATTCCACACGCGACGAACAGAAGAAAACGACGACTCACGATGTGACTGAATATATAACAATGAAGGCTTAATTACTGGGCGTGCCCGTGATCTGAGCACAGACAACATCGAGATGTAGGTATTCGTCTACAAGCCTTCGATTTATGCTTTAGTCGCGGGCACGCCTATTGCCACATACGCTTTGCCTATTGCCACGTACGTTCTGCCTATTGCCACAACTTCTAAACCACTCTTTCACTTCTAAACCACTCTCCCATCTCCTATGTGGCGCCATCACGCTGACCCTGATGTCGTTCGTACCTGGTGCACCTATCTTCAACCTTTCCTGGATCGATGGAATCGTGAATTACCGGAACCCTTCTGTGATTATGTGGACCTTACAGACTAATTTGGATGTTGTTGCCATCATTCGAAGGCATCCTCGGCCGTAAATGTCACTGCTGCGTCAGTCATGCCGGACTGTTGATTATTTTGTACCTTTACAATAGTTTAATGAAAAAGATATTTCAAAAATCATATCTGATATAAAATTGTATGTGGCAATAGGCAGAACGTATGTGGGAATAGGCAAAGCGTATGTGGCAATAGGCGTGCCCTATTTGCTTAGGTACGGCATCACGACGACATGAATTCTGTACTAGGGGATGGTACCCGTCGTTCCGACGAACTGTTTCATTGAAATTTCATTGAAACTACAATATATCTACATTTACATTGAAACAAATAGAAAAGAGATCATTTTTTGCTTTCATAGATAGATCAAGATATTCGCTTTAGTTACGGGAGGACGACGATATGAATTCTGTTATTATATAGAAGAAACTAGCATAGTGCCCCGTTGTACCAACGGGGCAATAAATTTAATATTTGTAACACTGCAGAATGTAAATTGGGGTTGACCTGAGAAAAATGCAAAGTCACGGCAAATAGATGTACACTATATTCTATATTTTATCTAATTTGTGTTGAATGCGTGGCATGCATTCGAGAGCATACGCAGCGAAGGCTGGATGATGTTATACCGAGGCGTGAAACCTCCACTCGTGCAAGCCATGGTGTCGAAATCCCTTATGTTTGGACTGTATATTTTTTTACGATGAATAATTGATCCAAAAATTTGGAGAACGGTCAGGAATTAATTTAATCACAGCAGGGATGGCAGGCACATCGGAGGCGATTCCAGCCCCATTCGAGGTGAGAACAGGCCATTCTAAGAGGTTTCGATCCTTGCTCGAGCCTCACGACGCTTGTGTTTGTGAATGGCTCGTGGGGGACCCGATGCTCCCCGTGTCGTGCGTTATGACGGACACGGTTCCAGCCATTGGGCGGGTGTGTATCTTACCTGTATTCGCCCTTGTCGCGCACTCGGTCGTCGGGCGAGATTGTCGTGCGCTTCGAAGCAGACGTCACGGCGTCCACGGTCGACCTCTTTTCGAACGGACTCGAGCGGATCACGCGACCATTTATGTATATTGGCGTCCCGACCGAGGCACAGGGCGACGAAAGCGTCGAGGGGCATCTACGTCGCACCGTGCGACTCACCCGCGCTCCGCGAGAGCGTCGAGAAACAAAAGCAGACGCACCAAATGAACGAAGCCAAGCAATTTAGCATCGGGTGCGCACGGGCGTGGCCAAGATCTGCCTCGATGAAGTCGTCCCGAGTACCGAGACGGGCGGGACACTCGAGGTCGAGGATTTTGACAACGATCTCGAGCACAGCGCGCGCATCTTGTACATTCGTCGTGTACCCTGTGCCTGTCCCGTTGGGACACTCAGTTAAACCATCAAGAAAGTGGTACGTTCTTGCTTGCTTCCCTACGCGCGAGACGCGAGCCCTCGGGTGTTGTAGAGAGCCCAAACGTTGTTGCAGACTCCAAAGTTTAATCAAAAAATCTCAGGCGCGTATGACGCCATGGTTCACACAATAAATACGGCTTGAAAGAACACTACCGAGGCTTGTCAGCGATCTTAGGCCGCAATGGTCCAGGAAATATGTTATTTTTTATATTGCGTGGACCCCTTCGCGAGTTGTTTCCGGAAAGAGAATCCACAGCGACAACCATGACGAACGACCTCATCTATGGCGACGACTGCGACCCAAAGCCATCGAGCGGAAAGTTCAACTCTTGAGAAAAATAGTCTCTAATTAACCATTTAAAGATTCCGTGAATTATTACGAATACATTAATTACCTTCCTCCTCCTCCTCGTCCACTTCGCTATATTCACCGGCCAACACGCGACCTCCATTGACATTAACCATTGCAATAAATCAAAATTGTTAGCGCCTACGATCAGATTGAAGATGGACACGAAACCTCTAAGAGGCGAGTAGCTCCCGATTGCTTGTAAAGTTCAATTCGAAAGTTTTGTCCCTGAACACGACAATTTTAAATACTTCCTACAAATTTACTGACAGCACTTGTGCAACATACTGTAATGCACATGGCAGCACATGAGGCCTTGAGTTTGCGCTGGTACTCATCAATGTGTTTCGTCAAATCCTGAGCCGTCAAAACGTAAAAAGCGCCAGTACAACACTATCCCCTATAACAATAAATCTACGTACTCACCGCTATCTTTCGGTTGTTCTCTGCAACATGCTTTTCGTTCTGCTGAATGGACTTCCTTAGAAAAGGTCTACCCCACAACTTTTAACTATACCATAAAACATAATTCACACGAAACACACTGGTTTCTAACGGGTAACGTACATTTCATACTGCTACCAATGTCTCCTCGAGCTCCGGCAGCATAACCACCGCCTACTGAGCCGCCAATTCCACCACTTGCACCACCAGTGGCTTCACCACCGATACCACCACCAATGCCACCGCTTGCACCACCAGAAAGGCCACCCGGAGCTCCACCTGCAGCTCCACCGCCGACAGGCCGCCAATGCTATTGCTTCTCTCACGTACAAACAAATCTTGATGCTATCAAGCCCTGACCGGCGATCGAGAAAGTAACGGGATCCTCCCCATCAGCTGGGCACGGCATATGAGTGTCCAGAGACTGTTAACTTATCTCATGCCGGTAAGGGGATGTAAACATCTAAATTTCGACAGCTCCACTTTCCCATTTTGTAAAGACCTTGTCCAGTCCCGTGATGGCTGGACGGTATTTCATCCGTCTGAAATAATCGATAAATAAGTGTGCTGTGGATATACTGAAGGACGGGATGTCAGTGAAATACTTCACTTAGACGGTAGACGCGATGAGACGATATATACTTCAAACGATCATGGTCTTCCCACATCTTTCTTTGGTGAAATACTGTTTTGTATGATTCACAACCACGAACATCAAATAGAGCAAATAATCTAACAAAGTCGCTTCAGCTATTCGTTACATGCCACGGATTGCTTCCCCATCGCTGCTCCAACCTCCGCTGTAAATTTTGTCAGGTTGTTGACGCTTTTTGTGTCACCATGCAACGCTATAAAGTATAAGCTTCTAGAGAAGAAAGTCTTGAACCAATCCATTCTTGTAAAAACACGTGTCCATTGATCTTCGGCCCCTCAGCTTTAGGCGGTTTTTCTTGAGCCATTTTGAACCATTCATCTTGCTCCCTACCGTGGTCCGATCGTTCAAGCAGCTGATTATCAGTCGCAGCAACCTTGCAATTATAAAATCTTAAATACTCTACGAACTTGATGTACGATCGGCTTCACGTTAGAGATATATTATCCACCCACGAATACTCGAATAGACGCTGGAAACCACCATGCCTATCTTCATCAATGAGATCAGTCTTCCGGTCGTTTTCTTGAAGAAATACATTCCAGAAAAATCCATCGGTTCGTTAATACCCAATCCAAGTTTTCGTGCTTCTTTCGTGATGGCCGATGTATCACCTCCTCCCAAAACCGTGTCCAGTAGATCCTACTTAAGTGGACCGGTATCCATAGTCATGTCAATTCAGTGCTTGTCCGATACGTTGTCGCACTTCGACCGATGGAGAGCAGATGACCACAGTTTTCAATCACTGTTTAACTTTGCGCTTATGTGACTTCTCAATCCACAAAGTTGAATGCTTTATTTAAACCGTGATTCTCTTATCCTGTATATAAACTTCTCGTCTTCAAAATTGTCGCCGCAAATGCTGATCCGACCGGTGCTGTAATGGGGTGCCATTACATAATTGATATTCAAGATAGAATATCACAGTTTAATTTCAGACGCGTTGTCTGAAATTTAAATAAGAGATTATAAGTTATTATAATCTAAGAAGGAAAAGTCGATTCGGTATAAATACCGAATCTTGCAGGTTAACTAATAGTACAGTTAGTTAAAGACTTGATATTATTATATTAATTAGTTAGTTACTATACTATTAGCCTCTAAACCACCCATTAAATAAAGACTCTTAACTTTGCGTTCTTAGACCTAAGTGAATATTCATATATTTACTATTAGTATAGGATTAGTTGTTATCAACTAATCCTGCCCTATTGTATTGCGCGCTTCCTCGCACAAATACAGTGTAAGCCCGTAACAGGATCAGTCCTGTTACACCTGGTAGCACTTTGTGGTCCGTGTTAACGACCACAGCTCCGTTCTGCTAGTTAACTATTGGAGCGAAGATTAAGAGCCGCTCGGCATCATGTCGCGAGACATGACGACTGCCGAGCGAGAAAGAACGCTGGAAGAGGTGAATAAACACTTCCCTAACTTCTCGTCGCGTAGTAAAGACGCGACGGTGGAAATGGTTCGGTCTATGGGGACCGACATCATTACCTTCCTCCAGAGTAAGTCCCCGGAGGAAGTGATACAGGTGGTGAATCGCTTTAGGCGAAACCACCTAGAAAAGTCAGAACGGCCCGCGCCAGAGGCAGCGCGGACCGCATCAGCACCTTCAACGCATAGCGTTGAAGTGGTAAAGGCGCGAGTACCGCCCTTTACCGGCAAAGGGGGCGAGCCCCTTCGTAGATGGTTCGCAGAGGTGGAAGATGCCATCTCTGCGCCAAATATTGTTGACGAACGTCAACAGGCGTACTTCGCCACAACATGTCTAGGCGGCAGAGCCAGGGCATGGGCGATGAGTCGCGGAGCCACTGATGACTCTGCGTTCCTTACTTATAAGGAATTTAAAGCTGAGCTAAAGCTCAACTTTGAAGCTCCAGAAATGGAGCTAAGTAGTCGGCAGGAGTTTATGGAACTCCAGCAAGGTAAGCTTGACCTTCAAGCTTACGCTCAGAAGACGCAATATTTGCTGTCAAATATTGTGTATGAGCCGGTGCCCCCTGCTATGCAGGTCACTGGCTTCATGAAGGGACTCAATGATGGTCCCGTCAAACAAAGTCTCTACCGGCACCCGCCAGATACTCTGAGGGTTGCCATTGATATGAGCATCCGTGAGGAGTTCAGCATGCGATCAGCGTCATCGCATGCTGGGTACAGCCGAAGGGCTCAACAGCCCTTCGCTTTTGACATGCCGCAACGGCATGTCAACAATCAGCAGTCAGGCAGACGAAGCTCACACTTCGTCCCAAGAAACAGCTACCCGCGCCAGAGCATGGGCGGTGGAGGTCCAGAGCCGATGGAACTATCGGTTGCGGTTGCTTCGAACACGAAGCAACCGAAATTTAAGAAGAATATTCGCTGCAATAGATGCGCGAAAATGGGGCATTTTGCCCATGAGTGTATGGCACCGCGCCCGGTGCCACGCAGTCAGCGGACGGAACCGTCCGCTGCACGGCGACACCAACAAGGGCATCACCCTGTTGGTGCAAAAAAACGAAAATCGCCAGTAGGGGCGGGGCGCACTACTGGGAATGTTATCCCATATGCCGACATAGGGCATGTGAGGGTAATATCCCCAGACGGGACTATGTCCTGTCAAAAGGTGCAGGGTGACGGTAACCCTCTTATCACCCTGGAGGTTAAGCCGCACGGGAGCGATGTCCCCATGCGAGCTTTGTTTGACACAGGAGCGTCAAACAATTTCGTTAGAACTCAGAGTCTAACGCTGTTGAGCTTCGTGAAGGTAGAAACCCCACGAAGTATGTTGTCAGTCCGGTTAGCAACAGGTGCAACCGTGACTATCCCAAAGCGTGTGATTAAAACACGCTTGGAGTTGAATGAACTGTCATTCGAGGATGAATTCATCGTCCTCGGTTTAGATGACAAGTTCGATGTGATACTTGGAATCCCATGGATGTCCAAGTTTAAACCTTCGATCGACTGGGTTAACCTATCGATCGACTGCGGCGGATGCACAGGATCTGATCACCCTGTGTGTAATCCGGCTGTATCAGAGGATACAACCGCAGCGTCAGACAGTCTGGTGAGTAGCGATGGCACCACCAGGTCTGTTCTGACACGATCAGCGGAAGGTACCTCCGCTGGTGAGAGTCCATAGGGACCACCACACGCAACAGAAGAGTCGTTGCGTGTTGGAGAGAAACATTCCACGGGTGATAAAGACCACCGTGAGAATGAAGTGATATCCACGGTGGGAAACACCCACCGTGAGAATGAAATATTATCCACAGTAGGAAACACCCACTGTGCGACCGAAGGTTCCAACACGACGAATGAATTCCGTGTTGATGAGAGTGAACTCACGATCAAGTGCAATCGTGAGCACAACTCCGTGGTGGCCAGTGCCCACCACGTTGCGTTAGCCATTCACACGGGTGATAAAGACCACCGTGTCGAAGAAAAGGCGGCCGATCCGACCAGCACATCTGATCGCCAAAATTCCATGGTAGGCAGTGGCCACCATAATGATGGGTATTCTCACACGGTGAATCGTAATCAACGTGTAGCAGTCAATCCGACGAGTGCGTCTGATTGCATGGGCAGTTCCGTCGAGACGATCAACGTCTTGACGCAAACGGAGACCGGATTAGCTACCCAGTCTCTGTTGATGGAACACCCTCCTAAAGAAGGTTCGGGGGTGATGGCTCTTCCAGTGCTAAGCTGGAAGAAGTTTATGAAGAGCTTGCACGATGATCAGATCGAACAGATCTGTATCACTGTTGCAACAGATGATGTAGTGGATATTCGTGAACGAATATCCACGTTACAAGTGGAAAACATTGGGAAAGAGGTTCCCAATGATCAAACAAAAGTTCAGCGCTTTGAAGCGCAGATCTGGGAGTCACTTAAAGCGAACTCCCCATTTTATGAGGTACTTCAGGAATACGCTGACGTATTCCCAGAAGAAGTACCTAGCGAGCTCCCTAAGGATAAGGGAACTCGTCATGAAATTGACCTCGTGCCAGGCACGAAGTATTGTGTTACGCGGCAATGGCCGTTGCCGCGTGATCAGGTAAAAGCTATCAACGAGTTTTTCGAAGCTCGTCGTAAATCAGGCCAAGTGCGGGAGTCTACCTCATTGCACTCTACCCCCACCTTTTGTTTGAAGAAGTCCACAGGTGGGTGGAGAATCGTTCACGCTTACAACAAGCTGAACGCAGCGACGGTACCGGCACAGACACCGATACCGCGGAAGGATGTCATCATAGATAGCATGTGCGGGAGCACCATCTTTAGTGCTCACGATCTAAGAGATATATTTTATCAAATCCTAATGCGTGAGAAGGATATTCCTCTCACGGCAGTAAGCACCCCAAGCGGCATGCTTCGGGAGTGGCTTGTTATGCCAAAGGAGCTTCGAAATGCCCCTGCAACGTTTAACAGATGTGTAACGCATCTATTACGCCCGGTGCGAGAATTCGCACCGAGTTATTTTGACGACGTGTTCATCCATAGTAAGGGTGAACACGATAAAAGCGATGTAGATGTCCATAGGGAGAATCTACGTCGAGTGTTAGAGCTTATGCGTAAGCATAAGCTCTATGCAAATCTGAAGAAGTGCACCTTTGGTGCACCTGAGATACCCGTTCTTGGATGCTTTGTGGGCAAGAACTGGGTGCGTCCTGATCCAGAAAAGATCAGGGTGATCGTTGAATGGCCTACGCCAAACAACGTTAAGGAACTTCAAAAGTTCCTTGGGTTGGCAACATATTTGCACAAGTATTCGTGCAACTATGCTGGGTTGATACGGACTCTTTCTCAATTACTTAAGAAAGATGTCGAATGGCATTGGGATACCCAATGTCAAGATGCTTTTGATGCAGTCAAGAAAAGCTTGACTGAAGCGCCTGTCTTGGCTATAGCCGATAACGAGAGTCCGTTCCACGGTTTGCGACGCGAGCGATTTCGCTATCGGCTGTGCTTTGATGCAGCGTGATCACGAGGATCGTGATCGCGTAATCTGCTATCAATAGCGTCAGTTGCGCCCAGCCGAGCGTAACTATCCAGTGCATGACAAGGAACTCCTTGCCATGAAGTACGCACTGGCTAAGTTTCGGATCTATCTATTGGGAGATAGACCGTTTGTGGTTTACACGGACCATGCGTCGCTACCCACGGCCGTGAATTCACCACACATTTCTCAAAGAATGGATCGATGGCTGTCATTCTTTGCTGAGTACAACTTTACGGTTGAATACAAACCCGGAAAGTTGAACGTGATAGCAGATGCGCTATCACGAAGGCCCGATTACGAGATGAAACCGTCCGTAACCGAAGAGTCCAGTGCAAACGCGATCCGTTGAACTGCTTTGTCGTCGTCAATTATACGACAAGTACGCGAGGCGTACAAAACAGACGAGGAGACACGTATGTTGATTGATTACTTACGTAATCAATCAAGTGAGAAACGCGACGAACTCCCAGAGTTCTTCCGCGCTTGCGTGCATCGATATCGACTGCACGATGGTATGCTGCTTTACAGCACATACCAAAAATATGAAAGTCGCATCGTGGTTCCAAACGACGATGATCTCAAACATCAAATAATGTTTGAGTATCATGATGCACCGATTTCGGGGCATCAAGGTCGAGAGAAGACATACGCTTCTCTCGCACGTGACTTTTACTGGCGAAACCAGTACAAGTGGGTACGGAAATACGTACGCGCTCGCGAGATTTGCCAGCGCGTTAAGCCTGCGCAGTCTGCACAGGCTCCGCTGCAATCTCTGCCGGTTCCGACAGAGTGTTGGAAGTCCATTTCAATGGACTTCGTATTCGGTCTTCCACCCGACAATAGTCGAAAGACCGGAATAGTGGTCTTTGTAGACCGTTTCAGTAAGATGGTACATCTTACTACAGTATCAGCGAATGTAACCTCCGCTCAAACAGCGCGGATATTCGTTGATACGGTATTCCGTTTGCACGGAATGCCGGAAGACATTGTCTCGGATCAAGATCCGAGATTAACAGGATGTTTCTGGCAAGAAACGTTCTCATCGTTGGGAACCCAGTTGAAGATGTCCACTGCGGACCATCCGGAAACGGATGGGCAGACGGAACGGGTTAACCGCGTTCTCGGATACATGCTGCGATCATACGCACATGGCTTTGAACAGTGGAGTGACTACCTGCCACTCACTGAGTTCGCGATTAACAATTCGGTGCATGCTTCAACTAAGCATACACCGTTCTACGTGAATGCCTTAAGGCATCCACGAACCCCAGCTTTACTTAGCGGTACGCCAAATCTAAGTGGGGGAGGACCCGCTCAAATTTTGAGCGAGTCAATGCGCAATTTGCGACTGCAGCTTGTGAACAAAACGATGTCCTTTCTACTGAAAATACAGTAGAAGCGGAAGCAGCTTCAATTGAAACTGAAGCTGCATATGATGAATATGTGTCTGCAGCAATGGCTGCAGACAATGAGGACAATGCACCTACTGCAGATAAAGCAGTAGATGAATTCGTATTACAGCGCCAAACTGTAATACGCTATGTAAAAGATGCACTTGCCTCTGCTTTTGATAAGCAGAAGCAAAATGCAGATAAACAAGGAAGGAAGAACAAAAACTCCTTTGTTAAAGGTGAATTAGTAATATTAAGTACTACTAATTTGCCTACACATGCAATAAGCAACTTCCCTACACGGAAGTTGTTTCCTAAGTACATTGGACCCTTCAAGGTCCAAGAGATTCGGGGGAATGCCTATACCTTAGACATTCCCACAGCAATGCGGCTTCACCCAACATTCTATGTTGGGCGGCTCAAGCCGTATCACTCGTCTTCGTCTTACGACGAGACGCAGAACCACGGAAGATACCGTGCTTCTCCAAGTCTCCCAAGAGAGACTTGTAATCGGCCTCCAGCCGTTGGTGAGCAGAGCGGAGAGTCGTTACCTCCGCCTTCGACTGCTCAAGATCAGCCGTGCGCCGATCGAGCTCTCCCTTATAGCGGGAAAGCTCAATGTACAGAAAATAATTCTTCTTCTGGAGTGCAGTGTGCTCCCCGAGGATGTCACGGACATCCTCGCGAAGAGACCGATATGTCTTCGCACAGTGAGACATATCGCTGCTCAAGGAGGAATAACCCTCCTCCAGCTTGCGGAGCGAAGAACCATGCTCCGCAACAACAACGGCGAGGGAATTCTCAACCTCCGCCGCCCCTGATTGATAATCAGGGGAATAAGCGATATATCCTCGAGCGCTTGATCTCGAAGCGCTCGGTGCCTTTGAAGAAGGGGCAGCGTACCGAGTACTTGGTACGCTGGCTGGGATATACCCAAGAGTTCGACTCTTGGGAGCCGATTGAGGTTCTGAGGGCCGACGCCCCAGACCTTTTGACTGAGTTTGAGAAGAAGTCTCAAACTCATAATGCGAAGTAGCATCAATAGTAGGTGTTGATGCATTCAGGGTATCAATTAAACACTGAATTTTGGCGGGTACGGAAAAGCCACCGTATCCCCGCAACTCCTCCTCTGACAGACGAGGGGCGCTCTGCGTACACCGCGGGCAAACTAGGTGAGAAGGGACACCACACTTTAACCCTTCTTTGATGCAAGCAAAATGGATGTATTCCATTTTGCCTGTTCGTGAGTGCTTTAAAAAGCGCTCGCGCATTACGTGAACTTTATTCACGTAATCATCTGGGCTTTTGTTGTAGTTGTCAACAAAAGCATTCCAACTCTGAGTCAGGACGTCTTTATCGTCCCTGTTCCTCCTTGACCCTTTCCGGCTCGAATAATATCGAACCTGGAAAAAGAGGTCAATAAAGTACAGACGTCTATCGTCTGTACTTCGATCGAATCGACGTGACTGGATCTCTTCGCAGTCACCAGCATGTTGATATCGAACTACGCATACTGGCAGTCCCGTTTACGAGACCGCCACTGTTGGGGGCAATAGCCCATCCAGGGGTCCAAAACCCCACTCTGTACGGAGCATGTGGTTCCGTACGATGATACGCTTTAGAAGCGGTAGCCGCCGCTTCTGGTCGAGCTCTTTTAGCAGGCGGAGCACCGCCTGCTTCAACACCACGCGCCGGGGTTAAATCACCCCGACGTGGAGAAATACTTCCAGGTGGGGCTCTGCGTCCCGCAACCACCTGTGATAATCATTGTCGTTGTCATAGCTGACAGCGACGCCAGAGTCGTAATCGCTGTTAGGCGATGAGCACCTAGCGAGTTTGGACTCGCTAGATCCTTTAGTGGGGACATCAGTATCCCCATCACTTTGTTCGGAGTCAGAACTCCCGAACATGGCCCTCTTGGCAACACGCCATTTGGAAGTTGCCATCATGCGAGATGTTGCATTAGCAACATCTCCCTGTTCCTTGCCAGATGCCGCCTTAGCAGCATCTGTGGTCGATGACGGTACGTCTTCCGACCTTTGTGTAGTTGCCGCTGCTAATGCAGCGTCACCGTTGTCACTCAACACCTCAGCACCTAGTGCTGAGGCGGAGGAAGAAGCTCCTTCAATGTTTTCAGCAGCGCTCTTTAGAGCGCCGCCGCGTGCTTTGACCATCGAGTCGATGGTCAATCCGTTGGTGAATGAGAAATTCCGACCAACAAGTGCCACCCATGATTGGCCAAAATAAGAATTATTATTGGCCAACCACCTTAAGTGGGGGGTGATGTAATGGGGTGCCATTACATCATTGATATTCAAGTTAGAATATCACAGTTTAATTTCAGACGCGTTGTCTGAAATTTAAATAAGAGATTATAAGTTATTATAGTCTAAGAAGGAAAAGTCGATTCGGTATAAATACCGAATCTTGCAGGTTAACTAATAGTATAGTTGGTTGAATACTTGATATTATTATACTAATTAGGTAGTTACTATACTATTAGCCTCTAAACCACCCATTAAATAAACACTCTTAATTTTGCGTTCTAAGACTAAAGTGAATATTAATATATTTACTTTTATTATAGGATTAGTTGTTACCAACTAATCCTGCCCTAATTGTATTGCGCGCTTCCTCGCAAGATACAGTGTAAGCCAGTAACAGGATCAGTCCTGTTACAGGTGCCGTCAACATTCATCATACATCTGCCAGTACGTCATAGCATGCAAGAATTAACTAAAGAGTAATAGTCCTACCTTTGAAAAGTCTTCTCCTTGCACCACGAAATCCTTGATGACGCGGTGGAACGTGAATCCCCTGTAGCTGTTTGCCTTACGCAACAAAAAAGTGATCAAATTCACGGAACATAAATCAAATAGTATAAGCTCACCATCGACAACAATTCGGGCTCCTTGTGCGCGTCTTAACAGGTGGCGTAATGAGCGGAGCCGCCCTGCCACGTCGCAATTTAATCGCCTGCAAAATGTCGGCATGTAAAGCTGCTATTTCTAACCAATGATAAAGTCGAATAGTTTTTTTACTTAAGTCTAAAAGCGCTATTTGTAACCAATTAATAGAAATCGGTAGTACAGTTCGACTTCGCTTAGGTTCGGTATCGCGTACTTAATTGAATTTTATACATAGATCAAGATATTTTCTTAGGTGCGGGAGCGTGCAGGGATTACGACATGAATTCTGTTATTATATAGACTAGGATGGGCCCCGTAGTACCGACGAACTGTTTCATTGTAATTTCATTAAAGATACTGTATATAAATCTACATTAACCTTTAAAAAAAGTAAGATTTTATTTTTTGGTGTTAGCGACTGCGTGCAATGTCGAATATTGGTAGTGGGCAGGTATTGTTCAATTACTATACTCGCTATAATGCCGTACGAACAGACGATTATTTCTATAAGCGCTTCAGTCAACCCTCTCTATAACATCCCCGATTGTATACCACATTTCTGCCTGTTATAGCGAGTGGATCTTACTCACATATAAAATCCTCAGATTTTATTAACTGTATTGGATGTTATAGGCGAATTTTCAAACAGAAGGTTTTCTCAGGGCTAGTGGTGTGAGCATTCTGCCAGCTACAATACTAATTTAACTACCCTGCTGAACCGGAGCGACCTTTTCAATCCTCATCACGCCCTTTGCCTTTGTTGCGCCTGAAAAAGTCAATCAAGGTTATCTGCTTCGAGGTCGAGACCTTGCTAGAGAGGACAAAACGGCGGAATTGACGCAGCTGCAGATCCAGCCCCTCTGCCCTTTCATACCCAGATGCTCTTCCTTCGAGGCCACTAAGGAGGATGTCCACAGCCTCCTGCATTTGGCCCCAGGTCACCGGCACCGGGGCCTCCTCCTCTCCACTGTCCTCCTCTCCACTGTCCTCATCTTCGCCCTCCACCGCGTTTTGCTCGCTTTGAGGAGAGACTTCAGCCAGAATCTCTTCATCAGTAAGGCTTTCGATGACCGGCAGGGACATTTCAGCCTCCAGGTAGGATTGTGCTTCCATCGGCTGGTAAATGTAATCATGAGGGATCCGGTCAAGGAGTTGAGAGACCTGGCGAACCGGATCAATTTCTTCCTCATTAAGCAAGGAATTGATTTCCACGGGACGATAGCGGGATCCTAAAATCCCTGTTTTTTTCAGCAATTGGCAATTGTTGTGGGCTGGACGTCATTCCACGCCTCAACAAGCATGTTGATGGCTTGGCGAAGGTTAAACTTCGTTTTACCAGTAAATGGATGCTCGCCCGTCGTCTCAAACCTGTCCAGTAAGTACTCTATGTACCTCGCCTTGAACGTTGCCTTAAAATTAGAAATAATACCAGCATCCGCTGGTTGCAGGTGAGAGGTTGTGTTTGGTATCAGATAGTGAACCTGAAAAGGACTCATTTTAGCATGTGAAAATTCTGTCAGACTCTGATCGCCACCACGAGATCACCTTTATGTTGGTGAGTTGACCATATTCCTCGACCGCGTGGGGACTGACATTATCAACAAAAAGCAAGATCTTACGATATTCGCGTCGGAATTTGCGGTTCATTTCAAGGATCCATGACTTAAAAATATCGCTTCACATCCATGCTTTGTTATTATTGTAGTACTTGACATGCGCTAGCTTTGTCATGTCCACGTTCCGGTTGCAACGGGGTTTGGCCGCTTTCCCGATGACTAATGGATTGAGTTTTTCAGATCCTCGGCAACATTTTAAGAGATAAAATGAATAAAAAAAAACAGACACCAAGGTCACAGAACCACTAACCAGAGGCATTGCACGCCAGCAGAATTGTAATTCTGGCCTTGTCCTTCTTAAAACCTTTCTCAACAGACTGGGCAAGTGTCTTGTTGGGGGACATACGGAAAAGCAGCCCAGTTTCATCACAATTGAAAACATCATTAAGGGCATAGTTTCCAGTAATATCTTGGAGTTCAAGGCGGAATGCAGTCAGATCTTGAATCGGGGAACTCTCAGCCTCTCCGTATAGACGGTAGGACTTTATGTTGTGGCGTGACTTGAATCGCTGAAGCCACCCGTCAGACGCAGAGAACTCCTTCCGCGTGGGGGTATTAATTCGAAGGGACTCGGCAAAGAAAATTGCCTTGGCAATTACGAGAGCGTCAGTGAGCACCACATTATTGGACCTCATCTGGACAAACCAGATCTTGATAGCCTTGTCCAACTGCTGACGCGTGGTAAAGTTAGCAATATCATTAAGGTGCGTGATGAGGAGAGCACTAAAGAAGGCACCCACCTCAGGGAAATCACACACGCGTAGTTTTTTGCGTTGAGGATCGGCATAGCCTGCTGTAGCCTCGATGGCAGCTTGTAAAATTTTTTCCCTCTCGCGGATGATACCTGTAACAGTTTTACGGCTGGCGAGGTTGAATTTCACCCTAATCTGTTTATGGGTAAGAGAAGGATGGCTCTCATGGTAGTCCAAAATTGCCTTATTTGTTTCTAAAGGTATGGCCTGTCTTGTTTTCGGTGGCATTTTGGTGCTGGGAAAAATGTACCTGATGTGATGCCGTAACAAAATACAGGACTGTGGTACACCTGTGTGGGCTGAGTGATGGCTGATGGGTGGGATACTGAGCTCCCCTTTTATATATCTGATTGTTTTGGTAAATCTATACAGTAAAACAACAGTTCAGAAGCATTTTGAGGCTTTCTATGGCATTCTGGTAACCAATTCTAAAATACTACAAATTTAGTGCCTCTTATAGCAAGGGTAACGATGTATAAAACGTATATTCTTGCACGGATCTTGCTCTTATAAATGGAATGCTCTTATAGAGAGAGGATTTTTGCTGGCGGAAATCCGTATGGTCCTGGAAATGGCTCTTATAGTGGATGGCTCTTATAACAGTGGCTCTTATAGAGAGGGTTGACTGTATTTGTAATATTTGTAATAACCAATGATAAAGTCGAATTCAATTATTAGTATTAAAGTTAGTTACCACCTTACTTACTACAATATATGAGACACCGTTTTATTAAAGTTAGTTACCACATTACTTCCTACAATATACGAGACACGTCTAGGGGATGGTACCCGTCGTTCCGACGAACTGTCATTGAAATTTCACGGAAACTACAGTATAACTTCATTTACTTTGAAACCACAAAGAAAGACAGTTTATATTATATTATATTATTTTCCCAGTGCAAATTTATCAATGCAAGACGTAGCTGCAACATAGTCCTTCGGAGTCCGTCCATCACGATCCACGTGGTCGGGGTCAGCCCTATAGAATGCGGAGCATCAAAGTATAGACATAGACTTAAACCCTAATTTGGGTCATCTTTGTGCTTAAAATCTGTTAGTGGAGTCTATCAACTCATTGGCAATGCCAGGTTCCACAGCAGAATGACCGGCAGTTTGGACCACACGGAAATCAGCCTCTGGAAAAACCTTATGAAAGTCCCACGCCGTATTCATCGTGCACACAACATCGTATCTTGAACAAAAAATTACATTATCTCGGTCACGTGGCAGAAAAACGTTTCTACGCCACGTACCTTCCTTGAACAATCACGGTAGGAATATGACGAATCTTGTCGACATTGTTATTGAGAAACTCGTCGTGCAGGAAGAACCCCTTGTTCGTAAAGTAATGGTTTTCAATGCAAGCAAAGGCTTCTGCAAACTTTTCGTCATCCGTCGCCTTGTCCGCAGCATTCCTCTATAGCCAACACATCAAAAATTAAAAAAAATCCAAACCAACTGATACAAACTTTTCCCGGAGGAACTAAGTTGCTCGTCGTCTTCTCCCATGTCGTCCACTCCACAGCGTCAGGAATGCGAATCGTGGGATCGTCACTTGTTAGACGTTTATGGTACGCAAGCAGGAAATTATCTCGTTCGTCTTCGGGTATAGCGTCACGATATGCTTCCCACCGATCAGGATATATAAAATTCGCCCCCTGCTGATAGTAAAAGTTAATCTCCTCTTTGCGCAAGTGGAAAATCCCTCGTAACACCAATTCCGTCACTTGCTCAGGATGTTCAATAGCATAAGCGATAGACAATGTGATGCCCCAAGATCCCCCAAACACCTGCCACTTGTCAATACCTAACTGACGTCGCAACTTTTCCATATCTTCTACCAAATGCCGCGTTGTATTCTCTCACCAATAAAGAGCCTAAACAACATGTCCAACCTCAGCATGTGCACTGTACTATCCATCGCATTATTACAAAGACTTACTGAACGTTGTCACCTTCGCCCATCATGAGGTCCGTGTTCGCGTCGTCCAACGTGTCGAGCTTGTCCTTGAGGGCCTTCCTCTGTTCAAGAATCTCGTGCAGCCTTGCGTTGTTGCGGCCAATACGTTTCAAGCGCTGGACTAATGACGTTACGCCATCGTTCACCCATGGGTCTGACGCTGCATTTTCTCCTGTAGATCCACCGACGGCACAATAGTAAGGTATACAATAACTTTCTCCTCCAAGCTTCTGCAAACCCTTACCTTTTCGACAAATGATCCAATCGTCTTGCTCCAAAAGTAGTAAATCGAAGAATGAAACCGAAGGTAGGGGGGTTTTGTCGACCCTAACCTCGAGAAGAACTGAATTCCATACAAAACGACTGTTGAAATTTGCAATACGTTTGTCATAGTGTCATGACGTGCGTACAGTTGAATTTCGGCTAGGTACGGGATCGCGTACTTAATTGAATTTTATACTTAGATCAAGATATTCGCTTAGGTGCGGGAGCGCGCATGCATCGACGACATGGATTCTGTTATTATATAGTAGACTAGCATGGTACCCCGTTGTACCAACGTGGCGATTGCCTGAAACACATTAATTTAAATCCACTTAAAATGCCATTATGCTTAAAACGTGACACGTTATTCTGACTAACGAAACCGAATAGTGAAGTACAGTAGCACGAAGGCCACTAAGACGAATATAATGAGGTAGAGCATGTGTTACGGGTCCCATCCCCTAGGGGATGGGACCCGTCATATCGACGGGGCAGCGAATAAAAAACGTCTGTCCGTCTAAAAAACTTTCCCCATGTATTTCCAGGGTTAGGGTAGCGAAAACATATACTATACATTATACTAATGTGGTCACAATACTTGGGTCGCACGCTGTTACTGCAAGCAGTAACGGCGTGCGACCACTGTACCCCGTCGTACCGACGGGGAGGAGGGTATATAAGGTAAAGTCATAGAAGCAACTACGTGACCGGGAACGTCACAGGGAGGAAAACTTTTAAATAGATGTAAAAAGCGCCATTTCTAGACAATTATTTACGATTTAATACTGATCTTCATGCCAATTGTACTACCACGGATTAGTGCGATTTTTGAAGCCAAAATTATATTTTATGTTTTTTTATAATGGCATGTCATAGTGTCATGACGTGCGTACAGTTGAATTTCGGCTAGGTACTGGATCGCGTACTTAATTGAATTTTATACTTAGATCAAGTTATTCGCTTAGGTGCGGGAGCGCGCATGCATCGACGACATGAATTCTGTTATTATATAGTAGACTAGGGGATGGTACCCGTCGTACCGACGAACTGTCATTGAAATTTCATTGAAACTAAAGTATATCTACATTTACTTTGAAAGAAAAAGATAGTTTTTTTTGAGGGTGCGTTTTTACCGTAGTAGTATAAGTAGTGATGTGCGACACATCACCAGTTATGTATCTAAGCTTAGTAATGCTGTTTTTCTCGTTAATTTTTTGTGGCATTAAAGTAGGCACCGGAGTATACGTACAGTATACATATTTTATGGCACCGTGATGAACACAAATTTAATTATTTTGAGTGACTCGTTAAGTATAACGAATACCTCCACCATCCTCCATGAGCTCCGCCAGATGCACCAATGCCACCGCTTGCACCACCGGAGAGGCCAACCCTCCGGTTCCGACGCATTCGTTTGTTGGATAATTACTTTAGGAGAGATGACGACCGATTTTCTTCGTGACACACAGCTGAAGGGGTATCACTGCTAGCATAACTACGTCTGCCTGTCCGAATATCGAAGCCAGTTACTCTAATAAGTTTCAACATATTATGCGTGGCGCTGCTCTGTGATGGTAGCTTCAACATCATGTTTTAAGAGTGTGAATTCACCTTCAAGAATGAGCATCTGTTGTCTGATTGTTTCTATTTTCAACTTCACGAAGGGGATGCCAAAATACTGGTGCAGTGCTTTCAGTCCGTAGCAATTTAGCAGTGAACACTCAAGATACATCAATTCCTTCGGTCGTCTCCAATATTACTGTTTCGGTCGATTGCTTATTCCGTACAGAAATTGCTGAATATCTTCTTTAAAAATCTTGCGTTGTGCTCCTCAACTTAAAAAAACACCTACAACGTCGTAATATTCCCCGTTACAATATCCACTTAAAGTTAATTAATTTCCAATTTACCCGGTACAATATCAGTTAAAGTTAATGAATTTCCAATTTACCCGGTACACTATCCAGATGCTTTTTTACATAATCAAAAGTATCCCACTTAGTAATATCCAATAGAAAGATCACGCCATGCGTTTCTTGGTACACATCGACGTTTGAAGCGTCCACAATGGTCATTGAGTGAATTCCAGTTGGATTCCCACCAGCTGCAGCGGTAGTAAAAAAATTAGCCTATAGACCTTCGCGCTTCTTTCCTTTACTTAAAGCATTCTCTGAGTTTGTAGCCTCGTTTTTCTCCCTCGTTCTCCCCTTCAAGCAGAGAGCCTCCTAATAATCTCTCACCTCCAGGGATACCTCCTCTTAATCCACCGGCGGCTCCACCGGCTCCACCGGATCCTTGCACACCTCAATTGTCAACACGTTTTTCCTCTCCTCGAGTTCAGCCACTATAGCACCGTGCTGCGACTGAAGTTTCTCCAACTGCACATTCTGTGCAGATAACCGCTCTTCGAGCGCAGACTTCTCGTCCCGCAAAGCACTCACCTCGTCATCCACTCCGACTTTACGACCCTTCTAGTGCTGCCTTTGTGACGTGCAACTGTTCTGTCAGCGCCAACAGCTCGCTCTACAACTGCGCCATACGTTCATCTTTCGTGTCGCATAGCGCTACTGCTTCCGAATGTTCACTTTTTAGTGTAGACACCTTGTATGTCAGCACGTTTTTCCTCTCCTCGAGTTCGGCCACCACATCACCCTGCTGCGACTGAAGTTTCTCCAACTGCGCACTCTGTGCAGCTAACCGCTCTTCTAGCACAGACTTCTCGTTCCGCAAAGCACTCACGTCAACAGCACCGACATTGAAAGTTTAATGGAATTCGACCGCGCTAAGTATGTATGGATGGCCGACTTGAAGTGCGCGCATGGCTACGCACACCGTCGTCTCCCCCGCCTTTGCTGCCCGTGGATCAAGGCATTGTCCTTGACGATAACCTGAATGAGGAAGCGTTTATTCGGATGCTCGAAGAGTCGTTAAAGCAGCATGTAGCGCAGCTCGAAGCGCTTTTTCTTGTTCTACTTCCGCCTTCAAATCTTCGGTCATGACGTTGTGGCTCACATGCTGACCCTGTTGCATTTGATGCTGCATAAGTTTTTCATGAAGACGCAGTTGTTGCATCTGCTATTGCTGATAGAGCTGTTGCACTGTTTCAGCGTTGTGCGCCTGCAGATATTGTTGCTGCTGAAAAAGATGCAGCTGGCGATGACGTACTAAAGTATAGTTGCTGTAGCCCATCGCAACTTGTTGCGCCGCAGCAGCCTGTGCCTGATGTTGATTTTTCTTATGCTGGGCGTACGAGGCTGCGGCTTTGCTTGGATTTTGCTTGCACATTCCGCAGTTTGAGGGACTTTTCCATGATAACATCATCAATGATAGTACAGTTCGACTTGGATCAGGTACGGAAAAGCGCTATTTGTAACCAATTAAAAGAAATCGATAGTATAGTTCGACTTCGTTTAGGTACGGGATCGCGTACTTAATCGAATTCATGCATAGATCAAGATAATTCGCTTAGGTAACGGGATCGCATACTTATTCAAATTCATATATAGATCAAGATATATTTGCTTAGATACGGGATCATGCGGACATGGATTCTGTTATTATATAGATTCTGAACGATTATTATACAATACTCACTAATATTCGGTCTAGCGCATAAGTATCTATTTGTGCAAGACTTAATTAGGAGAAAAATGTATAGTTAGTTGTATATAATATTGCATTAACTATTTGAAACAAATTTGGTTTTGTTTTTACTTATATCGCGGGTTTTTTTTCACGCAATAATAACAGTGTCAGCCCGTAACAGCACCTCAGTTTTACCTGTTATCACTTTGTGGTCTGTCTTAACGACTACTGGCATGTTTTGCAACAGCGTAGGGCGACAAAGATTCCTAGGTTGCGATGGACCTAGCCGAGCGCACCTTTCCGTGATACAGAAGCGCTGAAGTGCATGATAAGGAGAATAGGCCACGATATGAAAGAAATATTCGAGGCAAAAAGTCCAGTCGATCAAATGAAAAAAATATACAGGTTTCGAAAAAATTAGTGGCTTCCTCGCCGGCGCCATCAGCGCCCACGACTTCACACGACGAGACCCATAAGTCTGACGTATTCCCGTACACACGGACGGGATCCTCTCTTCCGATGACTGCTCGAATTAAAACTATATGTGTAACATATGCTTTGCCCTTACACCTCTCACGTCTCACCTAGGCATGGGCATGAGGGCACAGAAAGGCTGACCCGTGTGCGCTTAAAACGGAACACATGAATTAAAGCTCATCTTCGAGTCTCCTCAATCCATACGTTGATCTAAATTCCTGGATCTGCCACAATATTTGTTTCAAAAATATTGTGAGCGATCCAATAGACGCAATTACTCAAAAGCTGTTTATATAAGGATACTGATTACAATTGGACACTGTGAATTAAAACTAACGACGGTAGGCAGTGGCCAACATGATGAAGAAACAGGTCAAACGACCTCATCTGAATTGATTACGGAGCATGTCGGGACAGTTAACATCCTAAAGCAAGCAGAGACCATACTAGCTACCCAGTCCTTAATCTTCCGAAATTGGGTTCTTATGTGATGCACCTTCAACTCTTACTTGGAAAACGTTCGTAAACAACTTAAGCGACGACCAGATCTGCATCGTCGTTGCGAATGATCAATTGTGGATAAAAATGAAGAAAAATCCAAGTTACAAGCTCGTGACGTCGGTAACGAATTCATCCCGGTGAAAAAACAAAGTTCATTGCTTTGGAGCGCTCATCTGGGAGTTTCATTCTCCTCTTTTGATGTGGTTTGGGCACTACGCTACCGTAAGTTTTATGTGAGCTACAAAATCTAAAGAGGCTCTCTACATGAGATGGAACTCGTGCTGGGAACGAAGTATTGGGCCACGCGGCATGGGCTATCACCCCGTGATCAAGTGAAAACACCGCGAGTTGTTTGAAGCTTGCCGTAGTAAAGGACATATGGTATAATCAACCTCACCGCACGTGTAGAATTGCATACAGGGTTCCTACGCAAGTGTTTGAGCTACTTCGTAAACATAATTGTTATGTGAACCTAAACATATATACTTTTTGTGCATCTAATATACCATTTAGTTGAAGAACGAAGTTAGCCCTGATCCATAGAAAATCATGGAGATAGTTAAATGGCTAAGCCGAACAACGTAAAAAAACTTTGTAAGTTCCCTGGGTTAGCAACATATTTTTTGCATAAAAATTCATGCAATTAAGCAGGCATCACACGTTTCACAGTGATCATTATGGCTTAGTATCTTACCAATCGCACCCACTGCGTCCAGATCAGTGCATCTATCCGGGCACGACGACGAATTCTTCGAACCATGCGTCTATTGGGAAGTTGACACGAGTTGGGTGCGCGTGTGAGCAAACGTTTCCACTCAAGTCGGCCAGTAATTGAGTCCTTTGATGCGCGTAGCAAGGAGCGCCCTATGTGTGAGTATAGGGCGCCGGGGCAGAGATATTTCGTACAGACAAAAGAGAAAAAGTTTACTATTATAATTAAAAATTTAGTCCCAAATCTCTAATTACATAATTAGTCCCGAATCTCTTTACACAAAATCCATATACGAAACGATTGAAGCCACCGTGGTTCCGTCCTTAAAAAAATCGTCGATGTTCCATCCATCGTAATTTTTTCCAACTCTCCTTCCGAAACAATGAGGTTTAAATCAAACTGATCTGCTTTCGCAATTCCATAGTCCTCGTTTGGCTTAATGACCTAGTTAAAAGGTTAGCCAGTATTACTTTTCTCGCAACGTGAGTCGGCTTCACCGTTTTTTTTTCACGTAATCTTTCAAAAACATTAATTTTTCATCGACGTGCTTCACGCTGGATGCACTGCTTTCATTTTCCAATTGTTTAAGCCCAGCTTGGTTGTCAATTTGTAATACCATAGGCGTATTCATTCTCAATCCAATTTCACCGAACTATTCTTGTAATCTAAGTACTTCCTTTCCGCCTGCTGCAGCTGCCACAAACGCAGATTCGGAGTAGACATTTCAACTGAGTTTTTTTCTTCTTCTAGCTCCATCCCACGACAACACCATTTACGTAATTGACGACAGCACTCATACTTTTTCTGTCGCGTGCATCCTCTGCGAAATAGGGATCTGTACATATCATGATGCGTAAAAGTAACGGTAGCTCTTCGCCGTGCTTCAAAACCAGCTTGGCACTTCTGTTCCCTTCATATATTGCAGAATCCTTCTATCGATCTTGTAGTCTCCCAACGTTGGTGGGTGGGTACGTCTTGTCACTTGATGGACGGCAAATGATATGTCCGGTTGAGTACAGCGGGAAACCCATAAACTTACAACAAATGATTAAAAAAAATTATGGTCGAAAAATTTCCACCCGCTTTTTTTCTGTCAATAACTCACTGGAATTTTTGCAAGAATACACATGAAATAGGTACTCTGACCGTATTTTCATGCTCCAATCCATGTTTTCTTAGGGTCTCATCAATCATTGCTTCTTGATCAATCGTGTATCCTTGCCAGGATCCCCTTCAATTCGCATTCCAAGAAATTTTTAGACAATCCCCAGATCTTTCAGATCTATTATTTTCATATCAAAAAACCATTTGTCGACCACCTGTTTGATGTTCCAGTGACTAATAAGTCATACACATACACACCGACAACCGTTACATGCTCGTCTTGTTTTTTTTAACAAAATTGCACGCATCTGTCACGAATTGCATAAATTTCAAATCCAGTAACGTTCTTCATAGCAATTCATACCTCAAACTTCCAGCTTGTTTCAATCTATACAATTTTTTTCTTGCAGCGTAACGCAAGGTTTTTGGTTGATCTCACTCCAAAACCATTCAGTTTTTCTTGTGAGAGCTTCATTTCGTGTGGTATACTTAGGTAAATTTCATAGCCTTCTTCTGTTTCATCTTTTGGGTACGCACTGGGGACATCCCCGTGGTTGACACGAACCCCCTATATTTGCGAAAGTACTAGCAACACCTCATGTTACTAACTTCATCACCGTAGAAAACGTCATAAAAAAATCTCAAAAAACTGTCTATCGCCACGCGACACCAAGCTCGCCTTGTATCTTTCCACGAATCCATCTGCCTTTAGTTTTGTCTTGTAGACCCACTTCGTAGGCAGTGGATCCTTTTCCGTCTTCCTCGTAACCTCCCAGGTTCCCATCTCTTCCAAAGATTTAAACTCTTCCGCTTCGGCCTTCATCCACATATCCGAATCCGGCCTTTGGTGGGCTTGTTCATACGACGTAGGCTCAGGAATCTTGTCTTCCATTAGTGTCATAAACATCCGACACTTCATATGCTACCAGAACAAACATTATTTTCTTCCGGAGCTTCATTTTCTTCTCCTTCCGTATGCTTTCGGGGGGGGGGTCGATTTAACAAGTAGGGCGCTCTTCTTTCCAAGCTTTTTTCTTTCTATCCTTCAGAGAAAGATTTTCCATTTCCCTTTAGCTTCTTCTTCTTCTGTTTGGATGCATCATAAGCCGCACCTTTTGACGTTTTCTTCAGTTTCCTATTCGATTTGCAATTCTGGGAAGTATTCAACTGCTCCGTCGATTTTTTTATTTCTTCTCGTCATGAACGTCACTACCTGGTGCCTTCTCCGAAGCATTATCATTATCCGCGTCGATCGCGCAATTTTCTTCGTCGCAAACGAGACCTTGTGTGATTTGTTCACTTGCTTTTTATCCTAAGTTTCGATT
Organism: Peronosclerospora sorghi; assembly: GCA_026184515.1. Classification (NCBI taxonomy): domain Eukaryota; phylum Oomycota; class Peronosporomycetes; order Peronosporales; family Peronosporaceae; genus Peronosclerospora; species Peronosclerospora sorghi. The sequence continues at coordinate 6,960,146 of CM047585.1, read as the reverse complement.
TGAAAAACTTGCCGGGTGGTCTTCACTACCCGGGCTTTCCGCAGAAGTACTTTGTATCCTTTCACTTCGTCGTTTTTTCCGATAATCAAGCTTTCTCTGCGTGATTTCTCAGGGACTTACATTCGGGTCCCTCCAGACCATACAGGGAGAACCGAAATAAACAATGTCTGAAAGTTGGGGTGCTTTCTTTGTCAACCTCTCGATCGGTGCCTTTCTTCCTGGGTTAGCCCTGGTAGGAGTCCGATTCAGGATGTAGGTAGAATATGCAGCTGCTTCATACCAGTAATTCAGCGGCACCCCAGATCCGAAAATCATGCATCGGACCATATTAAAAATGGTCCGATCCATCTGCTCCGTCTTTCCATTCCCATTTGATGCTGGACACCCGGATTCGGTGACTTGCCGTCTCACTCCCGTTTTCTGGCAGAAAAATCAAACGTTCGAAACTCTCCACCTCCATTGGTTCTCATAACATGAATCCGACAGTGGAATTCGTTTTTGAACCACACCAGAAAGTGCTCAAATCTTTTTGCTGCCCTATCTCTCGTTCGAGCAGTAAACACACGAACGTAGTTTAAAAAATGGTACACACAAACACGACCAAAAATATATTTCCACGCCGATCACGAGAAGAGGTCGGGCCCTTCAAATCGCTGCATATAACGCCATCAACAAGATCAATTGTTGCGTTTATTCATGAGTCATTTTTAGGTTAGAGCTTTTAAGCACCCTTACCTTCAGCGCAGGTCAGGGAATTCGGCCGTTTGTGGTCCGAAAGCGGAATGCCTTACCTGGGTCACCGGCCATCCTTTCAATTGTATCATATGCAAAGTGACCTAGCCGTACATGGAAGTGGTACAAATTCCTTCCAGGGTATCAGCTTCGTCTCCTTCCGTGACTACGTTCATCACTAGATTTATGAATTCCGAAATCATGCTTCGGCATTTTTTAGTAAACATATTCGCTTCTAAAATCGAGCCACAGACTTCAACATTGAAATGGACCTCTCAATTTAGAGTCAGGGTCATCTTTTTTTCCATTGTCAACTAGGATACAACCTTTTCTTTTCAGAAATACCACTGAAATAAGATTTCTTGTCAGCTTAGGAGCTAAATAAACTTCCGTAAGCGTAATGGTAGAAAGTGTGTCGACAGGACTTTTCAATCCCACTTTTGCAACCTTTGTAACTGCCAAGGAACCTCCATCTGGAAGCCTCAAGCGCTCTTCGAGCCGACAGTCCTGGATTCCCTCTAAAAAGCCCTCGTCAGACACAAAGTGTCGACTAGCTCCACTGTCGATCATCCACCGGTCACCGGTTGGTGGTTTACTTGAATTGACAGTTCCTTCAAAATCCTTGCTTGTTTCCGTGGCGGTCAATACGTACTGTTTCTAGTTTCCACCCATACTCTTCCGCCCACTTCTTTGCCCTTTTTTTTAGCGTTTTTTCTGGGCCATTCTCTGCGCACGCGTCCTTCACCACCGCACTTATAGCACAGAAGCTTCCTGTTTCCCTCATTGCACTGCATTCGTAGAAATCGTTGAGTCTCTTCAAACTATGAAATTATCATCTTCAATTTCTTGGGCCCATGACATTAATTCTTGTGCGTACTGTATATAATCCATGTTCAGATCATATCCCACCATCATGGCAATATTCAAACTTGTATCAGCGTATTTAACGAGATTTTCAACAATCTGTCTCTCATTTAAGACGATCTCACGGGTCAGGGTAACCAGATACAAGAATGTTGATTCCATGTTCCTTTTATGCGGCAAACAGTGATGCGGCATGTTGGTGCGATATATTTATTTAAAACTCAAGCCACATGGATCCAGCACGTAGTTTAAATTTTGGGAGAACTGCCACAAAGTGCCAATATTGGCTCTAAAGTATTGGCCGGCTGCTCCATCCAAATGTTCGCCAAGCTTGTTCGCTTTCAGGCGTTTAGTACACGTGAAACCTGACGTCAGTTCAGCGCTTTCCAGGACTTCTTAAAAAATACGCCTACTGTTTAAATCCCAGGGTAAATATCCCCCCCCCCTAAAAGTTTGAGCCATCAACTACGGAATCTTTGCACCAGGCTGGTGCGTAAAATAATAATAATTACCGCACACATTTCCTGGTGGTGGGTTACACCTCCAAAATCAGTCGACCCACATTCGTGAGCCCTGCATGTTGCACGCCTGGACGATCAATACCGTCCTCTCCGTCCAGGTCATTCATGGGCATCTGCCGACCGAATGGACCAAAATTTTTGAGATTTTCCATGAAAGGAGTATCTCCTCTCACAATAGGCAAGTCTCTCCCTGACTCCGGCGATGTACTAGATGCTTGCGAGAGCTCCTCTTCCATCATCTTGAGCCTCTTGTTCATTTGTTTCATTTGATCTAGCAGTGCCATTAACACATCCGGATGATCACTATTTCTTCTTCAACGACAAAAAATCCAATCGAAAACTTAGCGTGAAAATAACAGATCAATCAAACAAATCTTTAACTCTCAGCGCCCCCCCCCCCGTGTGCCCTTAGACTCATACGGTAAGTTGACACGAGTCATGGACGCGTGTGAACAAACGTTTCCACACAAGTCGGACAGTATTTGAGTTATTTATGCGCGTAATAAAGAGGCCCTATGTGTGCGTCCAGGTCAGAGATATTTCGTAAAGATAAAAGAGTAAAAGTGTATTATTCTAATTAAACATTTAGTCCCAAATCTCTAATCAGAAAATCCATAAATGAAAAGATTGAAACCACGGGGTTTCTTCGTTTGAATTTTTTTTTGATTGTACTATCCATCGTAATTTCTCCAACAGCGTCTTTACGCACAGCCGTAAAATAACCGCATCATTCCCAAAGAACTGCAAGACGCTTGCAATTCTTTGCAGAATACAAACTCACGGTTGAATGCGAATCTGGAAGAATAACCTTGGTAGGTAAGTTTACGAAACGAAATCGTCCGTAACAGAAACAACGAGTGCAAACACAGTCCGTTGGACAGCATCCGCTTTGCCTCTTGTACATAACTACACGAAGCATTCGAAAGCGACGAAGAGACTCGTCTATTGATTAATATTTAAACAACCAATCAGCGAAGAAAAGCGTGGAATGTATCGCTATCCATTGCTCTAAGATCAGCTGCTATATAGCATTGATCAAGAAGATGAAAGTCGCATTGATGTTCCAACGATCCTGATATCAAGCACGAAACCAATGTTTATGTATCACGATGCTACGTTTTGGGGGAATCACAGACTAAGCTTCTCTTGAACGTGACTTCTACTGGAGGTCCAGTTTAAGTGTATATGTAAAAACGTGCGCGCTTGCGAGATTTGTAGACAGATTGAATAAGATGGCACATATTATTACAGTGTTGGAAAATATTACTGCCACACAAACTGCGCGTATATTGGTCGATATGGGATTCCGCTTACACAAAATACCATCTCGGACAGAGTTCCGAGGTTACAAAAACGTTCTCGTTACTGGGCACGCAGTTGAATATGATAACCGCGGACCATCCATAACGGATGGCAAACAGTACGAGACTATTTCGTTCTAGGCGACATGCTGCATTCTTACGCGCAACGCCTTCGAACAGTGGAGTGACTTTTGCCACTCATTGTGTTTGGTATTAACAATGAAAATTGCTACGTGCACACACCCCATTTGCTACGCACCCCCCCCCAGGGTTAGGGTTAGGGTTACACCTTCCCTTACACGTAAGAAAATGAAGTGCTTCATGCTTCAAATCCGCACTTCACACTCCAAAATGCTGCTCGGCGCTCCACACTCCAGACAATTCGCATTGTCCACTCGTTTCGTTTTGGAAAAGCTGAGATTGATTTGTTTGTTTCGTAATGTCACGGAGGCAACCAGAAAAGATCATGGAAAAGTTATCAACAGGCCGATCCTTCGCCGCCTTCTACAAGGCCTTGACCGCACCCGCGGCCACGCCCACGCCCACGCCTGCGGCCACCTCCTCCACGTGCCTGACTACCAGATTCTCCCGACGCTTCAGCCATCGTGATCTCGGTGTGCTCGAATGCGCTTGGGTCACGCTGAGTTGATGAATCGAGCCTGCGGGATCTCCTGGGACGCCCGCGACGAACGGCAGCTGGTCCCTGAACTGTGGACAGCGGTTTATCCTGGGAAAGTGAAAGAACTTTCTCTTGCAGGATGTGCTGTTGGTGAGGTGAAAGATTTTCGTGGCGCTCCTGAAGCTGCTGCAGTGCCATATCCATCTGTGATGCCGGAGGTTCGTTCTAGCTATGTTGATGACAGGATGATGTGGCGGATCAAGCCACCAGTGGGCGAAAAAATCCGTGAGTTCAAAATGACCTCTAGTTGCTAGAGTATCCCGAATGCGGTGGGAGCACGGCAGACCCATCGCGGCCGTGAAGATGCCGGTGCTGGGCGTTGGGACTTCTGCTTGAGACTGCGCTTTACGGATCTCCTCATGGACGAGTTTGAGGGCGTGGTGTGACACTTTGCGTCGCACAGCTCCCCATATGTGCCCATGCTGGCTAATAAGGGTGTTGGATCGCTCGTAGCCGATCTGTCGCCGAATCTCCACCTGCTGCAGCTCAACTGATAGCATGACGCGCCGGTACACGTCGGTCAGATCGCCGGTTAAAACAGCGATCCACTTTTTAATCGCTCCATGCTGGCCTTCGGCACGGGATGTGGCGACGTTGCCCAGGTGTCGGTGTGTCTTGGTCCAAGCAAGCACGAAGTGCTCCTTGAAGGGGATCCACGTGGTATTGATATAACCACATGTGCGCTGAGGATATTTCTGACGCATCGAAGCCCATTTGTCGTCAAAGGAAGATATGTCGATGGATTTGCACAGCAATTGAAATCCTGCTGAAATTTGACCCAGCTTTCTTGCGTTTGGAAGTCCTATCTGTACTTTGCCAAAACATTTTTGTTGGTGTGCCATATACTCAGAATAGTGGTGGTTTGCGGGAACACGGTTTGTATGGCGGTAATTAACGCAAGCTCACGGTCGGTGATGATTACATCATGCAGCTGTTCTGGCCGAAAAATTCGACGGATGTGCCACAGAGCCCATTCATAATCGGCCTCTGTTTCATTTGGCAGAAAGTAAAAAGGCTTCCGAGAAGGTGTTGTTTGTGCTCGTCATCCCGACCATATGAAGGAGAGGCATTTTGAACCTGGTACGTATTTACCAAAACTTAGTGTAAGAGTTCTCAAGCTCACAAAAAGCACACACTCTGTGCTCACTTACTTGTTCACCTTGTATGTGTAATCCATCTGGAACGTGTGGGGAAACTCTTGTGCCATCTCAATGCACTTGGATGAAAAAAAAGAGCCGTGTGAACTGTCCCTGGTCGTTCCGTTCGTAATGGTGAAGGACGTTCCTCTCATGCAGCTCATTGAGGAGCATCTCAATCGGTGTTCGTCCCGAGAGTTCTCTGTTGCGAATTGACGCCTTTTTGTTGTAGACGTCTTTGGCAATTATGCGTCCATTAGGATCACGATGCCAAATCGTAGAAATAATCACCTTTGGCACCGCGTCTGATCTGGTCATTCCACCGATTATGGCCTTCTGGTCCGCATTTAGCTGTCGAGCAGCGGGATAGGCAGATATGGCGGCAGCAGCTTCGTGGTTATGCCACTACTCCTCCACCGACACACGCCACTAGTACGCGTCTGTTACCAACGTCGCATCCTGCACCGCGATCTCGAAGCGCTGAATGACAGCTACAAAATAGCAGCTGCATGCTCTGGTTGAGACATTCCTCTTCCGTGTCTCCTCCGTCAGATAGCTGCGCCCGTTCCTGTATTCTTCCGCGTGCCCACAAACAAGCCAAACCTTGCGGGTTTCCCCTCGCTTGCTTTTCTTTGAACGTTCGCGGCGAGTGGTGTAGCCTTCCATTATTGCGTGCTCCGCAACAGAAGACTCCGCCGCCTCAAAGTAGAATAAGAAGCTGGCGGGGGTGGGGCAAGAATAGTGATGGGAAGATCGTTGAGCGCGGAGGAAGGAGGAGCACGGGGGATCGGGGAATACGGGGGGCACGGAAGAGCGCGGAGCACGGAAGAGCACGGAGGAGCGCGTTGCAGGCGTATCACGGACGCGCGTTTTCTTTAAGTGAAAGGGAAGGTGTAACCCTAACCCTAACTTAACCCTAGGGGGGGTGATCGTAGCAAATGGGGTGTGTACACCTAGCAATTTTCTTAACAATTCGGTGCATGCTTTAACAAAGCACATAACGTTCTACCTAAATTCCATTAAACTCAACGCACGCTAAGTCTAAGTAGGGGGAGGGATCCACTCAAATCTTAAGCAAGCTGAATCGAAATGAAATGCATGTTGGAAATGGCAACCTGTGAAGGCATGTTGAACGCGCTTAATGCTAGCATTGCGGTGGAAACTTGCAAATACTGACCCAAAGATAACGGATACAGCAGTAGATGTACTTCAGATTGCCATGAGCAGAAATAGAAACTGAAGCAGAAGTTTAAAACGATTCTTATGAAGTTGCAATTGTTACTGTTTCAGATGGAACGGCTTAAACTACACACACTGACTAGATGTCTGCTGCGGAAGCGGCAGATGAAGTAAACGATACATTTACTGCTAATAAATCGGTAGACGTTCGTATTAGAGCTTCAACTAATACTTTTCGTGAAAGATGCTCTTGCTTACGCTTTTGATTATCAGAAGCAACAACACTGAAAAAAATGGATGAAAATAAAAGTTCATTCAGATAAGGTTCATAAGTTATGTTATCCATCACAAGTGTATCTACATATTCAATCAGCAACTTCCCTACACGAAAGGTGCTGCCTTAGTTCATTCGACCTTTTGTGGTCCAAAGTGTAAAAAAGAAATATCTATACACTGGACGTTCCGCAGCATAAAATGCGCCTGCTTCGACATTTAAAGTTCGGTACTTCAATCCCTTACACTTCGGCTCACCATAACAGCGAGAAGAGTCCCGCAACAAAAGTAGTGGCAAGTCAGATCGGCCGGAAGTGTAACGGGGTTACATTTGGTTACTTTGGTGTACGTAAGTACACAACGGTTAAGATCAAGTATTGACCAGTCTGAAAGGTTTGGACCTATTGGTTGTTTTAACCAATCAGGGCAGGAGACCTTGGTGAAGGCGTGGCAGCCTGCCACGTGTTAGTACACAGGTGGTGTACATTACATTTCGGCTAGGTACGAATTGAGTAAGTTCTACTTAGTATTACATATGTTTACATTAGTTTATTAATGAAGGCTAATTACATATTAAATATAAATCAGTTTACAAAATACACTAAATCCAGCTAGACGCTCGATCGGAAGGGTCGAGCGTGCTTTGAGTGTTATAGCTAAAGGGAGCACACCCTTAGCTACCCCCTCACTAAGGGAAGCCTTGGCATAAGGCGTTAGTTTTTTACTAACAGTAAACTCAGGGAATCTTGGCCCCGAGTGAGAGAGATATCTCTCGCTAAGCACTTATATAAGGTCGTATCGGCTAAGCAGAGGCGTATCGCCGCTTAAGGAAACTCTTCCTCTGTGCGCTAGCCGCACCGTGCGTGTACGCACCGGCTACATCTGGTAGCACTTGTAGTCAATACAACACCTGTATTGGTAAACAGCATCCTCTGCAAAGGATGAATCAGGAGGATTGGGGTAAGCTAACCCCCATCAAACAAGGAGCCTTTAAAAGGCTGTTATCCATCCTGGGTGAGGATGGCATGCAGCTCCTTGTGGAGCAGGGCCTTGAGGCCGTGCGAGAGAGGGTTAATGCCCTCGTCGCCCATGAGGCGAATTTTCGTGGAAGTCACTCCACGCCTACGGGGGTGCGCCCTCCGTTGTCCTTTAAGATAAAGGAATTCACTGGTGAAAAAGTTGATAACCTTTATGTGTGGCTTCGTGAGGTCGAAACGGCCTTCGCCACAGCGAATGTGATCGAGGATCACTTGCAAGTGGGACTTGCACTAACCCATCTTACGGGTAAAGCCCGTGCATGGGCGTTTACGTTTCCGGATTCGGTCACAAACGTGTTACCGACCTGGGGAGTCCTTAAGCAAAAGCTTATGGACATGTATTCCACGCCTGATCTGGTTTTACAGAATCAGCTGGCGTTTTTGGAGGTGCCGTCAGGGAACTAGGGACTTGGAGACATACGTTCAAGAACTTAAGACCTTGTTGGCAGGGATGTACGCGAAAGCGTATTAGTACGATGTGTCCATTCCCGTGTTCATGGGTGGCCTGAAAGAAGGACCAGCACGTTCGGAGCTCTTCCGATTCCGACCCCGATCCCTGAGGGAGTCGTTTAAGATGGCTCTTAACGCCGAAAGGAACTTTCGTTCCTCTAAGGTGGGTCCTGAACCCATGGACCTTAGCCAGTTCGAAGCGGAAGAGAAACCTCCCGCTAGGAGTCACTCTGAATCCTCCCCGCAGGGCTTCGAAGCGGAGCTCCTTGCAATTCTGCAGCGGCATGGGTCACTAAGATGCTTCCTGTGTGGAAGCACGGATCATCTGCGGAACAGATGTCCGAAAAAAAACCAGCGAGACACTCGCTATAAGGGGCCGAGGGCGGGTAAAAGGCCCTCGCCCAAGCCGTAGGGAAACGACGGCTCCCAGTAGGTGCGGGGCGTCCTACTGGGGGATCCCTCAGTGCTGTTAAGCTCCAGAGTAGGGGACGAAAGCACAAAGCCCGAGGGAAGCGGTGTTTTCTAGCACCGAGTTGGTGTACCAGACAGGTTTGCTGGTCGTCCTTGCGGACGTGGAAGGCTTTGATAAGCCTTGGGGAGTCTTGATATACTCTGGAGCGTCAGACAATTATGTCAGACGGTCTTCTGTAGAGAAGAGTCGGCTGTATGCCGAGGCCCTAGAGGAACGTTCTCGTGACGATGTCACGGTGCTTCTAGCGACGGGCGTACAGGTTTCTGTACCCAAGGTCTCTATTGACCTTAAGCTGAAGTTTGCAGACTTCTATACTTCAGAACGTTGCCTAGTCCTGGATTTGGACTTGAGGTATGACCTCATTCTGGGCATGAAGTGGCTGGAACGCCACGAGCAATCGATAGACTGGAAGTCTAAGTCCATTGGCTCAACGCACCCGAGATCGGGTGAAGCATTGGCGAGTCATGAACCCACCTTTGCTCGATCGCAAAAGCTATTCTGGCGAGATATGCCAGAGATTGGGATGTATGAAATGATCAGTCTCAATGAGGTCAAAGAAGTGTTCCTTGACGAGGGGGGGGGTTCAGCGGTTAACCCCCGCGCCGATATAGGCGAGACTAGTGAGTCGCTAGTGGTAGAGGTGGATTCTTCTGAGGTTAAGCGCGAGGCGCTTCCTAGAGAAGAGGCACGAGGTTTGTCTATTCTGCAGGTCTGGGTTCCCGACCACGCCGTGTTCGGCGAGAAAGTTGCGACTCCAGTGGTAGGGGTAGAGACCCCTGTGCTTAAGTGCGAGGCGCTTCCAAGCAGAGAGACCGGTAGTTCGTCTCTTCTGCACGTCGGAATTGATTCCGACCACGCCGTATTATGTGAGACTGGCGGGTCACTGGTGGTAGAGGTAGAGACCTGTGTGGATAGGCGCGATGCGCTTCCAATAGATGGGGCAATCGACTACCCCCATCTGGATCCCGGGATGAGTCCCGAAGCCAGTATTAATCAGTCCTATAGGATGCGGAATAGTGTGACAGGTGTTGTCACGGAAGGCGTAAGCCTGGAACGGTTGCCTGGGGCAGTCGAACTGTTGTCGTTGGAGGAGATGTCCTTCAACGAGTTTGATACTGCTATAAAAGCAGGTAAACTCGACGAGATTGTCGTGTTGCGTCCGGAAGAGGAGTTGAACTCCTCATCCACGATGGACGAGTCAGTTTTGGTGCAAACCAAACAGGCATCGAATGCCCGAAGCGGCCTCAAGATCCTTGCGGATCCTGAGGACCCTTACCATTCCTTAATTAAGGAATTCGGAGATGTCATTAGTGACAACCCGCCGATGTGGTTACCACCGGATCGGGGAGTCCGACATGAAATTGACTTAATTCCTGGAACCAAATACTGCGTCACTAGGCAGTGGCCTCTCCCCAAGGAGCAATGCGACGTCATCGACGCATTCTTCAAGGGGAAAGAAGAGGCAGGGCTGAGCTAAGGATGCTGTTGCAGATACTCCTCGTCTTCATCGTCGGGTTGCCGCACCCAAGGGAAGTTCACCCAACGAACACAACAAAGAAGCAGGAAAATATCATTTCATACTATAAGTGGTCCACATAACATAATTCAGAGAGCGACAAAAAGACGCCAGAATAAAAAGCCGAAGCCGACGCAAATATTGCAGTCATCAACACGCTGTTTGGTTCTAATTAGTATTCACTATCCTGATTGGTGAAGATGTCCTCCCAAGACTCCAGTTAAAATTAAGATTTCTCCAACAAAACTACTTGATCCTGGAATAGTATGTACTAAACCTCCATAATAATTAATAAAACGTGTATGATATCGATCATGTAAACAACCAATTGAAAAAAATAATTTACTAGAAACTAAACCATGACTAATCATTTGAATAATACTACCTTCTAACCCTTGAATAGTTAAAGAAAAAAATACCTAAAATAATAAAATTCATATGAGCAATTGATAATCCTTCACCTAAGAATTTAGAAGCTTGTAATAACATATTTATGTTAATGTATTATTAATTTTTGGGAGGACATCTTCACCAATCAGGATAGTGAATACGAATTAGAACCAAACAGCGTGTTGATGACTGCAATATTTGCGTCAGCTTCGGCTTTTTATTCTGGCGTCTTTTTGTCGCTCTCTGAATTCTGTTATGTGGACCACTTATAGTATGAAATGATATTTTCCTGCTTCTTTGTTGTGTTCGGTGGGTGAACTTCCCTTGGGTGCGGCAACACGACGATGAAGACGAGGAGTATCTGCAACAGCATCCTTAGCTCAGTCCTGATCATGTCCTCCCGTACGGGAGAGCAAGTCTCCCCATTCTTCTCCCACTTTTTGTGTTCGTAAACCGAACGGAGAGTGGCGCATTATGCATGTATACAACAAGCTGAATGCAGCTACAGTACCCATGCAGACTCCGATTCCTCGGAAGGATGTCCTCCAGAACAATATGGCGGGCTGTACGGTGTACAGTGCCTTAGATCTGGTGGACGGGTATTTACAGGTGCTCATGCGAGCATCCGATATTCCGCTTACAGCGGTCAGTACGCCTAGCGGCATGCTGTGGTATTGGTTGTTATGCCACAGGGGCTTTCGAATGCACCAGCGACTTTTAATCGCTTGGTGACACTACTCTTCCGCCCTCATAGAAAGTACGCTCAGACGTACTTCGACGATATATTCGTTCATAGTCGTGCGGAAGGCGACTCGTCTGATGTTCAGACGCATCTGATACACCTTCGAGCGGTGCTGGAATGTATGCGAGAGCATAAGTTGTATGCAAACGCATCCAAATGTATCTTTGGTGCGGAGGAAATTCCTTTCCTCGGATGCTTCATCGGTAAGGATGGAGTGCGGGCGGATCCCCCGAAGGTGAAAGTCATTGTGGAGTGGCCTTCGCCTGTAAATGTTAGAGATTTACGGAAGTGGCTTGAATTAGCCAACTATCTCTACAAGTACAGCGAGAACTACGCTGAAATGGCGAAGCCATTGACCGACCTTCTTAAGAAGGATGTTGTTTGGTGTTGGAAAACCGAACACCAAAACGCTTTTGAAGCGGTTAAGGGGAGCTTGTTAAAAGCTCCCGTTCTTGCCCTCCCAGATTCTGGGAAACCATTTAGTGTCGTATGCGACGCCTCCGATTTCGCAATCGGATGTGCTCTGTTATAAGCAGACGAATAGGGACGGGAACGCGTGATTGCGTTTGAGTCGATGCAGCTTAAAGGTGCGGAACGGAGTTATCCCGTTCATGATAAGGAGATACTTGCTATGAAGTATGCCCTTGTCAAACTTAGGGCTCACCTACTTGACTCAAAGCCGTTCTTGGCTTATACAGACCACGCGTCCTTACGGACAGCGACGAAGTCGCCTCATCTCTTCCAACGGATGGCCCGTTGGCTCTCCTTCTTTGCGGAGTATAACTTTGAGGTTAAGTATAAACCTGGAAAACAGAACGTTCTTGCAGACGCGTTGTCGCGTCGTCCCGATTACGAGCTCGCTCACGCGACATTCATCACCTCGTCTGTGGTGGATCTCATACGCCAGTCGTATGGGAAAGACACACAATGTACGGCGCTTATCACCGCGTTGGGTGAAAAGGAACTTGGCTCGTCTGAGCCAACCCTGTCAAGTCGAGCTAGAGCTCGGTTACACCGTTACAGTTACTGTGACGGTTTGCTATTTTATAGCACGAGCGCGGAGGACACTCCGCGTGTGGTTGTTCCTTATAATGAGGAACGGAAGTATAGAGTCCTCTTTGAGGCACATGACGCCCCTACCGGGGGTCATTTAGGTCGGGATAAGACCTACAGCGCTTTAAGCGCTTTGTATTGGTGGCCCAAAATGTATAAGTGGGTCGGTGCGTATATTCGCACCTGTGAGACGTGTCAGAGGGTCAAACCCTCTGCAGATTCAGCGGCGCCTTTGGCGAGCTTACCCGTTCATACGGAGTGTTGGAAATCCATCAGTATGGATTTTATCTTCGGTTTTCCGAAGGATAAGGCCGGTAACACCGGCATATTGGTCTTTGTAGACCGGTTGAGCAAGATGGCTCACCTACCGGCGGTGCCAGAGTCCATTTCATGGTCTACCCGATTCCCTTGTATCGGATCGGGATCCCCGTTTTACGGGACAGTTTTTTGGGGCATTGTTTAAGGTGCTAGGCACCAATCTCCTCATGTCCACTGCGGATCATCCGCAGACGGAAGGACAAACGGAACGCGTTAATCGCGTTGGAGAGGACATTCTACGGAGTTTATGTCCGGATTCTACAAAGAGTTGGAGTGAGATGCTTCCTATGTCCGAATTTGCCATAAACAATTCGGTTCATACATCTACGGGGCTTACCCCGTTTTACGTGAACGGATTAGTGAATACGAGGGTTCAGTTGACGCCATGTGTGTGTTGACCAGGGCTTGAGGGGGAAGGATTCCCCGATGTCAGACCTGTCTCGGTGCGAAAGCACATCGATAAGTTTTTATCGACGCGCCTTAGTGTCTTACGACACGTTTGCGACGCCATGGCGGAAAGCCAAGACAAGCAAAAGGAACAGGCCGACCGCAAGGGTCAGCGTAACCGAAAGGCGTATAATATAGGACAAATTGTTTTATTAAACGTTAAAAACCTTCCTACACATGCAGTTTATAACGTGTTAAGAAACAAACTGCGCCCCAGGTTTGTGGGACCTTTCAAGTTGCTAGCCTGAAAGGGTCTGGCGTATACCTTGGATATCCCGAAGGCGATGCGTACGTATCCAACATTCTATGTGGGTATGCTTAAACCATACCGGAGCCCGGAGTCGGGTCCCCTCTTGGAGGGGGTTGAAAAGGCGGATAACCGTAAGACGCGGTAGGTCGGAGTAATTCCGAAAGGGTCAAAATGCGACCACGAAACTCCGCAACTACAGACTCGAGAGAGCCAAGCCGCCTCTCGATGCGGTCAATCGCACCCCCCTCATCGCGAAGTCCTTCCTGAACTTCCAGGATGCGACGGCTGTGTCGATCACAGCGATCGTGAACCTCACGTCGCAATAGCTCGACCTCCTCCTCCAGTTCTCGATTGGGAGGGTATTCCACATTACCATGTGAAGTGCCTGATGGCGTGACGCCATCATCGGTGTGAAACACAGTATTTGGTGAAGTGGAAAGGTTACCCACATTCACAGAGTTCGTGGGAGTCCGAGACTCCCCTGCGGCAGGATTGCCGAGACGTCGATGACGCTTTCGAGCGGGAGAATCCCGCTGCGAGTCGACGACCAAAGGGGCGGGAGAAGCCCCCCCCACTCTCAGTAGTTGGGAGCTAGCCGGAGGCAGATGCAGAGTTTGCATTGCTCTCCGGCACCACATGGAGGGCACGGGCGCAAGCATAGCGCGTGCAATAAGGGGAAGGTAATTGACCCAGCGCTTTGGCTCTGGCAAACGCCAAGCGCAATGCCCTCTCTGTCCGAACGTCATGATCGGAATAGCTGTTGTACAGCTCTAAAAAGTTAGGGAGACGTTTCTCCCCTTCCGCCCAAGCGCGGAACTTCTGCTCTGCCTCCTCGACATCTTCTCCTTGTAGGAGAACAAAGGGAACCTTGCGGAGGCTCTCAACAACGGCACCCCGTGCCTGTTTCCCGAGGCGCGCTCGGTACGAGGTGGCAGTGACTGCTTCGGCGTGAGCAGTTTTTCCCGGAGTTGTTTCCGGTGTGCGACTTCACGCTGCTGTACAGCCGCAGGGCCAGGGATATGAGAGGCTAAACCCCTCTTTACCTCGTTTTTATCCCTCTTTTGGGGGTCACGAGGACCCTTCGTGCTTGTGCGGCAAGCTGAAATTCCTGTGCCGCGCACAATTCATTGTAGATGATCGCCTTCGGCGATCCGGATATGTCATCCGACGTTGGCAAGGTTGGCGCACGAGTTGGTGCCTTTTCCCCACGTGTGGGAAATGGATTAGGCTGCCGACATCGCCGTTCGGCGTTGTCGGAGCGGTCATCCTTAGGGGAGCTATCCCCTAGGACCTCCTCCTCCGAGATACCGGAGTTGGAGTAGTTGTCTTCCCTTTCACGGGGAGAATATTCAGCACCACTAAAGGTGCTCATTTTAGGCCGGAGTTCTGACAGTTGGAGTTCTCCAACTATAATTGAGTATTGCGTAGCAATAGTATTGATGGGGGAGGATGTAACGGGGTTACATTTGCTTACGTTGGTGTACGTAATTACACAACGGTTAAGGTCAAGTATTAACCATTCCGAAAGGTTCGGACCTATTGGTTGTTTTAACCAATCCGGGCAGGAGACCTTGATGAAGGCGTGGCTATGGGAGCAGTTTTTGGTATCTTTACTGGATTTTATTTTTGGATTGGAAAAATATCTGGTCGTAGATATCCGGAAATTTTAGGACAAATTCATTTTTGGTTATTCTTTATTGGTGTAAATATGACGTTTTTTCCTATGCACTTTTTAGGATTAAGTGGTATCCCTAGAAGAATTCCTGATTTTTCCGGATGCAATGATAACATAGTACAATTATATAAAATATTTATATTTAAACTTTAAATTAATTTATTATTATCTCTTCTAATCCGAATGAAATTAGCTCAACCGGGGAACCAAATTTTATGGGAAATCATCAATTATATAATGTTGTTGTTACTGCTCAGTTTTCTAGACTGAGACCTTAAACCACTCGATCATCTATCCATATAGATTAACGTACAGACATTAGGCGCTAAGGTATTTTGTCAAGAGTGAAACAGCCCAGATTGATCGCTAAGGTGTTCGTTTTGCAAATGAAATTTGTGAATTGATGATTTAGGAACAACAGGTCCAGGTGATTTAATTTTACATCTATAAGGTTTATTTGTTCCATCAGATATTCTTAATAATCATTTAATTGATTATCCAACACCAATTAATTTAAATTATTTTTATGGATTTGGTTCATAAGCAGGTATTATGTTAAAAATTGATTTATCTACGCCTACTTTAAAAAATTAAGCTTGCTATAAAAATGATGATATAAAAAAATTTAAAAAAAATTGGAAAAAGAGGAAACAATACCAAATCTTAACAAATGGTGCTTCTTTAAAAATAACATCTATTAAATATTTTAAAAATTATCAAATAACTTTAAAAATTTTTTAATCCAACATTTTTTTAAAAAAATTAAATTATTTTTTTAAGAATTATTAAATTTATATTTTTTGAAATAATATTCAATGCTAATCGTTTTTTTCTAAGTTCTTAAATAAATAACGTTTTTCATTTATTAAATTTTTTAATCTTAATAAAAAATATTTATCGGAGAATTCAGATATGAATTTGAAAATTTTAAAATGATTTAATTTTTTTATACACCTAATTTCCATTTAATCTTATTTTTTATTTTTTTAAATAAAATAATATAAATCAGTTTACAAAATACACTGAATCTAGCTAGACACTCGATCGCAAGGGTCGAGCGTGCTGTGAGTGTTATATCAAAAGGGAGCACCTCCTTAGCTATCTTCTTACTATGGGAAGCCTTGGCATTAGGCGTTAGAGTTTACTAACAGTAAGCTCAGGGAATCTTGGCCCCGAGTGAGATAGGTATCTCTCGCTAAGCCCTTATATAAGGGCGTATCGGCTAAGTAGCGGCGTATCGCCGCTTAAGTAAACTTTTCCTCTGTGCGCTAGCCTCACCGTGCGTGTATGCACACCGGCTACAGGAAGTGGCAAATAATCCGCCTTTAACTTGTCTTGAAAATTCAGTCGAAATACTTATTCCATCTACTGCCGATCAACCTTCTGTTAAAGGGCACGTTTTCCTTTCATCCAATCGGTTTCATCAACAATAGAATAAATGGACTTGTCAATCTAGACGAAGTCGGCATCGAGAGAAGAAAACAACTAGATTGACGACTTTTTATCAACTTTGGGAAGCCGCTTCTCGTTCTTCTCTGCATCGGCGACTTCTGCTGTCACCTTCCCCACCTGTTGGTAATCTGTGAAAAGGACCCGTTATATACTTAAGCGCTTAATTCCTAAGCACTCAAGCTGAACGAGCGGCAAGCAGCGTTACCGTGTATTTAGTGAGCTGGCTTGGTTACATCCAAGAGTTTCACTCGTGAGATAAACTAGAGATCCTGATATCACCTTTTGGAAGAGTTCAAGTGGTGGCTTTTGCTCGAAAATAAAAATAGTGCTTTCATTAGCAATATGGATTTTCGAGTTATAGCATGTACCACGAGGGTTTGGCACTGTAACTGCTGTAATCACGCATCCCTTCTTCAGTGATACGCCGTGATCCGCTTGAACGGTGAGAGCACTTTGGAAGGAACTCCTCAGCAAGTGATTCCTGCATCAACAAAGGCACGTTGAGCTATTCCACTTTGCTTACAATCGAGAATTGTTTGCGAAATCTAAACTTTGCATAAGTAACCTTTTGTATTTTTGTTGTAATTTTCAACAAAAGCATTCCATGACTGACTTAAAGGATCTATTTCCCTCCCTACTGTTCCCTGATGACTTTTGGCCGCAAAAAAAAACGAGCCTGGAAAGAATAAGTAAATGAAGTACCGGCGTTTACCATCGGTATTTGGATCAAATTGATGGTTTAGGAGGTTTCACAGTCCTCCAATGCATCGACACTGAATAACGTATGTCAATAATCCGGGTTGTGATTTGACCCACTGAGGTGTCCAATAACACTGCTTATGCTGAGCACCCAAACCATCGCTTGCGGATCAAGTGGTTCCGAATTCAATGAAGCAGAAGTAATTGCTGCCACTTTTGATGCTGCTCTTCGACCTAGGAGCCCTAATGATCCAATCTACAGTCTTCCGTCCGACTCCACGCACGTTTAAAGGCTGCATATCCCTTAAGAATATGCTAGTAAATCCTTACTCTTCGGACTTGACATCACCTTGCGATGCCTCACTTTCGCTTTAAACGAAAGGATCTATGTTTAAAAAAGTTGTCAAAGAGGGTTTTGTCGATCCTCTTACAAGCAGCTCTTCATGCGTTACATAATGTCATAGCAACATCTGTAACAGGTCCCCTTACTCGTGTAAGGTGCTTCGGCAGAATTTTTGTTGGTTTCGATATTTCAGCTCGCGCTTTAGCGTAAGCCGTTACAATAATACTTTTGATTGGGTAGCTCTCTGTGGGAGTTCCACCGTTAATGTCGCTCATTCTAACAATGGATAGTGCGTTATGTTGTGTCAATTTGGTAAACTAATATGACCAACAAGTGAAATATTTGATTGGCCAACAATATTATCGACCAATTACGTTAAACAGGTAGTGATGTGTGTGTAGAACAATGATTTTTAAATATCATTGTTCTAACTGGAACATTTAGGCTGTCCCAAAATGACATTTTGCATTAATTCTTTTAATCCACTAATTTTTTTCCACTTTATCATTGGTTACAAATAGCGCTTTACTGTGAAGTGAAAAGTTATCTGAAAAAACTATAATCTCGGATTCAAAAATAAACACTCTAATTATTGACATGCAGATCAGTATGAACGAGTATATAATTAGTTAGAATTCGACTTCACATCTACCTGTATAAAAGTTTTCCGTCTCTACCTATGTGGTGGAGTCAAGTTCGAAATCGAATACATTTGTATCGACAACCTGACCACCATCATCGTGCCCAGCCTTCCAACTTACGGGGGGGGGTACCCCGCGGACCTCCATTCGAAATCTGGTCCGATCGTCCACTGCTGGCAGACGACCGGTCATCATCCAAAGACACTTGGTCCGATTCACTTAAGTTCATCTCACCTTGTGTACCCGATGGAATGGGCTAGTTACACACTCGGTGGATCGGGATCGCAAATCGATCTGATTCTGGCTTGAATATCGGAAACCGTACTGGCTAGGTGTACCTGGGGCGGAACTCTTCACCCCAGGTACGTACAGACCAGAAACACTTCCAAAAGATAACTTCCAATAGGTCGATCGTCCAAACGATCTAGACCTGACCAATACGAAATAATAGAGGGTAGACCAGTCAACCGGTCTAGCCCCTGACCAATATGAGAGAAGACCAAAACTGGTCTAAACTCCAACCAATGTTACAATGAGCCAATATGTCCACGTGAAGACCCAATATGCCCGTGAAACTCCACAAAAGGTATCTCCACGTAAAGACCAATCCATTGAATAGCACGTTCCAACCGTACTTGACTTAAACTTGAGGAAGTCGACCAATGCGTGCTCCCGTCGAGGGACTTCCGGCTGGCCAAATGCGCGTGTGGCGCGTCCAGACCGGGTATAATGAGCTAGAGGGGATTATTCGACCCTCTGCTCCCAAACACTCCGCGGCGGGCGGAGGCGACTGATGCACATAGCAAAGGTTTAAACGACCTCCTGTTGAGGTGTTAGCCCGAAGGCAAAACCAAAAGATTCCAAACGACTTCTTCTCTTTTAGGCAAATCCACAACTCAAACCAATACTACCTCCCTACGGTCTCAATATGTACCCACATGAAAAGATGTAAAATACCCAATGTCATGTGACTCACCAAAACTTGCGTTCTTGACACTCCTTGAATCTGATAGGCTAAAAAAGCCCCCCTTGTTTAGACCAATCCGAAATTCGACCAGCTGCCTGGACCAAAAGTGACCAAATTTGTGGTACACTTAACCACAGCCGCCCCTGAGTCCGACCGTGTCGCACAACGATAACGGTCTGACTCACCCATCACTTGACCAAATGGACCTTGGTCGCTCACACTTCTTCACCATGGACCAGCCATCTTCACCAGCTGCGCCAGGTACTTACTTTACTGCACTCGATCCTCTTATGCTTCCTCTTGACGCTTGTTCTTGTAGAAACTCTATGTGCCGAGTCTCCCCACATTGCTTCACCTGTTCGGTCGGCCCGGTCTGACAGCCCACATAATTCTCCTGCACCTCAAACATCGGATGGGTGTCAGACTGGAGCCGAATCCGCCGGCAGCAGTTGGACGATCGATTGGACAAGACTTCGCTGCTCATGCAAGGCGACGATCTTGAGCGACACCTTACTGAGCTCCAAGTTTCGGTCCAAGACCAGACCCGGAAGGTCCAGTCTTTTCAGGACTGTTCGGACGCTTGGGCGCAGGAATCAGGTCGTCGTCGGGTGGAGCTAGACCAGTACCGCCAGCGCTTGATGAACTTGCTGCATCCGTGTTCGGCTGCTTCCTCCAGCATAGATTGGTCTGCGTCGGCAACCTTAGTCGCATCGGAGCAAGACCAAGACTGCTTGCAGCAGGACCAAGACCGACACCGTTCATTGGCTGATATTCAGCAGCCCGAAATTGCACACAAATCGAAGAAGCGCGCGGACGCGCCGAGTAGCTCGAGGGCGCAGGGCACTGCGCGCGAACCCAGACTCGAGGGGAAGCGTACAGTGCCTCATAAGCAAGCCAAGACGCAGGCGCTTCTTATGAACCCAAGATTGGACGTGAGTGAAGCCTGCAACCCTGCCAAAACTCAAGCACCCTCGCGCCCTCGTGCCCTCCGTACCGAGTACACAGGGATCTCGTCGGGGGAGGACTCCAGCGAAGGGTCCTGCGATTCAGAGTTCATGATCGCCATCCCGTCCAAGTCGCAGACGTGTCGGCGTAAAAGTTTCGTCCAAGCGGCATCGTCATCGGGGTCGGAGAAGAAGAACAGTCTGCCAGGTGACAGCACGCCAGAATATGGGTCAGCGAAATCGGCGCCTTCGTTCCTGCCTAGCACGTCTGGACTGCACCGCCACGCCCGGCTAAAGGATATGGCAATTGGAGATCGCCCACTTCCGCCGCGGACCTCGGAACCCTGGTACGGTCCGCATCAATACCGAGATCGGCGCCATTCTAAGAGGCGCGCGGGCGCGCCGAGTGGCTCAAGGGTGCGGGGCGTAGCGCGCGACTCCTAACACGAGGAGAAGTAAGCGCCGCCCCACAAGAAAGCCAAGACACAGGCGCTCCTCATGAGCCAAAATAGGATGCAAGTGATGCGTTTAACATCGCCAAATCCCATTCTCCCCCACGCCCCCGCGGGCGCATTCAGGTGGTACGATTTTCCAGCAAAATTCGGGCGGAAATTCTCGCCATTCATTGGCTGAAATTCCGCCCCCCAAAATTCACGCACGCAATGAGAAGAGCAAGGGCGCATCAGGAGGCGCGAGGGCACGGGCCCTTGCGCGCGACCTAGAGCACGAGAAGAAACCGGAAATGGTGTAATCACTAGCCAAGATACGGGCGCAACTCCCAAGTGCGGTGAAGGATGCAGTTACGGAGAGGAAGGACTCCAAAAATCGCGCGCCCTCGACCCGTTTCGCCGTTCGGTCCAAGTCGGTATTGTTCTCGCCTGGGGCGGCTTCGGAGGTTGGATCGTTGGGTTCAGATGATCTCCTTCTCGCTTTATCTCAATCCCGATCCACCCAGCATCGTCGGCCCGCTGTCGCAGTTGAAGAGCCGACGTCAGAAGAAGACCAAGTGGCGCACTCGGAGGGTGACATCGATCTAGCCACTGTCGACCCTCAAAGGACCCGATCTTGTCTGGCCACTGCCGACTCTCAAAGGACCCGATCTGGTCTGTCCACTGCCAAGGCGTCGCTTTGAGAAGACCAGGTTGTTAGCCGATGACGTCATATGGTACCCCGGTCTTGATTGCCCTAAGCCGGTCGCGTACCTCAAGGATGCTTTGGTCAAGCTTGACCAGAAGGAACCCTGGCGCAACCAATTTCAAGACCAAATTGCATGCCATCCGGCGCTGACCATCGGCCGCCTGTGGGGTGATAGCGAATGAAGTCCCAGGTAGTCGACCAGATAGCTCGTAATACATGTCATCATTTCTTTTTCACATATCTGATCAGCAAATCACTTGAGCTAATTTCACCACTTTTTCAGAGTTTCGCCGAGCACGTTATCGTAAACAGTTCCACCCCCATCACGAAAAATAGTCATCACATTCGTCATTCCGCTACTACAATTCGTCACAGTTCATCACAATTTCACATCAACTCCGGACCTTCCACATCTTCACACCGGTCTAGACCGACCGATGCTACTGCGTGTCTTGGTCTTGGTCTTCATGAGTCTGCATCACTGCGAAGCGATTATGACGGACTCGTTCTCGTTCAAACTCTCGTAGAAGAGCCCCACAGTTCAAGTCGAGCTCGTCGACCCAAGTTGATTCATTATGGTCCTTCCATCGGACCAGGTACTCTCGGTGAGTCCGACCGAACCTGGTCTTCTTGGTCGACCGAACATCTAAGACCTTCTCCACTTCAAACTAGTCTTCCTCTAGTGGTCGTTCCCAACTGTCCTCCGGCAGTAACGCTTCATGAAAATCAAATCTTTTTTCTTCGTCTACCAGACAGGGAGTTTTGGGTCGATCAGGAAATTCTCGGACCAGCTTCAACTTGGACACATGCACGATCGGGAAGACCTTGTAATCTGTACCGGTTGTTACTAGACGGGCAGCGTGCTCACCGATCAGCTCGGCGACACGGAAAGGGACGTGCCACATGTGAGCCAGCTTCTTCGCATATCCCTCTTTCACTCGGTCTAGGTATAGCCATACCCTCGCCCCTGGTTCTATACCGTGGGGTCGGACCTGGTCATTGGTCCGGTCTGCCCGGTCTTGTGTGGCCTGACGCAGCTTTTCGTTGACGACTTCTTTTGCATGCTGGTAGTGTTTCTGGACCTGCATGCGCCAGAGTCGAACATCGCGATCGCGGGTACGGGTGCAACCGATAGGTATCGCAGCTTCCATTGTCGACCGAGGGTCCCATCCATATGTCAGATAAAAAAGGCGTTTCTCCTCGGACCCGATCGGTCAACGAGTTGAGTGCAAACACCAGCCTTTCTGCATATTCGTCCCAATCGCGCTGGTCTGGGTCAGCAACGTACATCTTGATCGCCCTCGTTATGGTCTGCACCATGCGTTCCGCCGATCCATTTGCTTGCGGACGATATGCCATCGTCGCACTCTGTTTCTGGCCCAGCATGTTATTGAACGACCGGAACACCTCGGCCATAAAACCGGGTTCCCAATCGTGCCTGATGACCTCGCTGGCGCCGAATATTTGGAACACACATTCTTCGTAGCTCTGGGCGATCTGCTCCGCAGACCGAGATGCACTTGCCTTCGCAATAACTAGACCAGTGAACAGGTCTACCCAGATCAGCAGCTCAGTGTTGCCGCGCGTTGATCTAGGCAGTGACAGTATGTGGTCCATCGCTATGACCTGGAAACGGTAGGTAGTTTCGATATTTCCGGGCGATCGCCCCTTGATTACCGGTCTACCCTTTCCGGTCTCGCAATCCGTGCAACAGCCCACATATTTCTGCACACTGCGGAAAAGACCTCTCCGATGGAAGTGGGACCTGATCTTGTGATAGGTCCTGCCTATGCCCTGATGTCCCCCTTCTAGACTCACGTGATAGTGATGAAGGACATCCGTCTGCAGCAACTCGGGGATCACTAATTTCGCCAGTCGGTCCCGGTCTGCACTGTCTTGGTCGGCATCGCGGCAGTAATACAATAATCCATTATCATCCACTTCGTAGCTATCCGCGATCTTGGTGCACTCTTTCGCTTGATCGTTCGTCGACTTGGACAGTTCACCACGCAGGTAGGTCTTCAGGTTCATAATCCATTCTTCTTCATCCTGCGCCTTGAGTATCCGTTCCATCCTTAACTGTTGCACTGCATATTCGTTCAAACTTTCCTTCTGGAACGGTCGGCGAGACTTCTGAGCTTTCGATCTAGTCGCGACCATCACATGCACATGGACTGGGGCGTTATTGGGTCCGATAACCTCTGGGAGCCTGTTTATATTCACCAATTCATCCAGAACGGCCTTCTCGGTGATCGTAGCCCCGGTCTGGTCTTGCATGGACTTGGTCGCGAGGTAGTCGGCGCTTCTGTTCCAGTCCCGTTTCACGTGCAATAGCTCGTGGTTGGGGTGGTCCTTCAATGCCTTCATTACTCGATCATTTAGCGTCCTTAGTCGTGGTTCTTCCAGCAGTTTGGACCATCATGTTTGCTCGTTCCACAGTGTGAGCACTTCTGACGAGGTCGGTCCGGATCGGACTTGTTTCTGTTCCTTCCCTTACGGTCTACCTGGTCGGACTTCGACCTGGTCTTCGAGGAAGGTCCCTTAACATAGACGTAACGATACTGGTCTTCATCCGATGACTCCTGGCTGGATTGATATCCACTTTCCCCTTCCGATCCCGTGGTGTCTTCGGCTACGATCGCCTTGACCGCTCGGGTCGGTCTGGTCCAGGGTCTCTTGACCGGATCGGTCTGGGTCTGAGTCTTGGATCGGTAGAGACCGGATCCACCAGCACTCTTCGCCCTCATGCTACGCGACTGCTGTAGCGTCCGTAGAGTCTGTTCAACTTCACCCGCGTCCCTAAGACGCAGCAGAGTAAGCTGGTCCGCCAGTTCTTGATCGTCCAGGGTACTAATGTAGTGACCCACATGTTCCAGAGCAGCACCGTTCGACGGGTTATTCTCTTTAACTTTTATGCCGGCACGAAGTGCAGCCACGTTCAACCGATGCAAATACTCGATCGGTGTCTCGTCGCTCCGCTTCTGCATATGGTGATACTTGCGGGCACTCGAAAATCCGGACTTACAATATTGCCCTTCAAACTCTGCACATAGCTGGTCCCAGTCAGACCTGGCATCCCGACCTAACTGTTGGATCCAGTTGGCAGCCGGTCTTTTCAGCAAATCCCGGAAGATCAGACACTTTTCACTTTTCGGGGTCTGGTCTCGCAGGAACGCAGACTTGCCCCGACCGAACCAAGACCGGGCCTGGTCTTCATCAGCATCCTTGCCAGTGAAGTCCTTGAGGTCGATCGTCGCGGCCATACGGATGCGCGGAATCGCAGCAGATCCAAAGTCGTAAGCAATAGTGGAGGCTAGGTTAGCCTTGCGTGGCTTGCCAGCGCCCGTACCGTCTGACCCACACTGGTCGTCAAGACCGCCGACCGACTACATGTCACAGTCACTTGTCTTGCTTGGTCTACGCGGTATGGCCGGTTGCGGCTTGCGCTTCCCTTTGCCGACTTGCTTACCACTTTGAGTGGGCTTGTCCACAGATGTTACCGATTCCATATCCACATCTCGGCAAACATTGGCACTTTGCTGGGTAGACCGGTCTTGGGCATGTGGCCGCAGAGGTGGTCTAACCCGGTCTTCCATTAAACGCTCCATCATCGTCTCAAACATGGTTTGGACGTTATCTGGAGTCATGGGCAACGTGTTGATACCCTCCTTTTGCGGAACTGAGACCTGTGGGGGTCGCTGGAGCCCCGACTGGCAAGCAGCCCTTTGCTGCCGCATGTCCCTTTTTGTTCAGGCTCGGCATGGTCCACCCACACGGTCATCCGCTCGACACCGGTCTCCAACTCTGATGAGCTGTTAGAGGCCGGTGGAGACTGATAAACCGATTCGTCATCAGAACCAATGTCTACAAGCGCTGTGGAGGCTTCAGCGACCTTCACTGCTGCAGTGGGAGTTGGGCGGCGAACCGCCCCCACCAGTGGGACCAAATGGTCGTGAAAGGTCGACATCGACGATTTCAGCCTCCAAGTCTTAAATTCAAATAGTTTTTGGACATCGTCGGGGTTCTGCATTTTAATGCCAACCTCCGCCAACATCGCCACCAAGTTCTTCACCAACAGTAATGGGCGATCACTCTGGACCGGCTCGGTAGTGGGACCGAGAAGACGGTCGGGGATCAGGAGGTTCAACACCCGAAAGACCACGTCAAAACGAACAAATCGTTTCAGCTCAAAAATGTAGTACATCTTGTTTAGGTCTTCTCCAGTGATGCCTCCATCCCCTACCTGCGACTTTTCTTCGAGGCCGTCTTCGTCGGCCGGCATTCCCAACCCTTTCTTGGGAATCTTGGGTAGCTTGAGGACCTTGGGAAGGTTGGTCTGATCGTTCTGATCAGCTTCCAGGTATTTTTCGTCTTATGATTATCCATCAACTTTTTTATGCACATACATAGGATCAGGACCAAGGTCCTGATCCTTTCCGGGACTATAGCAGGACTTGCTATAGTCCCAATCGGCTCCGGTGGGAGCCTTTTGGGAGGAAAAAAATTATTAATCCCGATCTGGTCCTCCATCAGGCCAGACCGGACATCGCCATATTTATCGAGAACGAAGACGTAAGGTGATGGCCTTTCCATACGCCCTCTACAGAACGATTCCAAATTCAAATCTTCAAATTGAATCCTTGATGACACCTCGCGGTGATATCCACGATCACCAAGTGATCCGGGCACGCGCACCATTGTGGTGGAGTCAAGTTCGAAATCGAATACATTTGTATCGACAACCTGACCACCACCATCGTGCCCATCCTTCCAACTTACGGGGGGGGGGTACCCCGCGGACCTCCATTCGAAATCTGGTCCGATCGTCCGCTGCTGGCAGACGACCGGTCATCATCCAAAGACACTTGGTCCGATTCACTTAAGTTCATCTCACCTTGTGTACCCGATGGAATGGGCTAGTTACACACTCGGTGGATTGGGATCTCAAATCGATCTGATTCTGGCTTGAATATCGGAGACCGTACTGGCTAGGTGTACCTGGGGCGGAACTCTTCACCCCAGGTACGTACAGACCAGAAACACTTCCAAAAGATAACTTCCAATAGGTCGATCGTCCAAACGATCTAGACCTGACCAATACGAAATAATAGAGGGTAGACCAGTCAACCGGTCTAGCCCCTGACCAATATGAGAGAAGACCAAAACTGGTCTAAACTCCAACCAATGTTACAATGAGCCAATATGTCCACGTGAAGACCCAATATGCCCGTGAAACTCCACAAAAGATATCTCCACGTAAAGACCAATCCATTGAATAGCACGTTCCAAACGTACTTGACTTAAACTTGAGAAAGTCGACCAATGCGTGCTCCCGTCGAGGGACTTCCGGCTGGCCAAATGCGCGTGTGGCGCGTCCAGACCGGGTATAATGAGCTAGAGGGGATTATTCGACCCTCTGCTCCCAAACACTCCGCGGCGGGCGGAGGCGACTGATGCACATAGCAAAGGTTTAAACGACCTCCTGTTGAGGTGTTATCCCGAAGGCAAAACCAAAAGATTACAAACGACTTCTTCTCTTTTAGGCAAATCCACAACTCAAACCAATACTACTCCCTACGGTCCCAATATGTACCCACATGAAAATATGTAAAATACCCAATGTCAGGTGACTCACCAAAACTTGCGTTCTTGACACTCCTTGAATGTGATAGGCCAAAAAAGCCCCCCTTGTTTAGACCAATCCGAAATTCGACCAGCTGCCTGGACCAAAAGTGACCAAATTTGTGGTACACTTCACCACACCTACACTGGTCTTAATTAAGACCATTGTAGTACCCGGTCGTATCGACGAGGCGGAGGGTATATAAGGTTAGCGTAGTTACTGTTAATCGAAAAAACAGTGCTCGTGTTCTTTTATAGATCTTAAACTACCTGGTCTGATATTTTTTACCAGAGAGGGTATCGCCCAGGAATGGGCTATTGCGCGACGCTTGCCACGCGTACTGAAAATCTCGGCTAAGTCTGGTTTATAGAGTAAAATGAAAAGTGTATTATGCGAGGTTACCTAAAAGCAAACATAGCCATACAAATGTTATATCTGAAGTGTAACCTAAAAATGCACCTACCCATTTATGCCAATGGTGTTTCACCGTCTTGGTGAGACGTAAAAGACAAAATAGCTTCATGTATTTCCAACACTCCCCCCCCCGAAACACCAGAGGCTGTATCTCCATCAAACCAACCAATTTTCAATCGCACTTCTTGCATCCCTTGCCTACTCAAATCTTTAGTCAATAAGTCGGCCACCTTGTCCACACTTGGAATTTGGGACGCTGAAACAAAGCCCTTTATCAAAAAATCTTTGAGAAACTTTAACTTGGTATCTATATGCTTGGCACTTGCGGCACTCACTTCGCTCTCCACTTGTTTTATTGCAACCTGGTTGTCCATCTGTAGAACCCGGGTCGTCTTCGCACGAATTCCCATTTCAACAATAGTTCTCTCTCAACAATAGTTCTCTCAATCCGATTGCCTCTCGACCGGCCATCAAAGCTGCCACAAATTCTACTTTTGCCGTCAAGAGCGCCCCAGTAGTCTGCTTTTTACTTACCAATTAACCACGATATCATTTACCAGAATCACCATCTCGATGACTCTCTTGCTGTCTACTTTATCCTTGGCAAAGTCAGCGTCACTGTAGCCCGTAATGCGTAACATGAGTGGTAACTCATCATCGTGAAAAACAGCTTCAAATGTAGTCCACTCGTGCCTTTAACGTACTTAAAATTTGCTTGGCAATTTTGTAATCTCCCATCGTTGGCACATGATTCCTTTTAGTTGCGCGGTGCTCGGCGAAATAATTGTCAGGGCGTATGCACCGTGAAATCCACAGTAGACTCCCAACGAGAGATTGTAAACTCGTGATGAACGGCATATTCGGCCTATCCTTTACCGCCAACGGTTTACAGAAATTTTTCGTGTCATCCAAAAGGAGAACCGTAGTCCTGGCCGGGTTCATCCTCGAAAGCTTGTGTGTGGTTAAAACAAAATTGTCGCCTCTTGATCAAAAAAATAGCCTCAATTCGGATTTCCTCCGATCCTGATGTCCAAAAATTACGTAACATTGCCGAGATATTTCAAATCTAACACTTTCGTCTCCGTGAAAAATTCTGAGACGATTTCATCATGGTTCCTATGAACAAAAGATCATCCACATCGACACCAACAACGACGACCATTCCACTTCCATCAGTTTTCATTAAGATGCAAATGTCCGTAACACATTACACGAAAGCCAAGATTTCTGAAAGCTTTCGCAAGCAATCGTGCCATAATCTTCCGGCTTGTTTCAGTCCATACAGATTACGCTCCAACTTCAAAGCGAAATCATTTTGCAAAACCACGCCGAAAGCTTTCACCTGTCCTTGATCAATCTTAATGCCTTAAGGAACTTGCAAAAGTCTTTTGACTTCCTATTCTGTCTTGTAATTGAGGTTCGCACTTGGTACGTCTACTTGTCGTTCGCCCCCCCAAATTGAGCTAACATCAGAATAACCTTGAAATTATTCAACTCCATCACGGTAGAAAACTTAAAGAAATAATTGTCGCAGTAGACTTTTTTGTAGCCCTTAGCGACAAGTCTCGCCTTTTACCTCTCTACCGATCCATCAGACTTAAGTTCGGGCTTATAGACGCACTTGGTCGGGAGAGGTGCTTTCCCAGGCGGTCAACGCACAAATATTCACGTTTCCAATTTCTCGAGGGACTCTAATTCAGTCCGATCGGAGTCAGTCCACATGTCGCTTTTGCAACTCGCGTGACTTCCCTGTAAGTCTTGGGTACGGACCCGCTGCCTTCGAAACACTTTAATGCGTATTTATTTCTGAGACGGCGAATGCAAATATCTCACTTCCATCAACCGGACCGTTACAACGGTCAACGGTTTAGTTTAAATCATACTAGGACATGCGGGATCATCGTATTCCTTTTCCCTTTGGGTCTTATTTTTTCCGACTCGACTTGCGTACTCGTGAGACCATAGCTTTCGTATCTTGTCGTGTTTCATTAACATTCAGCGGTCCATCATCTTTATATTCTAAATCCACGGAAACTCCATTATTTGTATGTGAACGAGACTTTTCTAGAGCTTTCGGCTCGCCTTCAATGTCTACTTCCAGACTATTGGTAATCTTGCAACTTGTAGTCTTACTGATCGCTTCAATTGCAGTGACGTTTCTTGTTATCGTAACTACTCGGTCTTTGAGTTGTAGAACCTTGTAACCCTTGGTTGCATCACTTTCTCCAAGTACTAGCGCGCCCACTTCATGCCGCGCCAGAGCCTTCTTCTTTAGGTCCCTCCATACCATACATGGGGACACGAAAACCACAATATCCTGTCAAAACTGGGTGCTTCCCAGTCATCACTTCGATCGGGGACAGACGCTCTTGGTTTGCCCTTGTCGGAGTTTGGTTGAGTATGTAGGATGCATGCTCAGCCGCCTCCGACCAATAAATCAGCGGGACACCTGAACCAAAAATCATACACCGGACCATATTGAAAATGATCCGGTTCATACACTTATACCTGTCGTTTGAGTCAAGATTACCTGCCTCAGTGATCTGTCGGTGAATACCAGTCTGTTTACAGAACATATCTACGTTTTGGTATTCGTCGCCTCCGTCTGTACTTAGCACGTGCACACGGCAGTGAAATTTGTTCTCAAATCACGCAATAAAGTGATCAAACATCTTTCTTGCCCTATCTTTCGTACAGGCGGCAAATACCCGCAAGGATTTCGAAAAATTGTCCACGAAACAATCAGAAATATGTTTCCACGTCGATCCCGAGCAGTGATCGGACCCTTAAGATCATTGCTGGTCACTCATCTCATCCAATTGATAGGGATATTGTTGCCCAATTCCTTCTTGAGTTGTGCCCTGCGTATCGCTTTGCCATCGGCAAAGGTCAAAGCAATTGATTTTTCGAGTCCATGAGAGCTATTCCAGACCTGGGGTCCCTGGCCAGTTTTTCAACCGTTTCATACGCCAGCTGACCCAAGACCACATGGAAGTGCTGTAGACTTCCTGCATGAGCATAATTCGGTACATTTTCAACTACGTTATTTCCACCACGTTCTTTTAAGCTTTCTTTAAAAATCCACTTATGAAATCACTTCCTTGGGCAATCGAGAGATTAGTCACAAATACAGAGCCAAACGTCCGGATTCAAAAACCGTTTCTTTAGTTAGCATCATATACACCAGGTGACAATTTTCCGCAATGTTACACCTTTTTTCTCGTATCCTTCCAAGTGAAATCAAATTCTTTGCCGACTTCAGCGCGTAAAACACCTCGGTCATTTCAGCATACCGCTTTCTGGAGGAGAAAATGTGTAGTTTGGACCAAATTCCCTAGCATCTTTCAATAGCTCTGCGTTCGACACTAGGTGTCTACTACTCCGCTATCAACGCTCCACATGTTTCGTTCGTAGGTCTCATCAATACAGGTACTCGTTTCACCATCGCGCATCGTTTACATCGTCGAAAGAACTACCCTCTTAGACCATCCATCACAAGTCTTCTTGGTCTATCTTTTACGTGAGGTATTTACATATATGCGGCGCCTTTACGGGAAATATCTCTTAATATGCCTTTTTCTGCTGCAGGTATAACACCCGCTTATTCTCATTCGGTACTACCAAATTTGCGTGCATCCTTGCGGGGGGGGCTGCTCTTGAGTGCATCATCTTGAAGCTTTTGATCCCACGTGATGAGCTCTTGAGCATGAAACAGGTAGTCCTGCCTACCAGGATCGTACCTGGCTATCAACATAACCCTCAGGCGCGGTGCCGCAAATTTTACAAAATTATCGGGCCAAAGCTACCAATGAGAGATAATTCTCCGTCCGATTGCGCCTTGATTTTTTTACTTGTAAACCACATAGCCGCTTGTGTGGTGGGATTTATCAGTTTTAAATCCTAACCACATTTGCTCCAAAATGAAATGTAAATGCGGCGAAAGCTGCCGCCACGACCCAATATTTGAGCGGAAGTATTTGGAGGCTATTCCCTCCTATACCCCCCAATTTATTCACCTTGAGACGCTCCATCCTCGTGAAACCGGACGTCATCTCTGCAAATTCAACGACTTCCATAAAACGGTAAGCTCACTGCTTAAAGCCTGCATCTAAGCCTGTGTAAATTTCCTTGCCAAAGAACTTCTCAACGGCCAAGTTTGGTATCTTGTGCATTGCATGCCCGAACAGCAGTGCATGCATTTGCCCGGCGGCTGCATTACCACCTCCCACCCCCGGCACGCCAACACGAGCCACATGGGGTGTTTTTCTTAACGTTCGCGCGTGTCATGGCGGTAACTTCTACGCCTTCGTCCTCAGCCAAGTCTTGCAGAGTAATCAGCTGGCCAAACGGACGGTAGTTCCTCAAACTTTCACGGAAATCATTATCTTTCACGAGTACTAGGGAGCCTTTCCTCGACCCATCAGATACGCTAGCAACAGAATTTCGCTTCTTCAACACACGCTTGGCGAGATTGGACGTCTTTCAGTCCGTTCAAGATCCCCTGCAGGGATCATTTTTCCCTGACACATTTCAACCATCCTAGTTATCCTCCAGTTAATCAATTTTAACGAGATCAAACTTACACGAGAAAAAGAATCAATAAACCTTTAAGTAAAGATACTTTCCACGAGAAACGTAACAAAAATCGAAACCAAACTTAAATGCCAAGAAAAATCCACGAGATATTTACTACAGCCTTTGGGATCATAACCTGTTAAACGAAAAAACAGTGCTCGTGTTCTTGTAGAGATCTTAAACTACCTGGTCTGATATTTTTTACCAGAGAGGGTATCGCCCAGGAATGGGCTATTGCGCGACGCTTGCCACGCGTACTGAAAATTTCGGCTAAGTCTGGTTTATAGAGTAAAATGAAAAGTGTATTATGCGAGGTTACCTAAAAGAAAACATAGCCATACAAATGTTATATCTGAAGTGTAACCTAAAAATGCACCTACTCATTTCAGCCAATGGGGTTCACCATCTTGGAGAGACCTAAAAGACAAAATAGCTTCATGTATTTCCAACAGTTGCTTCAATGGTTTAACCTTATAAACCATAGAATTTTTACTTCTCTGTAAAAGAGAAGTGAATATTTATACACGAATTCAATTAGGTCCGATTTATAGTATAGTTCGGATTCGATTAGGTACGGACCTCTACTTGCCCCCTCTACCTGTAATTACTTTCCTGTGCTTTCATTGGCTCGTGAGGGGGATAGCGGCATTTGATTTGCTGAGAGGGTGAGAGGTCATCCAAGGGGGACTTACGCTTTAAGTATATAGAGCTAGTGATAACATTCATTTGAAATATTTCATATTTTTCAATTCATGAAACTAAATTAAATTTTTCCGAAAGTTATTTAAATTTCGAAACGAAAACATAAAAAATATCGAATTTTTCGAACCGACATCGATAGAATCTAGCCTACTTGTCACCTAAATCGAGTGCTGGCGTTTGGCCGCCTGATCCGTTTCCTTCTCCTCCTATACATCACTCTCCAGATGATCCTCGTTCTCGTCAACCTCGTCTTCCACAGCAATAAGCGCATCCTCGTCCTCCGTTCGTTTTGAATGGGTTTCTCGGAAGCAAATGTGGCGGTTGCGTACCAATGCTCGATAGTTTAGAAATGTACATCAGTTTCGTAGTTTTCTACACGCTGAGTCGGTTCGTCTTCTTATCATGGAGCAAATCCTGCACAGAAAAAGCGCGTTCACAGTAAACGCTGTTGTTAATAGCGCTAAATAAACGAACAGAAATGCGAGCAAGATCCGGTGCCAGCAGAGACGTGTTGTTCCAAAAGTCGACGGTATTTTTGTCGGCCATCTGTCAGATGAGATGGTCGGCAGCGAAGACAGCGGAGCGTGCACGGAGTTGGGTGAACTGTTGCATGATAGCACGATTGCCAGGAGCATAGTTATGGGAAAACTGCTGGATGTCTTTGCTTTGTTTGACTCAGACCTGAACTTGGTAGTTTGAAGGCAACAGGTGGTAGACCATCACGTGGCAAGGACGAAACGCGTAGATAAATCTTTGATCCATGGAGGACATCGCATTGCGGACGATCGACCAGGGGGCTGCCATTTCTTCGAACTTGTGTCGTATGGCCCACCAGCCCGTTATGACGTGGCCCAGTTCGACACGGACGACTCGTCCATCTTGAGCTACTCGTTGATTGGCTCCAGCACTTCGCGTACTTCTTTGAAATTGGCCTAGAGCTGCATGTTAAGTATATCGTCGATCTTGTCGTCTGTCATCTTCGCACGCTCGTCGATGGCGTAGACCCGAATCGCCGCCTTGGAGTGCAAAAGTCCATCCAACACTCTGAATTGCGTGTCCCAGCGGGTGATGATGGACGAAATGATAGCAATCAAGTTTCCACGCTCGTGATTCCGTCGTTTGAGCAAGATTACCAATTGAAATGGCGACTTCTTGAAATCCATGGCAATACCTTGCGCTTTTTTCATGATCGGCGCGAGATTGGGATGCTCGCAAATGTCCTTGATTAAGAGATAAAGGCAGTTCGGGCTACAAGGTACAAAGTAAACGTGGATGAAACAGGAAAGAGAAAAAGGAAAGGTCATTACGAATCAAAGATTCTCGACATACCTAAAATCTGAGTCATCTACCAGTCGCTCGCAAACTGCTTGCATCGGGTTGCAGGTGTCTGTAATGATGCTGTTGACACGCTGGAAATTTCCCTTGAAAATAATTCCAGTGATTCCTTTGTGCCAGGCAGCAATCTTGACAGCGGTTTTAACATCTGCTTCCGTGCACTCGGTTGTATGAAAATTTGTTCCGGAATCCGTGATGATACAGAGGTTGATGATCGTGTTGTTGCCAATATCTGACGACTCATCCGTCGTAAAGGAAAAGAGAAGCGACATGTCGATATTGGGATCCACTTCTGATTTGATAGCACGGTAGACATCGTCCACGAGCTTGCCGGCAATTTTTTTGCGATCGGGGGAGTGTAGGCCGGATTGAGAGTCTCCAGTGCATTTTGAATAAAGGGAACCTTGTAAAGGGTGAAGGGTCGTCCTCCCGCGTACACAGCCTTAGCTATCTTGAAATCGAGTACCTGGAGTTGCTTCTCGAAAAGATGCGCGACTTGGAGGGTAGGTTGTCCTTTGGGAGTTCTTTTCAGGATCCTCGAGTAGAAATTCGTAGAGTTGAGGTGCTCCGAGTATTTGGCACAGCTTTCCAATTGTTTGCGTATTCAGGTCTTATTGAGCGCCTTCTTCTCGCGGCAAAGTTTGCATTGCTTTGTGCATTTCAAAAAATGCAGAGCACATTTCATTAGTAAAGATAATCGTCTTTAAAGCCTCGTGATGTGAGCATACCTTCTTCCCTTCCACGATCTGAATCACGAACTCGCTCTTCACTTCAAGATCCGACTTGCGACCCATCTTCGTTGCTTGTTTTTGGTGCAAAGTGGTGCTACGGAATGTGAGCGTTAGCGGCGGGGAAGGCCACGATACGAAGCAGTGCGTATGATTTTTTTTAAAAAAAGGAGAAGGGAGAAAACGTCCTGTGAAAGCCTATCCTTCAGTAAAAAATACTAAGACCGTACTTACACAGGATCATTTCAGTAAAAAATACGAACCCACGTCGTCAAGCCGCAGACCTCAAAGCTCAGGGCTCGAAACCCGGGTGGGAAAATATTTTTTTGAAAATTTAAATTGGTTATGGGCTGTTTGTACATAAATTTCACCAATGCCAATGTCCGTTTCGAAATTTGCACCGACCCCAGTTTATTTTTTTCCTTTCGTAAAATATTTCCAAAAGTTGAATAAATTTCACAATTTTCATCACTATATAGAGCAGACATTTATCAGTAATCGCTCCCATTATGAATACGAAAATTGTCGGTGCTTGTCCCGTTCTGACTGATTGTGTGCATGTAATTTCTGTTGAGCGCTATCGTGCTTCACCATATCGACTAGCAATATTAATCCACTCGTAACGTAAACTTATTCCCAGGTAAACGTTCTTCCACGTGAAAATGTCAAACAATCGTAATATCCACAACGTAACACGTAGGCGTAAATTTTCACAATCTAATACGTGATTGCGATATCCACTAGTATGTGTAATAGTACACTGTATGCACAGCAAAACGTGACAGCAAATAAACAACTGCGAGAAAACGACCGGTCGCAGAAAGAAAGAAAATGAAAAAGTGAATATATTTGACTTAAGCTATTTATAGTCCGTCCCAAATACACAAAATTTGATCATACCTATGTGGTGGAGTCCAGTTCGAAATCGAACACCGAAGTGTACGGAACTGAACCACCATCACGCCCAGCCAACCAACTTACGGGGGTGGGGGTACCCCGGGAAACTTTGCCTGGATGCCGATCGTGCGACCGATCAGCATTTTAGGACGCCGAGTCCGATTTGTCTTCTGTCTCACCTTGTGTGCCCATTGGTGTGGGTGGCTACACACTCGGGTGGACCGTCGCTTTGTGAGGACCTTGGCAGGTACTAATATGGGTGTACCACTTCTGGGGTACTTGATCCAAAATTCCAACAAAAAGATAATCCAATGTAGTCGATCTGCAAATGGAGCGGAAATCGTCACTCCAAATGCGGGTAAAATCTGGTACTTGACTGCACGCAGCAGTGAGTAATCCAGCCAATAGAAGTTCTGGGGCTTGACTGAAAAAAGCAGTGAGTAAACCAGCCAATAGATTCTTGGCACTTGACTGCAGATCGCAGTGAGTAATCCAACCAATATCTTGGACTTGACTGCAGATCGTAGCGAGTAACCCAGCCGAGAAAAATACGTTCCAAGCGTGGCGGGAGTTGCGAGGTGAGTGAACGTAATGGGAGTTTCCCGTTGTGGGACTTCCGGTGGAGCTCTGTCCTGGCCGAGATTAAATGAGCAAATGGACCGTGTTAGCCCTCTACTTCCAATGACTCCTACGGAGCGGATACTTATGCAACTCAATGTAATACGAACAATATATTTAATAACCAATTAAAATCCAATATGTAAACTACATGTAAACCGTGTGCCTTACCTTAAATCTGCGTACAAAACACTCCAAGCACACGATTGGCCCAGATCAGCCCATTCTTTTAGCCAACCCGATCGCTCCGACTTGATAACTGATACACTGGTAAAAACTGGTCAAAAATTTTCAATAGCACTTCACCACACCTATTTTTGGTTTTGTGCGACGATGTTCATTCGTAATACCCTTGCGTCTTCATACAGCGCTATATTTTAACACCCTTTCTCATCATTGTGCACGTCCAAAAGGTATCCACTCAATACTCCATCAATCATATCCTTGATCCCATGTCTTCAAACTTTTCCCTGCCAACGCCTTCGTGAACATGTCTGCTATCATATCTTTCGTGCCCTTGTATCGCCATTCAATCTTTCCGTCCTTCTGCCTAGAAATAAAAAACTTGATCCGCCCATCGACATGTTTCATCTTTGCCAAATTGTTTTCCAGAAACTTAATCGCGGCTTGATTATCCGAACTTAGTATCATTGGCAGCTTAACCTTCAATCTAACTTCCGTGAGTAGTTTGTATGCTTCAAACAACTCACACTCCACTTGTGAGGCCGCGTAAAATTCTGCCTCTATCGTCGAAAGCGAGACGCAACCTTGTCGCTTGCATACCGAGTATATGGATTTCATTTAATAGAGAGCAATCTACCACTCACTGACTTGCATTCTTGCTTGCATGCCGCGTAGTCTGTATCACTATATGCCTACAAAACAAACATATTTTCCATATCAAAATTCTTTGAAAATTCCATTTTTAATTTCAA
The DNA here is from genome assembly GCA_026184515.1 of Peronosclerospora sorghi. Taxonomy (NCBI): domain Eukaryota; phylum Oomycota; class Peronosporomycetes; order Peronosporales; family Peronosporaceae; genus Peronosclerospora; species Peronosclerospora sorghi. The sequence goes on along the minus strand of CM047585.1, from coordinate 6,923,101 downwards.
AGTCATCGTTCCCTTAAAGTACCGCAGCGTCCTCTTGGCTAAGTCCAAATCCAAAACCTTTGGGGCGTGAGACTGCCAAGTTGCCCTGTAATTTGCAAAAACGGCGTATGGCCTAGTGCATCTCGCTATCTACAGGTGGGATACAACAAGAGATTGTAAATCCCTCACTGTGGGCGATCTGTCACTAGGCTGCATCTGTAGATCAACTTTTCTCTATAGAAAGCGCTTCGTAGTCATTCCAAATTGGCCCCAGCATGGTGTTAGCATTCACTGAGAGATAATCATCCAAAAGACTTCGTATCATTACTTCTTGGTCCAAGTAGTATCCACCCTCGCCGTCGTAAGTCACCCTCATGCCTAAAACTCTGAAATTTCACCCAGGTTCTTGATTTCGAAAACTTCCATGTCTTGGAAAAACATTATCACAAGTCCTTCACTTGTTCCCTTCACCAAAAAATCGTCACGTACACTCCGACTACCATAACGTTCACTCTGTGGTAAAGCGTACCACAAAATTGGTACGTAATAATGGGCATAATTGTGGACACCACTATGGGTGTAGCGGTGGTAGAATGTACCACAAATTTTGTCGGTACAATAGTCGGTACAACAGGTACAATAGTCGGTACAACAGGTGGTACGATAGTGGGCACTACAGTTGGTACCTCAGTCAGTACAACTGTTGACACAACGGCGGCGGACATGGACGAGGCGTGGACGGGACATCTGAGACGATGCGACAACTGTCACAGTTACCTAACGGTAACCCGAAGGTAAGCGAAGGAATCAGGTCGAATGGTCGACAAAATGCGTAGGAATGGGTAGTTCGGATTGGTTGATTTTGGGTTTTTGGTAGATATTAGGATATAAGCAGTAATAAAGTTCTCCTTTTGCGTCCAACCTCTTAGGACATCACAGGGACGGCACCTTTGCGCCTCCCTCACTAGTATACACTCTACGTCCCGGGAGGGAGCACTCTGTGCGTTTTTTGGCCCACCTGCAGACGTAGAGCGTTGAGAACGCGCACCGCGACTCCGCCCACTGTGCCAGCGGTAATTTCTTAAAGGTCTTCTTTTGTTTGGTTTTGGGAAACGTGATCGAGCAGTGCGCTCTCACCTCTTCCCCCATTGGTACACGTTTGGACCCTGGTAAATCGGCTGCTTTAAGCGCCCCACGAGAACTACTAGGCGGATTTTTAGTGTAACCTTCGATCAGCCCTGGCTGATCGACCCTCCTCTTAATTTAAGCATAGAATACATAGTATATTGGGTATTCTATTACGTATCAAGTTTAAGAGGCTCGGCGATCAGGTGGTGAAGATTTCCGCTGACTGATCAAGTACCCCTTCGCCGATCGCCACCAAGATCGACTATCTGCGACCTGCAACCTGCGATCAACTGTTTGCAACTCGCTTCAACCTATAAGGAATTCGCTAGACCGATCAAGCGGTCCTGATCAACCGTGATCAAGCCTGAACACACCTGATCAGTACATCGGTAGATTCGCTGCGATTTACCCTAATCTTGCATCGAGGAATTGTACCGTGACATCCCCGCCACCTGTAGAGCGACCCACGCCTAAGCCGTCGGGTACACAAGGTGAGCAGGAACACAAGTCAGTCACACAAGACAACCGGAGGGCCCCCTTCGTCAGTCGGCAGTCCGGGCGCCGTGGTAACGCCTGATCAAGCTTCACAAACTTTGATCAGCCGCTCCACCACCACTCCATGCCGCTTGAAATATAGGCACATATCAATATAACTCTGCGCGAAATTCAATACCAGTAACTTGGTGTGCAAATGGCGACTCCATAGGCGCACCGCTTGCTTCATTCCATATAGTGTCTTCCTGAGTTTCAAGCCAAATCATTAATACTTCTAACACCATGCTTCTTCAGTCGTTCGTCACCTATTTCCATTCCCTTGGATATATAGAGATAAATTTCGTGCTCTTCCTCAAGCGCATTGACGTACGCGTTCTGTATGTCTCCGTGCCTGGAGTTTACTTTCCACTTCCTCGCCAACGCCAAAATAATCTTCACGGTTCCCATATCCACAACTGCAGCAACGTCAAACCATAGACAACACCGGAACGCTTCTCGTTTCCACAGACAAACAACCGGGCCTTGTATCGTTCGACGTTGCCATTTGAATCCATTTTAGTTTTAAACACCCATTTGGTGTGCTACGGTCTACATTATTCTTGCTTTTTCTCCATATCCAGACGTCATTCATCTCCAGCACTGATAGTTCGCACTTTAGGGCCGTGAGCCAGTAATCCTTCCGGCCACACTTAATTGCTTTAGTGTAATTTATTGGGCCTATTCCGGTAACAACGTTAACCATTCCACTGTCTTCATTTTCTGCATCCTGCTTTCCTCGGACTCTTCATCCATTTCCACGTTCTTCTTAACATAATTTCGCGTCTCATGACGCTCCCTTGTCCATGAACTCTTTTTCTTCTTTCTTCTTCTTTTATGTTTGAGCGCTCATCTCTCCCGCCTTCTTTCGGGAGATCACCTTCCGTCTCTACTCCGTTTAATGCTTCGTTGCTTCCAAGTCTGCCTCTGGGTACGATGGGCCCTTCCAGGTCCGAGCAGATCACACACACAATATGTAAATAGGCAAATGATTGCTACTATACTTCTGATATTACTTGCACTTGGACTAATTACCATGTGCACAGGTAAGGCAGTTCATCCTCTTGTTGTCAGTCAGCTCAATCCCAAAACCGGGATCTTTCGCTAACTTCTCGATGACATCGAAATTCAGATGCCCCATACGTGCATGGAAGTCCATTAGAGATCCACGCTGAACATCACATTTTTCTTCACTTCCTTTTCATTGTCATCGATTACTGCCATAACGATATCTCCAAAAAATTTCTCTGGTATGTCCACCCGTACGTTCACGGTCAATACCTTGTTAATTTTTTCCACGTCAAAAATACTCTCACCACTTGATTGGTGCTTGATTAGTATTTGTTCTCCTTTGTATGCCAATCCACAGCTCTTTTTTTTCTAACAGGCCGTATGAGATAATGTTTCAAGTCAATTTCTCGATGTAGTACATGTTTTTGACTTTAATAAGTCGCTCCACATCTTCACAGTTAACGTTAAATTACAAACATCCTTTCATTCTAATTACCAACTTCTTTTCATTGCAAATATCCCTTCATTCTAATTTCCAAATGATTTTAGTCTGCCTCGAGCATACTCCCGATACCCGCTCGGTATTGTGTAAAAAACTTGCATCATTCGTTAGATGCATGCTTTCTCCACTGTTAAGTATCCACTTCTCCTCTGAAATGTTTCCATAATCTTCAGTGATCGTTAACATAAAATCCACTTTCTTAGTGTACTTCTTGGGAATTTCCATTTAATATGCCCCATTTCATCGCAAGCATAGCATTTCTTCGGCTTGACCCTTCTCTCGGCCACAACATTTACTACTTCATGCGTTGTCCCTCATGGCTCGCTCCCGTCATACTCAACGGCCTGTGCAAATTATCACAGTTTTTCTGCCTGTCGTAGGTAGTCGACAAGCGTAAGATCCAACTTGGACATCGTTACTCGCTTCAACTCCGGTGCTGCGTGATATATCAACTATCAATCATCAGGGAGTCAGTCGCGTCCACCCACTGTTTCCGCTACAGCCAATAAATACAAGTAGCGCTCCATCCAAGTCCGTGCAGGATTATTGCAGACCGAAAACAAGTTCATTGACTGCGCTGTCGTCAAATGAGTGTGAAATGTGGAAATTAATTTGTCCATCACATACCATAGCGCGAGAGTCTCACTCCACCACTTAACCACTTGCCGATTACATTAGTTTTCGGTCGTCGCCGGTAGATAGTGGCCGAGAAGGTCCACCTTAACATCATCGCTCCACGGGAAACCACATACCGCTTTTGCAATTCCAATTTTCCGTAATAAATTCTGACCCACGAATGAAATCCGGATCCCAAACCACGATATACTTCCGTGCCATCAAACATTCGTATCTGTAGTTTACACTGCTTGGGCGACGGTGTTTTCATCACAAGCATCTCTACTGACTGATTGTGTCCTTGCCGAATCTCTGGGTGTACATACCCAGGCGCTTGAGCCCCTTACCCGTTCGGCGTTATTCGCCCCACTGAGGTCAAAAGTACTCGCGCCAGCCTTGTTCAGATGCTTGAAGCTAATCATCGCAGTGTTTCCAACATTATAGGTCACTCTCCTCATGGCCCCCGTCCAGGGACGCCATGCTCGTTTTGGCATCGCCTTTCGGGGTGTGGTAAGCATTACCTCCCCCATCCGATACTATTCCACTTGAATCTTGAAGCCTTGTCAAAAGCTCGGCCATTCCCCGGAGGACCATCAAGAAATCAGTCGACTCCGCATTCTTTTTTAATATCGCAACATTCTCCTCGGGTGAGTCATTGGCGTCACTTGGGCTCATAACCTGTTGAGCGCTAGCGTGCTTCAACATATCGAATAACAATAGTAATCCACTCTTAACATAAACTTATTCTCAGATAAACGTTCTTCCACGTGAAAATGTCAAACAAATCGTAATATCCACAACGTAACACGTAGGCGTAAATTCCACAGTCTTATACGTTATTTCGATATCCACTAGTATGAGTAATAGCACACTGTTGGCGCAGCTAAATGTGACAGCAAAGAAACAATTGCGAGGAAACGACCGGTCGCAGAAAGAAAGAAAATGCAAAAGTGAATATATTTGACTTAAACTAATTATAGTCCGTCACAAATACAAAAAATGAGCATACCTATTGTTGGTCTTGTGCGATGATGTTCAACCGTCATCCCCTCGCGTCTTCATATAGCGCTGCATTTTAGAAATTTCCTTCGGTGATAGTTCTTGCCGAATTTCTCGCTGCCTTTCCACTGCGACTTCAGCTTCTGCATGAGCTGTTAAGCAACTCTATCCACCTTTTTGTCCGAATTGCACCTTTAATGCTCCTCACTTCTAAGAAATGCGCCATGTTTTGAGATTTTACTCCGATATCAACATGCAAGCATATCTATAACCCAGTGGTGGAATTGTTGTCCGAGAAGATAACCAACATGCATCCGGGAGCGATAGGATCTATGTAGATTTGGTCATATACAGAGAGGTTTCATCTGAACGAGTTAAAAGATGTATTCGATTTCACTCATATTCGCTTCTAGGTACCAATGCGTGCGCGTTCCAACTAGTAATAGAGTACTTATCCGTGAAATTCCACAACGAAACGAAAGTAAGACAGTGTGATAGCAGTAATAAAACGTAAACGAGATTTATATTCCACTTTAATTCCACTTATCAATCCACGTAAACGAAACGAGACCAAAACTATTTCCACACTACACGTAATAGAGAACTTCCAGCTAATCAACAACCGTACTAGTCCTCACTTGTGTACTTGCATACTTAGAGTTAAAATTCGAAGTGATTTTATCAGTATTAATATTGGGGAGTGATAGGTGAACCTCACCCCCTTGTTACATGTACCTCACTTTTGATACGTGTAACTCACGTTACAGTTGAGCAGATGGAGCAAAGGTACAATACTGCAAGGAATGGCAGTCGTCATAGGAGCTAGCTGACGTGTCGTGCATGTACTGTTTTATCCCACTTGTTGCGTAGAAAAGGAGAAACATTAAAGGAAGAAAAATAAACCGCATCGGTTCTACACCTTCTCACAATCGTGTGTCATTCATACTCTATTGCGTTCGCCAGTCTGCCTGCCACGGGTGTTCGTCCACCAGTTGTTGAGCTCGAGTTTGCCAAGACCTGACAATCTGAATGGACACGTTGCTAAGGGCGACTACAGCTTCAAGGATCAAGTCGCTCGGCGTGGAAATGAGATCAGCAGGTGTGCACAGCTTTTTAGTCTCCAGTCGTTCCACTACGTCAATCTCACCAATCAGGTCCGACATCCAATCATTGATCTCATCAAGACGCGCCTAGGCTATCATACACACACCTATCAGGTCTCATCGCTAACCTATCCAGCCGCAGCTTTCTTACCTCATCGATCAGCTTTTCAAGCTTTTCCTGCAATTTCGGAGCTGATGGGTCCAATGTATTCACCAGACCACATATCGTCGAAACAACAGAAGCGTCCGCCAATTCTTGTCGCGTATTAATACTTTCCATTTGTAGCCACTTAGCAATTGGAGCGCCCGTAATCTGAGCGACTTCATCGTCGATATCGTCGCATTCATCGTTGCGTCCAGCTTTGGCTAATCTAACGCAAGTCCACGGATCTTTGAAATGCTTAGCGTCAGCTGCTTCTTGGAGAGAGATAATACGTGTCTTCTTGCAAGAATCGCAGTAAACTAATGGCTTTTTCCTCTGTTACCTCCTTGTCGGCAAGTGCAGGGAACTGTGTACGATTGAATTTCATCGCAATGTGCTAACAGATTAGTGCGCTCGTTTAACTTTGAAGGGGAGAGCATCGTAACGGCCTTGCGCATGTTTCTCGCAAGTTTTCGGCTGCCAGGAGAAGCGCATCAGATTGACCGGATTGAGAACACGTTTTCCCTCCAGATTTATAAACAATGTCGGGAACGTTTTATCATGGCATAGGTGGATGATGTGACCTATTTGTTGTCGCTCATCTTGATTATGCTCAACACCGATCTTCACCACCCAAACATTCGGTCTGAAAAGAAAATGAAATTGGAAGATTTTATCCAGAACAATAAAAACGAGGGCCCCGAAGTGTCGAAAGGGCTCGATTTACCAGAGGAGTTTCTAACGGAATTATACAATACCATTGCAAAAGATGAGATTAAAACGTTTGAAGACGGTGGCAAGCATGGCGAAGTAACTAGTGATCGATGTATTTTGCTAAATCAAGCAGAAAGTGATCCACGCCACTCGAGCTTACGTGCATCATCATCCTTCTGAACCGATTGTGCTTCAATCGTCAGGTACATTACGCAATAGGGACGTTGCTCAATGTCCAGCTTTACCTCTTGAAGCGATGAAAACGATGAAGATTGCGAAGAACGCTCAACTTCGTTGCCCGCAAGCAAGAAGAACAATGGAAGACAATCTGAACATGTGCATCGATTTGCTTCGTTGGATCATCTGTACGACTGCCACATTTATGAGCTGATTCAGCAGAGTCTCGTTCGAGCGTTCAGCAGCGTGTTTCACCAGTTCGTTATGGATTCAAAAGAAAAATATGCAGCACGGACGGAAGATCTCTCGATCAGTAGTAGCTATGAAATGCACTACGTGCCTCAAAAAGTGCTCTCAAACTTGACTGCAACGGTTTCGTGTTATGTGCAGCCGTGGCGTCGCAATTGTCGTTAGTGGAGCCGTGTTTATCTGTCTGTGCAAGTACACGGCACTGTTTGCGTCGGAGATTTATCCTCTTGGATACAACGGCCGTGTCAACGGTAGTAGTGTTAAAATAGCACAAAAAAGGTTGCAAACACCTAACGCGATAAATAATCACCACCTGGCCAAGTTTCAGTGTGGGAGGATCAGCGGAAGGTTTCGAACGGTGTGCGTAGCGTCGTAGCCCTTGTAAAGATTCAGTCTGGCACTGTGCTTTATAATGCAAAACGGAAAGTAAAGTATATTATGTATAGTTACTTAAGTCGCTATCCAGTCCTTACTGCAACTTAAAACTGTAACTGCTTCTTATATGTAAAAATTTATGGCTTACCTGCAACAGCCAATGGGCTTCCACTATACGGAAGAGTGCAAACTCCAAAATGGGTACACACTCTTCCAACACTCCTCCTGGAAGACCGGAGGCTGTAGCTCCATCACTGTAAGCCCAGCGCCGCACGCAACACTTGGATCCGCTGCGCTCCTAAGTCCTTTGTCAGCAAGTCAGCTAGCATATCCTCACTTGGTACGTGGTTGGCCACAACAATTCCCTTCTTCGTATAATCCTTGAGAAATTTTGGCTTGACATCGACATGCTTAGAACTTGATCCACTTGCCTCATCCTCCAGCTGCTGTATCGCGGCTTGTTTATCCATCTTGAACATCAGAGGCGTCTTCGCGTGCATCCCAATTTCAGCGACCAGTTGTCGCAAACCCAATGCTTCTTTTCCGGCCATCGCCGCCACAACAAATTCTGCTTCCGCAGTTGAAAGCGCAACTGCAGTATGCTTCCTGCAAGTCCAGCTTACGAGAATCCCATTAATAAAAACAACCATAGCTGAAACGCTCTTCCGATCGGTCTTGTCAGCAGCGAAATATGCATCGCTGTAGACCATGATCCGGAGTGGAATGGGCAAATCTTCATCGTGCTTTAGCACCAGCTTTTAAATCCATCTTGCTCTTGAGGTATTTCAAAATGCGCTTCGAAATCTTGTAGTCACCCAGCGTGGGTGCATGGGTCTTACGCGTGGCTTGGTGCACGGCTAACGGAATGTCAGGACGCGTGCACCGAGAAAACCAGAGCAAACTGCCCACAAGCGACTGGAACTGCTTCACACTCGGCAAATTATCATTTGGATGCAACAATAATAATTCTTGATACTCCTTCACATCATCCAGCGCCAGCACCGGAGTTCGGTCTGGGTTCATCTTCTCGAGCTTGTTTGTCTTGAGGATCTCTATGATCGTTCCTTCCTGATCCAATACGTATCCGCTCTTTGTATCGCCTTGAATTCGGATCACCAGAAACTTCGTAACACTTCCCAAATCTTTCAATTCCAGTATTTTCATATCCACAAAAAATTCCTTCACGAGCCTCTCACTGGTTAAAGTAACCAGGAGGTCATCCACATATGCGCCGACCACCACCGTTTCGGCACCTTGGTGCTTCACAAAAATACACGTATCGGTGACGCACTGCGTGAATCCAAATTTCATCAATGTTTCGCATAAGCACTGGTGCCATAGGCACCCAGCCTGCTTCAAACCATAAAGGTTTCTCTTCAGCTTCAGTGCAAGTTCCCTTTGTGAATTGACACCAAAATTTCGTAAGATATCCACCGATATTTCCATGCCTAGCGGCACCTGTAAATAAATCTCCACATCCTCTTCAGACTTGGCTTTGGGGTAGGCACTAGTCACATCGCCGTGGCGTGCCGCTACCCCCCACACTTGCGCCAAAACCAGAATCAACTTTACGTTGTTTAATTCCATAACAGTGGAAAATGTAAAAAAGTAATCGTCCCCAAAAACTTGCTTATCACCCCTGGCGACCAACCTCGCCTTGTACTTCTCTACCGATCCATTTGCACAGACTTTCGTCTCGTACACCCATTTGGTCGGGAGAGGTACCTTGCCCTCAGGGCGGCGAACAACATCCCACGTTTCCAGATCCTGGAGAGCCTTAATCTCCTCCATTTCAGCCTGTCTCCACATGCTTGACTGTGGTCCACCGTGCGCCTCACGGTAGTTCTTCGGATCCGGCAGTATCGTCGAGCCACCTGTTGGCTCACAACCGGGTTCACATACTGCATATACGCATAAAGCGCCTTCCACATTTTCATTTATTCCAGTAATTTTTTCGGGAATTTCTACACTTGATGTCACCCTCTTGGCCCTTGAATCTTCATATTCTTGGCCCATCAATGTCTTCTTTGTCTTCCTTCGGGTCTTTCTCGTGCCCCGTACTGGTTTCTCGGCGCGCCTAGGCTCATCTGCAACCTCCGGTATTCCTTGATTTCCGCGCCCTTTATTGTGTGCATTCGACCCAGCATTTCTTGAACGCGACTCGGCCATTTCCTCGAGTTCTTGGATGCGTTCAACTTCCAACATCTTGGTTATTTTCTCACTTGTTTATGCACTGAGTGTATCGATCGCGGTGACGTGCCGCGTCACCACGACCACCCTGTCCTTCATCAGCAGCACCTTGAAACCCTTGGTTTCATCACTCTTGCCCAGAATTTGGGCGCTCTCGGCATGTTTTGCCAGCGTCTTCTTCTTCGAGTCCCGCCAAACCATGCACGGGGACCCGAAAACCACGATATCATTTACTGCCGGCCTCTTGCCGGTCAGTACTTCCAATGGCAAAATTCGCCCAACATTTGATCTCGTCGGAGTACGGTTGAGTATGTACGCAGCATACTCCGCCGCCTCCGACCAATACGTGAGGGGTACGCATGACCCGAGAATCATGCACCGGACCATATTGAAAATGTTCCGGTTCATCCGCTCCGCCTTCCCGTTTGAGGTCGGATTCCCTGGCTCCGTTACTTGGCGGCGGATACCGGTATGCTTACAAAACAGATCTACGTTTCTGTACTCTCCGCCGCCATCCGTCCGCAGCACGTGCACCCTGCACGAAAATTCATTTTCAAACCAAGCCAGGAAGTGTCCAAACATCTTCGCTGCTAAATCCTTGGTGCGTGCTGCAAAAAATCTGACGTAACTCGAATGATGATCCACGAATACAACCAAGTATCGGTTGCCACGTCTGTCGCGGGGAGTGATTGGACCTTTGAGGTCACTGCAGATCACTCCTCCAATGCGGTCAATTGGTGCATTTCCACCCGAATATGTCTTCGGTTGCGCCTTCCTGGTAGCCCTCCCTTCGGCGCACGTAAGGCAATTCGGCCTATTCGTGTCCGTTAAGGCAATACCAGACCTCGGGTCCTTGGCCAACCTTTCAATGGTATCGTAGGCCAGGTGACCCAGACGCACATGAAGACGGTGTAGGCTGCCAGTCTGGACGTCCTTACTGACATCTTCCGACACACTGTTGGCAACCATGTCATCAAAATTCTCCGAAAAACTTTGCGCCTTTTCGGCCTTCAACTTAGCCACAAAGACAGAACCATACGTCATCACGTCAAACAAATTTTCACCTTTTATCATGAGGCGCATCTTGCTGCCATCATCAACCATGGTGCAACCCTTTTCGCGCAACCTACCAAGAGAGATCAGGTTTCGGGATAGTTGAGGAGCGAAGTATACTTCGGTCAAGACAACGACCGTTTCACTTTTGTCAAACGTCCGCAACGTAAGCCGCCCGACCTTGGTTGCCTGAAGTGTGCCACCATCCGGCAAGGCAAAATTATCATCGGGACTGCAATCCCTAGCGTCTTCCAACAAACTGGCGTTCGACACCAAGTGTCTACTAGCCCCACGATCGATAATCCAGATATCTTCATTTGCGCTTCCATTTCCACACGCATTTAGAATACCATCCATGGTCGAATGCACGAAACGCTTTGACGACCCTTCATTTCCACCACGGCTCTGCCTTTGGGTGCGTTCACCTCCGCGTTTTCGGCGCTTTTCGGGGAAATACCTCTGTATGTGTCCCTCTCCACCACAGCCGTAGCACACGCGCCGCCCCTGACCAGATGTTGCTGCATGCACGTGCAACTTAGGGGCGGGTATCGACTTCACCATGTCGTCTTCGATCTCCTGCGCCCATGCGAATAACTCTTGCGCATGGCTTAGGTAATCCCCCCTTCTCGGGTCATACCTAGCCATCAGCATTATCTTGAGCCGCGGCGCGGCATACTTGACGATATTTTCAACTATTAACTTTTCACTCGACCCGCTTTCGCGAGCCGGAGCTACTAGGTATAAATAGTACTCCGTCCAGCTGCGTTGTGGATCCTTTTCACTTGCAAATATCGCAGCGGCTTGGTGGTGGGATATCGTCGTCCTAAATCCCAACTGTAACGGGGTTACATTCGGGTAACACTTAGTGTTGGTGTACATGAGTACACCACGGTTGAGGCCAGTATTGGCCGGGTTGAAAGGTTTCGAACCTTTGGTTATTTTAACCAATCAGGGCATGGGCCCTTGGTGTGGTGGTGTGTCAGCCATCCACGTGTCAGTACACAGGTGTGTACACTACATTTTAGCTAGGTACGAATTAGGAATATTCTACTTAGTGTTACATACAGTTTATATTAGTTTAAATAATTACATATTAAATATATTCAGTTTACTTTTCACTTTTTAGTACAGACGCACGACCTAGACCGGTCGTGCATGTAGTGAGTGCCGTAGCGTAAGGGGAGCCCTCCCCTTAGCTACAGCCTTTGTAAGGGAGCCTTGCCGTTAAGGCACTAGTAAAGGCTAGAGTAAACTAACCCGGGAATCTTGGCCCCGAGTAGGAGAGCTCTCTCCTACTAAGCCCTTAATAAGGGCGTATCGGCTAAGTAGCGGCGAACACCTCTTTAAGGAAAGTCTTCCTCTGTGCGCTAGCCGCACCGTGCGTATACGCACCGGCTACATCTGGTAGCACTTGTAGTCAATCCAACACCTGTGTTGGTAGACTAGACATCCTCTGCAAAGGATGAATCAGGACGATTGGGATAGTTTGACCCTCGTACAACAGGAAGCCTTTAAAAGGCTGTTACCCTTAACGGGGGAAGAAGGTATGAAGCTCCTAGTGGTGCAGGGGCTTGAGGCCGTAAATGCAAGGGTGAATGCCCTCATCGCTCATGAGGCGAGTTGTGGTGGAGGTCGTTCCACGGGGGTGCGCCCTCCATTATCGTTTAAGATAAAGGAGTTCGCCGGAGAGAAGGGTGACAACCTTTATGTTTGGTTGCGAGAGGTCGAAACGGCCTTCGCCACAGCAAACATGACCGCTGATCACTTTCAAGTGGGACTTGCATTGACCCATCTTACGGGCAAAGCCCGTACATGGGCGTTTACATGCTCGGAATCAGTCAAGGACGTGTTTCCAACATGGAAGGTCCTTAAGCAGAAGCTTATGGACATGTACGCAACGCCTGATCTGGTTTTCCAGAATCAACTGGCGTTCCTGAGGTGCCGTCAAGGCACTAAGTACCTGGAGGTTTATATCCAGGAGCTTAAGACCCTGTTGGCAGGGATGTACGCGAAAGCGTATTCGGACGATGTGTCCATCTCCGTCTTCATGGGAGGCCTGAGAGAAGGGCCAGCACGTTCGGGATTGTTCCGATGCTGACCCGAATCCCTGGAAGAGGCATTCAAGATGGCGTTCAACGCCGAGAGGAACTTCCGTTCCTCTAAGGTGGGTCCCGAACCCATGGACCTGAGTCAGGTCGAAGCGGAGGAGAAACCTCCCGCTAAGAGTCATTCGGACTCTTTTTCACAGAGCTTCGAGACAGAGATCTTGGCTATGTTGCAGTGGCGTGGGCCGCTGAGATACTTCCTGTGTGGGAGCATGGATCATCTGAGAAACAGATGTCCGAAAAATCCCCAGCGAGACACTCGCTACAAGGGACCAAGGATGTGGGAAAATCCCTTGTCCAAGCCGTCGGGAAACGACGACTCCCAGTAGGTGCGGGGCGCCCTACTGGGGGACCCCTCAGTGCTGTTAAGCCCCAGAGTAGGGGACGAAAGCACAAAGCCCCGAGGGAAGCGGTGTTTTCTAGCACCGAGTTGGTGTACCAGCCAGGTTTGCTGGTAGTCCTTGCGGACGTGAAAGGCTTTGATAAGCCTTGGAGAGTATTGATAGACTCTGGAGCGTCTGACAATTATGTCAGACGGGCTTCTGTTGTGAAGAGACGGCTGTATGCCGAGGCCCTAGAGGCACGTTCTCGTGACGTTGTCACGGTCCGTCTTGCGACGGGCGTACAGGTTTCTGTACCCAAGGTCTCGATTCACCTTAAGCTGAAGTTTGCAGACTTCGACAGCTTAGAACGTTGCCTAGTCCTGGATTTGGACTCGAGGGGTATGACCTCATTCTGGGAATGAAGTGGCTGGAACGCCACGAGCCATGGATAGACTGGAAGTCTAAGTCCATTGGATCAACGCACCCGCGGTCGTGTGAAGCATTGGCGAGTCATGAACCCACCTTTGCTCGATCCCAAAAGAGATTCTGGAGTGAGATGCCAGAGATTGGGATGTCTGAAACGATCATTCCCAATGGCGTTAAGGAAGAGTTCCTTAACGAGGGGGATTCGGCGGTTAATCCCCGCGCCGATGTAGGCGAGACTGGTGAGTCGCCAGTGATAGAGGTGGAATCCTCTGAGGGTAAGCGCGAGGCGCTTAGAGAAGAGAACCGAAGTTCGTCTCTTCTACAGGTCGGAATTGATTCCGACCACGCCGTGTCCGGCGAACAAGTTGCGACTCCAGTGGTAGGGGTAGAGACCCCTGTGGTTAAGCGCGAGGCGCTTCCAAGAGAAGAGACCCGAAGTTCGTCTCTTTCGCACGTCGGAAATGATTCCGATTACGCCGGTATAGGCGAGACCGGCGAGTCACCGGTGGTAGAGGTAGAGACCTCTTTGGATAGACTCGTGGCGATTCCAATATATGGGGCAATTGACTCCCCCCATCTGGGTCTCGGGATGAGTCCCGAGGGCAGGAGTCAGCAGTCCTACAAGATGCTGAATAGTGTGACAGGTGTTGTCACAGAAGGAGTAAGCCTGGAACGGTTGCCTGGGGTAGGCGAGCTGTTGTCGTTGGAGGAGATGTCCTTCAACGAGTTTGAGACTGCTTTGAAAGCAGATGAAATCGACGAGGTCGTCGTGTTGCGTCCGGAAGAGGAGTTGAACTCCTCATCCACGATGGACGAGTCAGTTTTGGTGAAAACCAAACAGGCATTAAATGCCCGAAGCGGCCTCAAGATCCCCGCTGATCCTGAAGAACCTTACCATTCCTTACTAAAGGAATTTGGAGATGTCACTAGTGACAACCCGCCGATGGGGTTACCACCGGATCGGAGAGTCCGACATGAAATTGATTTGGTTCCTGGAACCTAATACTGCGTCACTAGGCAGTGGCCTCTCCCCAAAGAACAATGCGACGTCATCGACGCATTCTTCAAGGGGAAAGAAGAGGCAGGGATGGTACGGGAGAGTAAGTCTCCCCACTCATCTCCCACTTTTTGTGTTCGTAAACCGAACGGAAAATGGCGCATTGTGCATGCGTATAACAAGCTAAATGCAGCTACTGTACCCATGCAGACTCCGATTCCTCGGAAGGATGTCCTCCAGAACAATATGGCGGGCTGTACTGTGTACAGTGCCTTAGATCTGGTGGACGGGTATTATCAGGTGCTCATGCGATCGTCCGATATTCCGCTGACAGCGGTTAGCACGCCTATTGGCATGCTGTGGGAGTGGCTTGTTATTCCACAAGGGCTTTCAAATGCACCAGCGACTTTCAATCGCTTGGTGACTCAACTCTTCCGCCCTCATAGGAAGTACGCTCAGACGTACCTCGACGACATATTCGTCCATAGTCGTGCGGAAGGCGACTCGTCTGATATTCAGACGCATCTGATACATCTTTGAGCAGTGCTCGAATGTATGCGAGAGCATAAGTTATATGCGAACGCATCCAAATGTATATTTGGTGCTGAGGAAATTCCTTTCCTCGGATGCTTCATCGGTAAGGATGGAGTGCGGGCGGATCCCGCGAAGGTGAAAGCCATTGTGGAGTGGCCTTCGCCTGTAAATCTTATAGATTTACGGAAGTGGCTTGGGTTAGCCAACTATCTCCACAAGTACAGCGAGAACTACGCTGAAATGGCGAAGCCATTGACCGACCTTCTTAGGAAGGATGTTGATTGGTGTTGGGAAACTTAACACCAAAACGCTTTTGAAGAGGTAAAGGGGAGCTTGTTAAAAGCTCCCGTTCTTGCTCTCCCAGACTCTGGGAACCCATTTAGTGTCGTCTGCAACGCCTCCGATTTCGCAATCGGATGTGCTTTATTACAAGCAGACGATGCAGGAAGGGAACGCGTAATTGCGTTTGAGTCGAGGCAGCTTAAAGCTGCAGAACGGAATTATCCCGTTCATGACAAGGAGCTACTTGCAATGAAGTATGCCCTTGTCAAATGTAGGGTTCACCTACTTGACTCAAAGCCGTTCTTGGCTTATACAGACCACGCGTCCTTACGGACAGCGACGAAGTCGCCTCATCTCTTCCAACGGATGGCCCGTTGGCTCTCCTTCTTTGCGGAGTATAACTTTGAGGTTAAGTATAAACCTGGCAAACAGAACGTTCTTGCAGACGCGTTGTCGCGTCGTCCCGATTACGAGATTGCTCACGCGACATTCATCACCTCCTCTGTGGTGGATCTCACACGCCAGTCGTATGGGAAAGACCCACAATGTACGGCGCTTATCACCGCGTTGGGTGACAAGGAACTTGGATCGTCTGAGCCAACCCTGTTAAGTCGAGCTAGATCTCGGTTACACCGTTACAGTTACTGTGACGGTTTGCTATTTTATAGCACGAGCGCGGAGGACACTCCGCGGTTGGTAGTTCCTCATGATGAGGAACTGAAGTATAGAATCCTCTTTGAGGTTCATGACGCCCCTACCGGGGGTAATTTAGGTCGGGATAAGACCTACAGCGCTTTAAGCGCTTTGTATTGGTGGACCAACATGTATAACTGGGTCGGTGCGTATATACGCACCTGTGAGACGTGTCAGAGGGTCAAACCTCTGCAAGTTCAGCTGCGCCTTTGGCTAGCTTGTCCGTTCCAACGGAGTGTTGGAAATCCATTAGCATGGATTTTATCTTCGGTTTTCCGAAGGATAAGACCGGAAACACCGGCATATTGGTCTTTGTAGACCGATTGAGCAAGATGGATCACCTGGCGGCGGTGCCAGAGTCCATAGATGTACAAGAAACAGCGAAAGTGTTCCTAGACCGTGTCTTTCGACAGCATGGTCTGCCAGATTCCGTTTTGTCGGATCGGGATCCCCGTTTTACGGGACAATTCTGGGGAGCGTTGTTTAAGGTGCTAGGCACCAAGCTCCTCATGTACACTGCGGATCATCCGCAGACGGACGGTCAGACGGAACGCGTTAATCGCGTTGTGGAGGATATTCTCCGGAGTTTATGTCCGGATTCTCCAAGGAGTTGGAGTGAGATGCTCCCGATGGTTGAATTTGCTATCAACAATTCGGTACATGCATCTACGGGGTTTACCCCGTTTTACGTGAACGGATTGGTGAATCCGAGGGTTCCGTTAACGCCACGTGTGTGTGGCCCAGGGCTTGAGGGGGGAGGATTCCCCGATGTCAGCCCTGTATCTGTGCGAAAGCACATCGATAAGTTTTTATCGACGCGCCTCAGTGTCTTACGACACGTCTGCGATGCCATGGCGGAAAGCCAAGACAAGCAGAAGGAGCAAGCTGACCGAAAGGGACGGCGTAACAAAAATGTATACAGAGTAGGAGAAAGTGTTTTATTAAACGCTAAAAAGCTTCCTACACATGAAGTTTCAAATGTGTTGCGCAATAAACTGCGCCCCAGGTTTTTGGGCCCCTTTAAGGTGTTAGCCCGAAAGGGCTTGTCGTACACCTTAGACATCCCGAAGGCGATGCGTACGCATCCAACCTTTTATGTCGGTATGCTTAAGCCATACCAGTACCCGGAGGCGGGGCCCCTCCTGGAGGAGGGTGGAAAGGCGGATAGCCATAAGGCACCGCAGAGCGAAGGAATCCCGAAAGGGCTAAAATGCGACGACGAAGCTCCGCAACGGTCTTCTCGAGAGAGGCAAGCCGCCTCTCGAAGCGATCAGTGGCATCCCGCTCATCGCGGATCCCCTCGTGGATATCATGGATGCGAAGGCTGTTTCGATCACAGCGCGCGCGAATCTCACGTCGCAATTGTGCGACCTCCTCCTCCAATGCTCGATGTGGAGAGTACTCCACACTTTCATGTGGAGCGGCTGATGGCGCGGCGCCATCATCGGGGTCAAACCCAGTATCTGGTGAAGTGGAAAGGTTATCCACACTCACATAGTTCGTGGGAGTTCGAGACTCCCCTACGGCAGGATTGCCGCGACGTCGTTGACGCTTTTGAGCGGGAGAATCCCGCTGTAGGTCAACGACCAGAGGGGCATGAGAAGCCTCTTCACTCCCAATAAGTGGGAGTTGGACGGAGTCAGATGTGGCGACCACACTGTCTCCAGACACCAGGGTGGAGACAGGGGCGCTGGCGTAGCGCGTGCGATACGGAGCACGTAGTTGCTCCATCGCCATATCTTTGGCAAATGTAAGGCGCACCACCCTCTCCACCCAAATGTCTCGACGGGAATAGCTGTCATGCAGCTCATCGAAGCTGGGGAGAAGCTTCTCCCCTTCCGCCCAAGCGCGGAACTTCTTCTCTGCGTCATCGGCACTTTCTCCCGGAGAAAGAACGAAAGGAACCTCGCGGAGGTTCTCAACAGGGGCACCTTGTGCCTGCCTGTTTAAGCGCTCTCGGTACGAGACGCTAGTGAACTGCTTTTTTGTAAGCAGTTGTTGCCGGAGTTTCTCACGGCGTTCGCGTTGGTACGGCTGTTCAGCCGCGGGGCCAGGGGTATAGGACGCTAGACTAGTCCTTACCAAACGCCTGCCCCATCTTGGAAGGTCACGAGGACCATCGAAATTATAAGCCGCCCTTGACGGGCGTTTGGGGGCGCGTAACGCAGCCCTTAGTGCCTGTGCGGCAAGTTGGGAGTCTTGAGCTGCGTCCAGCTCATTAGTGATGATCGCCTTTGGCGATTAGGATGTATCATCCGATACGAGCAGTGGTGCCGCACTGGTTAGTGCATTTTCCTCACGTGTGGGGAAGGGATTAGGCTGCCGACAACGCCGTTCGGCGCTGTCGGAGCGGCTCATCATTGGGGAGGTATCCCCAAAGGCATCCAATTTCGAGTTTTCGGAGTAGTCTACCTCTTCTAGAGGAGACGCCATAGCACCACTAGAGGTGTACATATGGATGGCCAGGGGAGCTGGCGTTGGAGTTCTCCAACAAAATTTTGATTATTGCGTAAGCAATAGTCTTGATGGGGGAGGATGTAACGGGGTTACATTCGGGTAACACTGAGTGTTGGTGTACATGAGTACACCACGGTTGAGGCCAGTATTGGCCGGGTTGAAAGGTTTCGAACCTTTGCTTATTTTAACCAATCAGGGCATGGGCCCTTGGTGTGGTGGTGTGTCAGCCATCCACGTGTCAGTACACAGGTGTGTACACTACATTTTAGCTAGGTACGAATTAGGAATATTCTACTTAGTGTTACATACAGTTTATATTAGTTTAAATAATTACATATTAAATATATTCAGTTTACTTTTCACTTTTTAGTACAGACGCACGACCTCGACCGGTCGTGCATGTAGTGAGTGCCGTAGCGTAAGGGGAGCCCTCCCCTTAGCTACACCCTTTGTAAGGGAGCCTTGCCGCTAAGGCACTAGTAAAGGCTAGAGTAAACTAACCCAGGAATCTTGGCCCCGAGTAGGAGATCTCTCTCCTACTAAGCCCTTAATAAGGGCGTATCGGATAAGTAGCGGCGAACACCGCTTTAAGGAAAGTCTTCCTCTGTGCGCTAGCCGCACCGTGCGTATACGCACCGGCTACACCAACCACATCTAATCCATGACGTGGATCAACGTCGGCCGCACCCGCCACCACCACGCAACATTTGTGCGATAATATTCGGCGTCGGTGCCCTCCAAATGCTCGCCGAACTTGTTCACCTTCAATCATTCACTCCACTGGAAGCCAGAGGTCATCTCTGCGATCTCAATGGCTTCCATGAACAGGTACGCCCACTGGCGATACCCAGCACCGAGACCGGGATATAACTCGCGTCCCGAAAACTTGTCGATGCTTATTTTCGGAATCTTGTACCCGGCGTACTGCACGGGTACACTTGGCTGCGCGGCGGACACTTCGTCACCGTCTGCATCTTGCGCCGCAGCGGGCGCCCCACGTGGTGCATCATGCGCTCTCGGGCGTGGCTTCGCGCCAGCTTTCACCCCTTCATCCTCGGCCAGATCATCCAGTTCCGTCTGCTGGCCAAACGGACGGTAATTTCTCAAACTTTCACGGAAGCTACTTTCCGGTATACGCACCGGCGCTTCTCTCTTGCGCTCGGGCGACTCCTCGCTGGTGAGGGCCTAGCTTGCCCTGCATCAGGATCATTCGCAGCTCTTGCCGCTTCACACCAATTGTTCAATAGCTCTCGGAATTGCTCCGTAGAGGGCATATCATCGTCATCAAAATCAATCATTTCAAACTTCAAACTTATTTAAAAACCTTCAATCACGTCTGGCACTATCTTCCCCTTCAACAGAGTGCTTTCCACAAGCTCCACGGAACGTAACAATAAGAAAAAACGTAATACAAAGTTCTCCAAACGACCAAGAAAACTCCACTGGGTTACTTGACGCAATTTGGGCTCATAACCTGTTAAAATAGCACAAAAAGGTTGCAAACACTTAACGCGATCAATACTCACCACCTGGCCATGTTTCAGTGTGGGAGGATCAGCGGAAGGTGTCGAACGGTGTGCGTAGCGTCGTAGCCCTTGTAAAGATTCAGTCTGGCACTGTGCTTTAATGCAAAACGGAAAGTAAATTATATTATGTATAGTTACTTAAGTCGCTATCCAGTCCTTACTGCAACTTAAAACTGTAACTGCTTTTTATATGTAAAAATGTATGGCTTACCTGCAACAGCCAATGGGCTTCCACTATACGGAAGAGTGCAAACTCCAAAATGGGTACACACTCTTCCAACAAGTAGTGTGTACTGCGATAATCCAAGTGCACCGGTAGCAACAGCAGCTGTGCTGAAGCTCGTACACACGTGCAATTTATCGCTTCGGAGTCGTGCGTGGAGACATTTTTTCCATGTTCTGAATGGATTGCGTGAGTTTCGAGTGTTGCTGTCTCAGATTTTGCATCCCGGCGATGAAATTGCGTTGGAATTGATGACGCCGGTCGAACGCACGGGTATTAACGAGCGTGTGAGCGCATGAATCACTATCTCGGAAGTGTGTAAGCACTATTACAATCTGCTTCTCGTCATGGAAACTGCGCAAATCTAATTGTTCGTCACCCTTGCGCTGCTGGTCATTTATCATGGGTGTTACTTTTTTCAGACGCTGCTTCTTCTGAACCATATTAGGAGGAAGCGTTCGGTGCAGCGAGCGCTGTGGAGACGAAGGTAAATGCATGAAAAGACGCCAGGTGATCACAACACTGAGACACAGCGCAGTCAGTACGGCACTCACAAGCACGCGCCGTTGTCGAATAAGAACCGCTTCTTTCATGCGTACGGATGCGATATCCCGACGGTGAGACCGCGTATGTGGGAGTCCCAACGCTAACATCGGCGTCTGGAACGTCATGGGGAAGAATAGAGATCACCGCTATAAGCTAATATTTCAGGCGGGCGTAGCAAAATGGAGTGTGCCCCTAGCAAAAGTGGGGTGTGCCCCTAGTCGGGGCCATTGCAATAAACCACACACCCTGTTTCATTCGCTAAAAGGATATTTTTTCGTCCAATAAAAGGTTATCGCTAGTGTGACGCGGTCAGTTTAGACAAATGGCCACAGACTGAGGTACACGTATCAAAGTGAGGTACATGTAACAAGGGGGTGAGGTACACCTATCACTCCCCTTAAGATTAAGACTTATAATAAAATGCATATACGTAAGTTGGTGTACCTAACATAAGTTAAGGACTGCCCACAATTTTTCATCGAAAAGTCGCAATAATCCATTTCATCCGACGCGTAGTGTTACAGCAATTGCGCGTCCTTTCAACAGGAAGAACTGTGTGGACGTAGGGTGCGTTCATGCACCAAAGTTACTTGTTGTGACTTGATTGAAGACCTGAGCGATTTTAATATATCTAGGACCATGCGATGAAACGTTATTTTTGGAAGCGTCAATTCATGTACCATCGTTCAGTTCAAAGAAGGGTGGAACTGATGCAAAATAGTGTGAATGAACAAAACGTCAATGCTCAAGCGAAGCAATGTGGCGTTACAGGATAATTGCAAGACTCATGTGAAATGTTTAATGAAACCTAGCGGGAAGATGAGTTTTGGTAAGGTGGAGCAAAACGCAGAACACTAACTTGCATGTTCCAGGGTATTGTTAAGTAGCGGTCTCGGTAAGAATAAGCGTATCAGGAATTTGTATGTAGAAACCATGAAAAATGAAGCCGAAGCGTAGTGGTTGAGCAGCAACGGCTAATTCTCCTTTCACGGCGATTAAGTAGTACACAAATTGATCATACACGGTGGATGCATGTTAAAGAATTTGAAAAACATGCGACTAGCTTTACGCGAAGAAGGAATGGCAGATTTGCTATTATATTGAGTGAATTCAATTCGCATTAATATGAACGATGAGAATTCGAAATGTAGAAGGAAACATTTAGGGAGGATATCAAGGGCAAGTCCAGTGAGAAATGGATTGCAATTTTAGTCCGTTGGGGGTGAGTTCCGGAACGCTTGGACGAAAGCGGGATAATCTCGCTTTATTGCAGCCGTGATCCGATGTGGGTGTTTCCGCCACTCTTTGTACAGTGACTTCCTGAGTGCGTCCGAAACAGCTTGATAAGAATGAGGTGCTTGAACACTTTGGATTATCTTGATAACGTCCGCATCGTCGTACCTACTTAGTAAGACCTGCTGCAAAGTAATTTTAGTGTTTAAGTTAAGCTTAGCCCCAGCAAAAGCAGATAACAGATCGCCGTTGTTGAGGATAGTGGTAACGTCCATGTCATCAGGGAAAAGAGCTTTTAGCTTTTCCATGTGTGCTTCGGCAGCGGCTTCTTCGGATACAGCTTGATATCCCCTGGCAGCAGCATCTTCGGATACAGCTTGAGATTCCGCCAAGAGGGGACTGCTGTCAGTCTCCTCTTGGCGGTCTGCTTGACTAGAGCTGCCCCGAAGAATTTTTTTTGTGAAACTTGTAAGCGCTTTCGGCACTTTGGGCATTCTCTCTTCATCATCGATGCTTTCAGCGTCTTGGTCGTTCACAGGTCGAGGAGAGAGTGACTCTGGGTGCTTGAAAGCATCAGCATTAGCAATGAAGAGAGCAGCGACACCTGCCAGAATTGCGACGTGTTGACAATGCATAGTCCTGGGAGTAAATTGGAAATGGACGGAGAGCTGGAGCCACATTTTTTTTCTGCATGCTAAATGTATCAAGTGTGCGGCTATCCATGTCTCGGCTCTCTGTCTTACTTTTTTATATATTTTTTATACGTTCTATGGCTAAGCTTATGGGGCATTCATGCGACAATAGATCAGTGGAGTTCTTCAAGGAAGGAATAAAGAATGCGAAAGAAGCCAAAGTGTTGTAATCTCAAACTCACAGCTACAAAGAACAGCTAGCGGAGAGCCGAAAAAAATGTACACTGCCGGTGATAGTATCAAGTTAGATGAGGTAACGAGCGATGTATCTCAGCGCGGACGCGATCCATTTTGACAGTCGTGTATTTATTGCCACTGCCTGGAGCTGTTGTACTATTTAAAATCAGAGTACTATTTTTACACAGGACCCCACGGATTCCAAAAAGAGTCACAGAACCCCACCCTCTTTTCAATATTCACTGCAATAACCCACGATTCTGTCAGTGTTACGCCCTTTAAAAAGGGTGGGGGGGGTTGTGTTTTTATGGATCCGTGGGGTCCTGTGTAATTAATTACTCATAGGCTGCATCCAAGTCTACCATTAGCATCGATAACGTCGTCGGCATCAGTCTTATTAATATCTACCCCCTCCTCTTCATCAAGCGACAAACCTTGAGCTATCTGGAATGCGACTATCATTATCAAGCAAGTATTCACAACTTTGAAACTGATCTAGGCTTGAATACCGATAGCGAAAGCCAAGAGGACTCTCCGTCCACGTAGGAACCGGAGTCCAACGCGATACAGATTTTTCAGGTGCTAAGCTAGTACCAATTAACGCTTCTGTTGACCGAGTGGAATAGTTTTTGATGACTTTGCTCGATTTCAACGTGACATCAAACGTTCTGACAGCTTCGCTCGACATCCGTCTAAATTTTTAGACTTTAGTGTGTCGGTCAGAGCGAGCATTTCGGCGCCGCAGTGGCACATATCTTCAATAGGCCCAATCTGGGAGCTTGACTCGTTCACGGTAATCGCTACTTACCATGAATTAATCCACTGCAACGTCATTCCCATTTCATTCTGCTTGAAACCTGGCTTCTACTCGATGCCTTGTAGAGGTTTCATTGTCATGAATAAATTGATTTGAGTGGACAAGAATAAGTCAACACCTTCTGGCACAATCTCGCTAACAAAGACGCACTAAACCTCCTCCAGTGGCTGAAGTCGCAATGGAAAACATGCAACTGCTTCCTTTGGAAAATGACCGGACCCTCTTTTGCACCTGTTTCTTTTTGCAACAGGGTGTTCCAATAAAAAAAAACAGTCGGTGCCACCGATTCTTCATAGTGCTGTCCTTCAACTAGCATACGCATTCTCTCGTACCGGAACGTCTTGTTGGTCGTCAGCAATCGACTGTTTAATCAAGTGCAGTAGCTTGTCAAGCAGCCACTGCCCCAAACGATGAACCTGTCCCCAGATTAAGTCTTTCCTGAGCTTCCAAATAGTTGACTTGTAGCCACGCCAATAAATGACGAGCGGCAAGGCGCAGCACCGATAGAGATGGCAGTTAATTGTGAGTCGACTCGTGGCGCAGGTCCACGATCCAGAGTGGAATGCCGATGCGTTGTGCCAATGTGCTGACAGCAAAGCGTGCGCGCCATTCTGCGAGCTGTCAACCAAACCATGGACACAGCGCCCAATAATTGTCGCGTATAAAAGTGAAAGCTCCGTGTGGGAACGGGAGATACCACCTACTGCATGATGAAGTTGCTGTGCCATCGACTCATGGAGCTGGCGTTCCACCAGCTGCGCCGTAGCGTCAATGGCTACAGGGAGTTGCATGCGACTGCGCCAGGTTGCCACATGCGACACACAGCTTGTTGTGCGTATGGATCGCTGCGAAATAGCCTAAAGTGTACCCCCTGCCACTCGGTCCAGGAGAACCACGCCACTGTAGTCTTGCGCTCATTCATATTGATGGTACAGTAGGGGGTACTATTCCTTTATAATCTACGAACATGGTCACGAGTTGAGGGGTGTGTGTAACCTCTTTTTAAAATGGGCAATGTTATTTCCACACCCCAAATTTACTATGTGTGGAAATAGTAAATTTGGGGTATGGAAATAACATTGCCCATTTTAAAAAGAGGAGTAATTAATTACACAGGACCCCACGGTGCCATAAAAAATTCACAATCCCCCACCCTTTTAAGGGCGTAATCCTAACTGAATCGTGGGATCCGCCTCGGATGTATTGATGTCATCGCCGGTACTGCATGGAGTGTTGGAATACGAAGTTGCGTTATTCCAAGGTGTTAAAAATAGTCTGTATACTTAATTATTATAATTAGGTAGGACCATTTGCTTTTTAGTTAGCAGTCTGTATTTCTTATCTTTTAGGTGCTAAAAATAAGGCAGCTGTACTCGGTTCTGAGTACTGCCTATTTTTGTACTGATAAGGTATGTAGGTAACACAACAGCTGTTAGCGGGATAGTATACCAGCAACAGCTCATGCATATACATGTTAGGCTAGCTAATCACTTCTCAATAAACTTTGCATTGGATAAACATTTAATTGCATTCACTTCGTCGGACGTTCAACAATCTCTCAAAGGGTGTCACTTTCGCAACCTAGCTGTAATTGGTTGTCGAGATACAGACACGAGACGATTTGGTATATTTGACTTCACTATACGACTATTACGACTCGAGTTTCCTACGTATCTACGCTACGATGGACAACAACAACTTTCAACACAAGGATGGTGCATCAGCGCACAAAAGACGAAAATAGGTGTACACAAATTTTATAATTTGTGACGGACTATAATTTTGTCTAGTCAAAATATATCACTTTTACATTTTCTTCTTATTAACTGACGTTAATTTCGCGCACATTACTTTGCGCGCATAATTACTTTAACCAGTGGAGTCGTTGTACAACGAGGCAGTGATTATCACGTGGAGTACCAAGTATTGGTGATGTGGATATAAGTGGAGATATTTCGATTATTGTGGCATAGGCTTTGATTAATTGATTACGCGTGTTCACGTGGAGACTATACATAGGGCAAGTGTGTCGTGAAGGAACTTAAAATTTTAGTGTTTCCGCTCAAATTAAAACACAAGAAGGTAATAGTTCTGTCCTTCTTGCTTAAATCCCGGGTTCTTAGTATTACCGTCCGAACCACAAGTCAACCACACACACTAAGAACACAAGCCTCAGAGGGTCTCAGGCTGCCCCAACTCCAGCTAGTCTCAAAGAACTGTTGCCTCCCTTGCTTGGATATCCTCTTAACGGACTTCTAGTGTTAGACTTACTTTTACTATAGGAACAGTGAAGAAGGATTGCCGGAAGGTTGTAACAGTTCTCTGGGGTTCAGGGGGATTTTCCCCCCTGAAAAATTCGAATCTATTAGGGGGATTAAAAAACGAATGGTGAGAAGGAATTGCTAGCCGTTCAGATATTTTCCATTTGCAGTTCCACCAATCAGCATCAAAATGCAACGCAAATGTTTGGTGCTTCAAAAATCTCCTCGCGACCAGCTTTTTCACAGCCAATTCGTAGCAGATAGCGTGCTATTGGGCAAGAACTTTACGTACTTATTCATGCATATCTTGTGATGTACATGGAATGGGAGAAGCCATGTTACGCGTGGCCGCTTTTCATTCCTGGATCTTGATGGAGCCCTTCACTCCTTAACCAGTGGCATGGGAATTCAAACAAGTGGGCTTATAAAATAGTCGTAGTTGTGCTTGGTTAAAAATCTTGGTAATATTCGCCGTATAATTTGAATAGAGTTAAGGAGAGAACAAGGATGCCAACAAAAATCCCTGCACAAAGCATGGCAGCGGACCGCATGTTCACGACAAAGGATTGGAGCCGTCGACTGCAGCAAGAAAAACAACTCCGGCATTATAAAAATGAGGAGGGAAACCGAGATGGAACCAACGATGTTTAACGGGATCTTGACAAAAGGCACAAAGAAACTGCACATTGTGATGAGCATCAGACTCAAAATCGTGCATCCAACGTATTCCTTGTGTGTCACCTTCCAACTTGGAGTTTGTTTACCGTTGTTAATACGTAGATAGACACTCAGAAAGCACGAACGGAAAGGCCACATGTCAATGGGGGTCGTAAGAAACAGCGCTATAGCCATGCACAACTGTCCGACGAGTAGAGGCATCTTGACTGCTTTGGGCTGCAAAACATAATACTCCGTAGAACAGTTGAGCAAAATGTTGTCCCTCGTGTCTGTTCCAAAGTGCAAATATCCACACAGCGATATTATTTC
Organism: Peronosclerospora sorghi; assembly: GCA_026184515.1. Classification (NCBI taxonomy): domain Eukaryota; phylum Oomycota; class Peronosporomycetes; order Peronosporales; family Peronosporaceae; genus Peronosclerospora; species Peronosclerospora sorghi. The sequence continues at coordinate 6,896,054 of CM047585.1, read as the reverse complement.
GTATAGGATAAACTCAACGCTAATGGCACCAATGACTGCCCGAGTCATTATCGGTAAAGACCGTTCTTTTAGTTCCTCATACACCGGTAATGCCGTATTATGACACGCGAACGCAAATTAAAAGTGTCACGGTGTAAAAACTTCCCGGTTCCAGTCGAATTGCCTGAACTCCAGGAGCAATCGCAGCTTCTTCAACATTAGACGCCGCAATAAAAGCCGCTAGCACAAACGCCACAACGTAAACTATAGAAAGAATGGCAAGCACTGAAGCCATCCAGAGCTTGCCAATACGCCGACTCAGGGCAAGTGGAAACACCACGGTATAGACCACGACTACCGTGATCATCCACTTTCGTGTACTGAGATGGTCAGCACCGCTGCACACAAAAATCAGTGACAAAAATTAAATAGATCACAAGAGTCTCAAAGCCACCGAAGATAAAAGTAAATTCCGCCAATCGAGAGCCAAACGCGCCCATAGTAAAGTGTCCAAGACTTTCATACGTTTTCGCGCAATTATTACCCGCTCGATCACTTGATGATAATATCAGGTGGACCGAATACTGCGTAATCATAGCAATACTCCACATAATGACATTCCCTAGCAGCCAACCACTGGCAGCAATAGCGAACGGTACAGTAAGGTTACCCGATCCCAATATGGTGTTCGTTAGCGTAAAGGTGGTGCCCCAAAGCGAGCTCTTTCCACGCTGTTGCTGTTCCTTTGTATCCGTTTTGTCCATTTCCATGGAATATGAAGAAGACTCGGCCAGAAGATAGTCTGATTCCTCGGAAAAACCTACTCTAGCAGTGGCTACGCGAGGGAAGGCTACATACTCTCCCATCGACACGGATCGAGGAGGACAGACACATTGGTGCTTGATGTTTTCAATAATATCTCGCGAGCCGCGCTTGACTGGAGAGAAAGTGATGCCGCACGTATGAGCAATCGGAAATGGTGGCTCCAAGCGCACGGGCCTAACCGATGGATGAATTTTCTGTGGCAGAGGATGGGATGTCATCCTGTGTTATAGTTGGGCGTCCGACAAGTTAATCAATCGGGGGATTCAAAGCCACGAGGCGACCATCCAACGATGACTGGCCACTTCTGACGAATCTGCCAAAACCAAAATTGCATGCCAATTCCTCTCCCCATTCGTTTTTGAATTCCCCTATTAAGTATCACCAAAGGGCGCCCTTCCACACACACCGGGGGGGGGGGGGCTCCCACCCACCCGGGGGGGGGGGGGTATAAGGGCGCCCTCGTTAAATTTGAGTTAAGTAACTTAACATAATATACTTTGGAGTGAACCCCCCCCGGTGTGTGTGGAAGGTACCCCTTTTTTTATCAATTTCGAGAAAACGGAGCAACGACCGTATGTATAATGCAATCATGTTATCACATGACCGATTCAACGAGCAGTACGCAAGCAGAAGCTTCAGCGGATCTGGTAGCTCTAAAACACTCCCTTGTCTGATGAGCCATTTCTAATGTTATTACTTGAATTGACTAAAGAGGGAGGCAGACCAGCTCACCCGCGGTAGCTCGAGTCTCTCTTGAATTCTGGAGCGTTGGAAAACTACCGCGTATCCTTGAGGACTCTAGAGCTACTGCCGATCCTATCAATACTTTAGCACAACATAAGATTAGTTGCTATCCATTGAAAAGTTTGAATCAGTGTCAAGCAATGTCCCCTAGGGCAAGCGAGAAGCAGCAGACTGCAGACGCTGTGACGTATACCTCGCATGATCTGTGGATAACAGGTTTTCTATGACAATTTCTACATGTGTCTTGTTCGTAACATCGATCCTAGCAGGTTTTCCACTTAACGTTCTCTCCACTAGCGTCTTGGTAAGTGGCGAACACTGTGGACCGCATTTACAGTCTATCTGAGCGCATTTTCCGTTGGCATCTCCAGTGGTAAAGCCACACTGGGTAATGTTGCAGTCAATGACGTGTAAGCCTCGCACCGTCTCTTTAACCTTAAGAACTTCGGCGGAACAATTGGCCACACCTTACGTATCACGGTCGCAGCGAAAGTCCAGAGCACCGTCTGGAAACACTGCTTGGAGGTCAATAGAAAATTTGCATCCATACGTCTTAAGCGACGCATTTTCGTCGTAGATAAGCCCGGTAACGGACGAGAAATCCGAACCGAAGGTGGTACTGCAGACGTCGGAGAAAGCAGCTGCCAAATAGCCACTGGCAGAGCACATGCGGCAGTCAAACCCGCTAAAACCATCTCGACAATTGCAGTGTCTACTGGTTGCGTTGTAGCGCTCGTAGTGTGGATCACTGGGTGCTAATGAAGACGAGGCGAATAGCAGGGGCGATGGGACTAGGAGAAGCAGCAGAATCCACATATGCAAAGATTGGGGATCGAGTTTTGACGAATCAAACTAAAAGTCATCAGCTAAGAATATTTACCACTATTGTACCATGGGCGCCCTTCCACACACACAACGGGTGTGTGTGACCTCAGGCTCTCCATATATATATATATCTATAGGGAATTGGTAAAGGCGCCCTTCTCCCCCCCCCCGGTGTGTGTAGAAGGGCGCCCATTACCAAATCCTATATCTAAGTCAAACCCTTCTTTCACCTACTACTTCTTGGTTACTTCAGTGCTTACTCCAACATCACACCACCCATACTTAAACCCCCAGAATCCGATCAAACGAGTTGGCCGGTGTGAGTCGGCCGTCCATAGCCACATCCGATTGGCTGAAACTCTTCGCCCGAAACTACAATATCACACCACCCATACTTAAACCCCCAGAATCCGATCAATCGAGTTGGTCAGCGTGAGTCGGCCGTCCATAGCCACATCCGATTGGTTGAAACTCTTCACCCGAAACTCCAATATCACACCAACCATACTTAACCCCCTAAAATCCGATCAATCGTGAGTTGGCCGATGTGAGTCGGCCGTCCATAGCCACATCCGATTGGCTGAATTGGTCGAAAATGCTCATCCACAATTCAAATACTTAACAACTTGAGAACAATCGGGAACATTGAGCCGGAAAATTTGGGGAGCCGAGGGCGCATGACTTTTCTTTGCCTTTATCGTCGCGAGTGGACCCGCCGTTGTGTTTGGAAGCTTCGCCTGTGTCTTGGATTTCTTTGGTGGCGCTGTCTCTTCATAGTCTGGTTAGCCTGTTACATCCCGCGCCCTATCGCCTCTCGCAGTGGAATATTGAGCCGGATAGTTTGGGGAGACGAGGGAGCATGACTTTTCGTTTTCTTTATCGTCGCGATTGGAACCGTCATTGTGCTTGGAAGCTGCGCCTGTGTCTTGGCTTTCTTTGGTGGCGCTGCCGGTTTCTCTTCATAGTCTGGTTAGCCTGTTATATCCCGCATCGTAGCGCCCCTCTCCGCGACTGACGCCTCCTACTGAATATGGGTGAGGAGGAGCGCTTCGTACGGGTCGCTCAAGCCATACTATAATAAAGCAGAGCATGAATCATTCGAGAGGGAACAGAAATGCAAACTGAGACACTCGTATCTTGGATGCGCTGGAGCAAACGACTTTGATGGGACGATGTGTAAGCGCGAGGCGCGCCGCTTGGTAATCGTGCTGGATGAAAAACAGGAAGCATCGCGCCGCTGAGCACCGCCCCACGCTTGATTTTCACGTTCGCATGATGAAGGTTCAACACGATCTCCGGCGCTAATAATCTTTGACTACGAGAGAAGAAGATGGCCACCGATGCTTTCCTTGATGGATATATGAAACGCTCTCGGACATTTGCGTAAGGAACTCACCAGCTTTAAAACACAACATTGTACTAGTATTTAAGGTCTTGGCTTGAAGAATATACCATGGATTAATAACGGCTGCAGATCATCTTATACATGCCGTAATAAAGAATTTACTTCACCACAACCGCCCCTTGCGTAACTTTAGCGTAAGCGGGCAAAAGACACGCACACACATACTTCTTAAATGTCATACTTCAGATATTTACGTGCAGAATCTTCATTCATAGTCGTAGCAAAAACCGGAATATCACTTTCCTTGCAATTGTTTTTTATCAATCTTTTCTAAGTACTCTCGCGTTCAAAAACATAGCGAGATGCGACTATGAAGAGATAATCACGGGATCTGCTGAGTGTTACTAATGATATGGATGGGTATCCTTCAATGAATTCCAGTGTATTTGATCGAACCATAGACACAATAACAATATCCGCTTCACGACCTTGACTAAAATCGGTCGTATCCACCTCAATATCCAAACATTTGTCGTACACATAACCCATGTTTCTTAAGTGCTTCTGTACGACCTTGACTTGCTTTTATATGGCGAAATAACTAACAGTGATTTTCTAATGACCGTATTTGTTCTCCGCTTCTCGTTTTCCATCTTAAAGTACATCTTATCCAACAAGTATATAACAGTTGCCAGCTCGATAATATTATACTGCCTGTATTCTTGACGTTCCGTTTCTTCCATTAACTCTTAAGAACTAATCCATACAACTCGATTGCCCTTGAGACTTTGCTTTCCAGAATGGTCATAATTAACTGGCTTTCCCCAATAAATCACTTACAGACTATTGAAACGCATGTCATTCAAATAATCCTGTGATGTAGCTGCTCTGTCTCGAATTGTATATGGATAAAACACTTGTAACAGTATCGTATATCGTAATCTTCGGATGGCCCCTGAATTCTGCAGTCATGGTGATTCCAGGAAACGCTGGTGATAACTTGTGGATTGCGCGAAAATGTTCTATGGAGTGTAACAATCCCCAGGTGATTTTGTGACGACGAGGACCACTGTGAAACCGATGCCTTAACTTTTCATCTAGAGGATAGTATGCAAAAAGCTGATAAGGATCACCCACAGATACAAGAATCTCCACCTTTGGTCTAATAGCTTGTAATAATGCCACTTCTGCTGTTTGGTCTCCTTCATCATTAATAATCACGTTATAAGACACCGTTTAAAAATCCGATCGCCCTAATTGTGCCAAGGTATCAACAATTGCACGTGCTTGTTCTAGTGTCTCCCTCTCCTTCAATCTTAATCTTGCAGAAAATTCTTTTCGAACCACATGGCCCTCCAATGAACGCCACTCTCGCTGCAATATTTCCGAAAGAAACCTTCGTCGATATTGTTCAGCTCCGGTAGAGCCATAGTACCCTTTATCTCACCCAACTGCACTATGTCTTTATCCTGCATCGCTTTGGAATCCAGAAACCTTTTAAGATTCTCGTCGATAGCTGCATAGTCTCCGAAACGATAGCAATTCGAAAATGTGGAAACACCACTAATTAATTTAACACAACAGCAGTAATAGTAGATGTTTTTCCACATCCGTAAGGACCACGAGCTAGAACAATTCCTTTTGTTTCCAAAGATGCTCGTATCACTTTCAACTGGTCCATGTCTAGCGTATGTTGGAATTTTTTCATAAACACGTGTCCGTTCCATCTCATCCATCAATGATGCGGCTCTCAGCGACTCAAAAGTCTCTCTTCTAGTCATTAAATGTAGTAATGAAGATGGCGGCTCTCAAGTCAATTTATCCATCGTACTGAATCTTCTGACATAATTCATGATGTTGGCCACGGGAACCATTGCAAACCATAGATGTTTCTACGTATATCCCTTCCACTAGCGGTGATTAGAATAATGTATCGGAATCCAACGGAACACACTATTTCCCAATCCAAAAATCTCAACTCATTGTTTCGAATGATGCAGATTCTTCCATAATCCCATCTCTTCAATTTGACTGTACCCGAAGTTACATGTTCATTCATGAAGTCCCCAGTTACATGCAGATATAACACCCCTCTCATTAATGGCATGAAATGTTCGGGACCATGATCATTGTCGTATGTCTTCCATTGTTTAGCTATACATTGCCCAATTCCATAGGATGAAACATGTAGCGCCATGGTTTCCACAATATTTTGTGTATCCCACTCATAATTGTAGTGAATTGGATTAGTAACGCAGAGTGCTTCTAAGTGTGTTATCAAACACATAGTTAGAAGATAGTCATTCACTGACGTGAACTTATCCATAAACACCTACCTAGATTTGAAATACAGCTAATGTCTGTTTTTTCCTTGATAGCTGAATTGTGGTATAGTTACATCATACTACAGACAGCATAATTCATCTCTACATGGTCCATAACCTCCAACCCAGCACTCCCGGAGAAAAACCACTGGGACTCTGAATCTCTTAGCAGAAGTGTAACCACGAATAATACGTTTCTTGCATCTTCTGGAGTGATTGAATTGAGTTGTTGTCGTCCACCAAGTTCTCTATGTAAATCCAAAGACTTGGCTTTACTAATGATATTCTTGGGTCAATAGTGACTTTATTGACCTCTTGAAACCACTGTCTTTCACGATCTGTCATTCGTAGTATCACCTGCCTTGCAGTTGACCCTGTTTGACACTTACTTTGCTACAATAAATGTGGTTTGTTTACTGGAACCAAACCCTCAGTGAAGTTGTACTTCCGATAATCCTCTAGCTCTCTGATCCATTGGTTGAGTTACTTCTGCATCAACATCATCAATTGGGGTGAGGGGCCTCAAGACTTATCCACATGACTCTTCATATTCACTATCTGCAATTGTACCAGGTACCCTCTGAGTCACTGTTCGAGCTACCTCCGCATCAACGTCAACCATTGGGGTGGGGTGACTCAAGCTTTTCCCACATGACTCATCATATTCATCCTCTCCAGTTGTAGATAAGTCAACACCCTCCGTAGTACCTTTATCTTCTCTTCCAATATCCCACAGCCTGTGTTGCAGGGCAGATCATCTTCTTTCAATACCAAGTCTCCTTCATCTCTATTACTTTCACTGGATTACAAATCCTCTGTCGACTCGACCAAATCAACCACTAGTGGAGGAGCTGGCTTTTTCTCTTCCTCACATTCTATATTACGCCTAGACTTCTCATCATCTAGTGGAGATCCTATCGTCTGTCCACCCATAGAATCAAATTCTTGGGTCACCATGGTGTGATGATCCATATCTACAACGTCTACATTCACATCCTCAATAGCCATTAGTGATCTCTATGTTTGATGCGGGGTAGATTTGATTAGCTGCTTCGACTTGTATTACTATTCTAATCCCAATCTCTGGCCCTCAGATACTATTTGGTCAACCACTAGGGATACTATTTCGTCAACCAGCGGGCTTTTCTTCTTCCTCACACTCTATAGTGCGCCTAGACTTCTCATCATCTAGTGGAGCTCCTATCGTCTTTCCACCCATAGAATCAATTGATTGGGTCACCACGGTGTGATGATCCATATCTACAACGTCTACATTCACATCCTCAATAGCCATTAGTGATCTCTATGTTTGATGCGGGGTAGATTTGATTAGCTGCTTAGACTTGTATTACTCTTCTAATCCCAATCTCTGTCCCTCAGATACTATTTGGTCAACCACTAGGGATACTATTTCGTCAACCAGCGGGCTTTTCTTCTTCCTCACACTCTATAGTGCGCCTAGACTTCTCATCATCTAGTGGAGCTCCTATCGGCTGTCCACCCATAGAATCAAATTCTTGGATCACCATGGTGTGATGCTCCATATCCGCGATTTCTATATCATTTGCATCCTCGTTGACCTTCAACGATTGCTCTACTTGGTTCGATGTAGACCCAATTAACTGCTGTGACTTGTTCTCATCTTCTGAACCTTTTTCTCAAGCTTTTAGACCTTGTTTGATCATTATGACTCTGTTCCTCTTCGGTACCCACAATACTTCCTTGTTACGACGAAGACATTGGTTGTATGAACGAGTGTTGGGTATTATGCATCTTACGCTTTAGTCAGAGTAGTCTGTGCCTAATTCCACTTTCTGTTCTTGGCACATGCTTACGTCTAGTAGTGCTCGCAGCGTCATACAACTTTTTTGCAATAGTTTTTGCATCCATATCTGCACACTTCATCGCTTCTACCAATATGTCATCTTCTCGTTTCGTCCCTCTTCCAGTGTTTTCTTTAGATGTGCGTTGAATCTTATCCTGATCCGGTGGCGTCTGGATCTTGCCTTTTTTTGGAACGGCATAATATCTGGATCTTCTTTTGCACATCCCCCATGGTGCGTATCTTCTTAGGTTGCGGGAAATTTACTTGATATTGGTTAACTATCTCTTTCGCAGTATCTTCCTGTTCGATCATACTTGTCAACCATTTTTCTTCACTTTCTTCCCGCTCAGTGTCCCTCTTGCGTTTCACTCCCAGTCGATCTAACATAGATATGACCCCCTTTTTAGTCCTTTTGGTCCATACTTTTGAGAGGCATTGCTGATTATATAAGTCATATATATCGTGAACCGAGGTTTCCAGACTCTTGCCCGCACGCGGTATCCTCAATAACTCTTCCTTTTCTTCGTTAGTCCATACTTAGGTAGACTTAGATGTTGGTTCAGTTGTAGTTATTAACTCACTCGTTTCTAGGGATGCATTCCCACAGATGAGGGCGTCTTCTATGTCGCCCCCCACTCCGCCATCTGCTTGTCCTGACTCTCTCAGACTTAATAGAGTTTGTACCATGTCCTTGTTGCTCATCTAGTGTCCTGATGAATTCTTAAGAGACCACATATATTGTCTTGTTCTCTCACCGAGTTTACCTCTGCGTGAAATCTGACAGGTTTACAAACCCTCCACAATTCTATCGATCGTGAGTTGGCCGGCGTGAGTTGGCCGGCGTGAGTTGGCCGTCCATGGTAACATCTGATTGGCCGAAAATTCCTCACCCCCCAGAACAAAGCAATTCAATATCACTCCAATTCCCAACCTGCCGTATTCACTCCTCACAGGTAACGCGCGCTCTCTCATGACTCATACATGAACTCTGACCTCCAGAATAATCACTGCAAATGACCCCATTCCTTAGGAATCCTTCCATCCCCAGTAATTTTTATTTTATTAATTATTTTTTTAATATCAGTAAATAATAATAATAATCAACTTCTGTCTCTTCCTTCCTCCATATATGTTGTCTTTCTTAACGCAACAGGTAGCTCCCTCGCCGGCTTCATCACACTTGTAGGTCAACTTATACTCTCCGGGTCTGCTCTTCATGTCGTACGTTCTGATTTGCTTTCAATGTATCGAAGCCCAACCGGTTGTACTACATTCCGTTTTCGTCTGTATCCCTCTGACTTCCATACATGTTTTGCACCTCAAGCATATAAATTGATACCCATTCATAAGGTTACCATCGACACTCACGTTTATTGCCCCATGGCTTATTTTTTTCTTCGTAACATCTCGTGACTCTCCGAACAGGTTTTGCACCTGATGGACCCTTCTGGGTATCTCTTCGTACGGTCGCCCTCGATGTACATATTTTCTTCGTTTTATTTTTACAATAGACGTACATGTTTCACACCTTTAGTACCCCGACAGGATTCTATTCGTATCATCGTGTTGCTGCCGTACAGGTTTCACACTTTTAGGACCTTAATAGGTTTCTCTTCGTACGATCTCCTTCTTACACGGATTACACATCTTATTTTTAATTCATAGCACTCATAGGCTCCCTCTTCATATTACCATTCGTCAAAGTTTAACATGTTGTGCCAATAAACATTAGCTTGCGCCTTGCTTACTCCACATGTTCCAACAAATTTCCAGCTCTCGTTTAAACATGTATCTTTGTTTGTATTTTTGTTTTCCTTTTGTTATGCCAACTAATACAACCAACTCGGGTCCGCATTCTACTCATCACAACCAAGATGGGTCCGTGGTAGGGATGTACTACATCTCCAGGGGCCTTGTCTTACTTATTATTGCTTTTCTTGTTATTTTCTTAATATATTGATATGTTTTCTCTTTTTGCTTCTTTATCTTGTGAGGATACTACAATTCAGCCTCTGCAGTATCCTCCGCTGCCGTCTGAGCTGCATAGTGTCGATTCTCCTAAGCACGCTGCGCATAAAACTCATACAATAAAACGGTGCATGAAAGGTTATCCTCTGGCTACCAAGTCTTCTCCTCGGTATCTTTCCATTTGACACAGTATTCTTTTGTCCGACGTCCTTTACTTGTTTGCTGTTTGATTCGACAGTTCACAATATGTTCCACTTACTTCTCACCATCTCGACCAGGTTTATACCATGAATCTTCTGCGAGTAGCGCCTCATCAAAATCCAAAGTGTCCTCAATCTGAATCCTCTCCTGAGGCCGTCTCATCTTGTTAATATATGGTTTCAGTCTGGCGATGTGGACAAGCGGAAATATTCGAATTTCAGCGGTCGGTATCCCTAACCGATATACCACGTCATTTACCCGCTCGGCAACCACATACGGTCCGTGCTACAAATGTGCCAACTTCCTTACCGGCTCTGACTTAACCAAATCATGATACAACCAAACTAAATCGCCTGATCGATAAACAGTTTTGGTAGTTGACCATAATTTGGATGCGACTGCTTCGTTATGACGTTTGCTCTATCTTTTATCACTTTTTCTTGTATAATAGCAGCCTGTGCTTGCGCCCTCATATGTCTTTCAGTTGTAGCTAACCTCTACTCCAATGCGTCTTTTTTTCGTATCGATGAATCCTTGGGTGGTATCATTGCTTCTAATGTGGTTCTGGGTTCCCAACCTTGTACCAAATATAACGGAGTTTGATGTTGAAGATCCACTGAAGTATTCAATGCAATTTCTTACGGAGCCATATATTTGTCCCAATCTCTCTGCTCAGGGTCCGTTATGTAACACTTGATTGACTTGATCACTGATTGCACCGATATTTCTTGTTTATCGTTGGCTTGCGGTCGATATGCTAACGTATGTATTTGCTTCTGCTTTAGCATTCGATTAAATCTTCTGAAAACCGAACTCATAAATCTTGGATCTCTATCATGTCTCAACATTTCTTGGGCTCCAAATCGCTTATAAAATCCCTCCATGTGCTTCTGCTACATCTTGCGCTGTAGTGGTGCTCATCGGAATCAGGATTACATACCCGGAGAACAAACATATGAAGCACAATAACGCCTCATGTCCCATTGTAGTCTGGTAAGGACAATGCGAAATCTATCGCTAAAATTTGAAATGGTCTTGTTGCCACAATATTTTCACTAGTGCTCCACTGGTATCTTTGCCTTCCTTTTACGGTGGCACAATCTTCACACGCTGAAACATAGTTTTCAATATGGGCATACATTTTTCTCCAATAATATTTGGACCTCTACCGAGCATAGACCTTTCCAACTACTTGATGTTCCCCGCTACCGACTTCCACATGATACACATGTAATATATCTTCCTGTAATATGGTCGTTACCACCAATCTCCACACATATTCTCTTGTCTTATCTTGAGCTATCGAGACAAAAATACAGGACACCTTTACTATCCAGCACGTAAGTGAGCGCATTCCGATCTATCATTTTCCATTCACTGGCGGAATTTCTCTTATCGTCATCGCCTCATAAATACGCCAATAACCTTGCTACACCACTCATCCTGTATCTGAGCAGTTTCAATTCGCTCAACTCGGATAGCTGGTGCATTTTCATATAGGTCTTCTTCCGCTTCATCCTGAGGCTCTTCAGATCTAATCATATCACCTTCTGCTGAATATGGATCACCATTCGTGTCCGCCCCTTGTCCAACATTAACATTTTCCTTGTGTTGGGGTTGTCCATTAGCTGTCTTTGCCATACTCCGAGTGAGTACAAATATGTTTGGCGATGAATATCTTTCATCCTCCCAGATATCATTCTGTGCCATGCCAATTTGAGCTTCGTTACTGGAATAACCACTATACTCACAGGATACTTTCTTAGTTGGTCTTGAATACTCTCTACCCCATCCTTTTCTTGGAACTCATCTGCAGTGGTATACAGCTACTCTGGTAAACGATTCAACAGCTGAAGATCTGCTTTTCTCTGATCACTAATAATTTTCCCTGACTGCTGCTCTTTCATGGCACATTGAGTTAAGAAATCAGATGCTTGATTATATTTGCGAGCCACGTGTACCAGACTGACTGCCTCAAACTTCTCTACCAGTGAGCGCACTCTGCCTAACCAGACCAATAATGATGCAGGATTTCAGCATAAATCTCCATTGACTTGTCCAATAACCAGTCTAGAATCTCCACACACAATTGCCTTCTTGACGTTATATTCTTGCGCTAGTTTCAATCCATGGTTTAGTCCGTGATACTCGCTTTCGTTCACGGTAAGGTTATCTTGAATCCCATATTCCGCTGCCACCACAGTCAAAGTTGGTAGTTCCCATACATCATACCAAAAGACCCTTTCGGATCATTCTTAATCCGCACCGCACCATCAAACGATAAAACATATCCAGTGCTATGGCGCTACAGACTAGGAATTGGCTTAATGACCGGCACATCTTTCAACGTTTTCAGGGGAACAATACCTTCTAACACTTCATTCATCTTCTCTGCAGGCAATATAGACGTGGATAATAGCGCAGGTAAACCCACAGCCTCATGATACATGCGTATAATTTCCAACGACCATGGAGACAACATTACTGCCCATTGAATTCCTCTGTCTGTTAAACTTTTCGATGTGAACAGCCATCGCATTGTAGAGTATCTCACATAAACCGTTATATGTTGTCTAAAAAATAAATATGACTGGCATTATGCAACGTCTTGAGCAACACTATCACCTCTTGTTCCGCCCCTGTATACCTCGTTTCAGCATCTTTAAACATCTTGCTAACGTAACGCACTGGGTGTAGTATACCATCATACTCTTGACACACTGTTGCTCCAAACGCCCATGGATTGGTATATAAAACTATACTAAATTGTTTCGATCGCTTGATGTGTCGTAACAAGGGTGAATTCACCAGACGATCCTTTAGCAACGAAAACGACTTTTCAGCGTGCTCCAATTGAGTACCATCTCTCAATCGTAACTCGGTTATCTCATACAGAGATTGTAACAGGACTGATCCTGTTACTGGCTTACACTGTATCTTGCGAGGAAGCGCGCAATACAATTAGGGCAAGCTTAGTTGGTAACAACTAATCCTATAATAAAAGTAAATATATTAATATTCACTTATTTGTTAGAACGCAAAATTAAGAGTGTTTATTTAATGGGTGGTTTAGAGGCTAATAGTATAGTAACTAACTAATTAATATAATAATATCAAGTCTTTAACTAACTGTACTATTAGTTAACCTGCAAGATTCGGTATTTATACCCGAATCGACTTTTCCTTCTTAGATTATAATAACTTATAATCTCTTATTTAAATTTCAGACAACGCGCCTGAAATTAACTGTGATATTCTAACTTGAATATCTATTATGTAATGGCACCCCATTACATCACCCCCCACTTAAGGTGGTTGGCCAATAATAATTCTTATTTTGGCCAATCATGGGTGGCACTTGAAGGTCGGAATTTCTCATTCACCAACTGATTGACCATCGACTCGATGGTTAAAGCACACGGCGGCGGCGCTCTAAAGAGCGCTGCTGAAAACAATGAAGGAGCTTCTTCCTCCGCCTCAGCACTAGGTGATGAGGTGTTGAGTGACAACGATGACGCTGCATTAGCAGCGTCAACTACGCAAAGGAGGAAGACGTACCGTCTTCTACCACATATGCTGCTAAGGCGGCATCGGGCAAGGAACAGGGAGATGTTGCTAATGCAACATCTCGCATGATGGCAACTTCCGAATGGCGTGTTGCCAAGAGGGTCATGTTCGGGAGTTCTGACTCCGAACAAAGTGATGGGGATACAGATGTCCCCACTAAAGGATCTAGCGAGTCGAAACTCGCTAGGTGCTCATCTCCTAACAGCGATGACAGCGACAATGATTATCACAGGTGGTTGCGGGAACGCAGAGCCCCACCTGGACCAAGTACTTCTCCACGTCGGGGTGATTTAACCCCGGCGCGTGGTGTTGAAGCAGGAGGTGCTCCGCCTGCTAAAAGAGCTCGAACAGAAGCGGCGCCTGCCGCTTCTAAAGCGTATCATCGTACGGAACCACATGTTCCGTACAAAGTGGGGTTTTGGACCCCTGGCTGGGCTATCGCCCCCAACAGTGGCGGTCACCGTAAACGGGACTGCCAGTATGTGTTGTTCGATATCGACGTGCTGGAGGACTGCGAAGACATACAGTCACGTCGATTCGATCGAAGTACAGACGATAGACGTCTGTACTTTATTGACCTATTTTTCCAGGCTCGATATTATTTGAGCCGGAACGGGTCAAGGAGGAACAGGGACGATAAAGACGCCCTGACTCAGAGTTGGAATGATTTTGTTGACAACTACAACAAAAGCCCAGATGATTACGTGAATAATA
>CM047585.1:6841427-6866737 GCA_026184515.1 Peronosclerospora sorghi | reverse complement strand
TATTATTCACGTAATCATCTGGGCTTTTGTTGTAGTTGTCAACAAAAGCGTTCCAACTCTGAGTCAGGGCGTATTTATCGTCCCTGTTCCACCTTGACCCTTTCCGGCTCGAATAATATCGAACCTGGAAAAAGAGGTCAATAAAGTACAGACGTCTATCGTCTGTACTTCGATCGAATCGACGTGACTGGATGTCTTCGTAGTCATCCAGCACGTTGATATCGAACAACGCATATTGGCAGTCCCGCTTACGGTGACCGCCACTGTTGGGGGCAATAGCCCATCCAGGGGTCCAAAACCCCACTTTGTACGGAACATGTAGTTCCGTACGATGATACGCTTCAGAAGCGGCAGACGCCGCTTCTGTTCGAGATTTTTTAGCAGGCGGAGCACCGCCTGCTTCAACACCACGCGCCGGGGCTAAAACACCCCGACGTGGAGACGTACTTGGTCCAGGTGGGTTTCTGCGTTCCCACAACCATCTGTTATGATCATTGTCGCTGTCATAGCTGACAGCGACACAAGAGTTATCATCGCTGTTAGGCGATGAGCACCTAGCGAGTTTCGACTCGCTAGATCCTTTCGCGGGGACAGCTATGCCCCGATCACTTTGTTCGGAGTCAGAACTGTCTCCGAAAATGGAAGAACCCTTCCTGGCAACACACTATTCAGGGGTTGTCATCGTGCGAGATGTTGCATTAGCAACATCTACCTGTTTCTTGCCAGATGCCGCCTCAGCAACATCTGTGGTCGAAGACGGTACGTCTTCCGACCTTTGCGTAGTTGACGCTCCTAATGCTGCGTCACTGTTGTCACTCAACACTGCAGAACCTAGTGCTGAGGCGGAGCAAAAAGCTCCTTCGATGTTTTCAGCAGCGCTCTTTAGAGCGCCGCCGCGTGCTTCGACCATCGAGTCTATGGTCAATTAGTTGGTGAATGACAAATTCCGACCAACAAGTGCCACCTATGATTGGCCAAAATAAGAATTATTATTGGCCAACCACCTTAAGTGGGGGGTGATGTAATGGGGTTCCATTGCATAATTGATATTCAATCTAGAATATCACAGTTGAATTTCAGACGCGTTGTCTGAAATTCAAATAATAGATTACAAGTTATTATAATCTACGAAGGAAAAGTCGATTCGGTATAAATACCGAATCATGCAGGTTAACTAATAGTACAGTTAGTTTAATACTTGATATTATTATATTAGTTAGGTAATTACTATACTGTTAGCCGCTAACCACCCATTTAATAAACACTCTTAATTTTGCGTTCTAAAGAATAAGTAAATACTTATATTTAATTTTAGTATAGGATTAGTTGTTACCAACTAATCCTGCCCTTATTGTATTGCGCGCTTCCTCGCAAAAATACAGTGTAAGCCCGTAACAGGATCAGTCCTGTTACAACACACCAAATGGGTGTTTAAGACCAAGACAGATGCTAACGGCAGCGTAGAGCGGTACAAGGCATGGATAGTCGCGTGCGGTAACGAACAACGCTTTGAAGTGGATTATGGACTTACGTTTGTGGCATTCAAGGTCATGTGGACAGTCAAGATTGTTTTGGCGTTAGCGAGAAGATGGAACGTGAAGGCGAAGATATCCCGAACGCATATGTGAAGGCATTGGAGCAAGAACATGACATTTTTTTGTATATACTTAAGGGAATGTAGTTGACAAAGCAAGATTTCAAGAAGTTCAAGGTTGAAGACGTGAATGAAATGGTACTGAAACTAAAGAAGACTTTGTATGGCCTAAAACAGGCGGGACGATTATGGAACAGAATATTACATGACAAGTTATTCAAGTTGGATTTTTTTCAGAGTTGCACTGATTTGTGCTTATACATCAAGCAACATGGACTGGACATAGTAGTTGTTGGCGTTTACTTGGATGACCTATTGGTAACAGGCACGCATGAAGAGTTGGTGACGACATTTTTCGAAGATACTGCACATTAAGGATCTGGGTGAAGTGTCGAAGTTTTTAGGGATGCGAGTTACGTATGATGCAGAAGGAGGATATTACCTCGACTAAGAAGTTATGATTAGCCATCTAGTTGATGAACAAGTACTGAAGGACACGAATGCTGTGAAGACACCAATTGGAGGAACCATGAAGACGTGTACATGGAGAATCAATTCTATCTGCCGGTCAAGTCTAGTGACGGATCGCCTGCAGTGAGGGATTTCCAATCACTTGTTGGATCCCTCCTGTGATTAGCTAGATGCACTAGACCGGAAATAGTTAGTACGCAGTGCACAGGGCGACGTGGCAGACGCATGTACCCAAGATGATAGATTGGGGTTTGGCCAAGCGGATATTACGATATTTGAAAGGTACTATGAAGATGAAGTTAAAGATGGAATTAACGTGGAAGGCTGATGTGGATAATGGATTGGAACTGGAGGCATACAGTGATGCAAACTACACTGGATGTAAGGTAGACAAGAAGTCAGTGACGGGTGGATTGATTACGATGGATGGCATAGTGTTGTACTGGGCTTGCAAGCACCAAGGATTTGTGTCACTTTCGACGATGAAGGCGGAGTTTTATGCGGCCTCTCAAGTGGAGTGCGAGGTGTTTGAGGTGTTCGAGTTGCTTACAGAGATTGGAGTGAAGCTCAAGTTACCGATGATTCTCTATTCGGATAACCAAGCGGCGATCACGTTCTTAGAAGGAGAGAACAATTCGGCCAAGATGAAGCATGTGGACGTGCGCATTAAGTTTTTGGTTTAAAAGCAGATGGAAGGACGTGTTGAAGTACGATTGAAGGGAACAAGCAATATTATTGCAGACATGTTTACGAAGGCGCTGGCGATGCCAAGGTTTGAAGAGATGAGATCAAGAGTTGGACTGTCGGAACATTGAGTGGAACCTGTTTTCAAAGTGCGCGCCGATGAGAAGGAGTGTTGGAATACGAAGTTGCGTCAAGTTGTTGCGTTATTCCAAGGATGGTGCATCAGCGCACAAAAGACGAAAATAGGTGTACACAAATTTTATAATTTGTGACGGACTATAATTTAGTCTAGTCAAAATATATCACTTTTACATTTTCTTCTTATTATTAACTGGCGTTAATTTCGCGCATGTTACTTTGCGCGCATAATTACTTTAACCAGTGGAGTAGTTGTATAACGAGGCAGTGATTATCACGTGGAGTACCAAGTGTTGGTGAAGTGGATATAAGTGGAGATATTTCGATTATTGTGGCATTGGCTTTGATTAATTGATTAAACGTATTCACGTGGAAACTATACATAGGGCAAGTGAAGTATACACAGCTGCACTACGATTACGTTATGGCGAGAGGTAAGAATTCACAACAACATGGAGATATTGGTGCTGCCGCTGCTGCTGCGAGTAGTGGTGGAAGCGAAAACGATACTATCGCTGAATACGGCGGCGTCGATCTGAGCACCCTGAACTATCTCTGGATCTTCGTGTGTCGACGGAAGAAGAGCGTACCCGTCAAAAGGATGCCCGGGACGTGATTTGTTTTCGATCTGTCTTGTGCGTTTGACACGAAAAGCACAAGACAGAGCGAAAACAAATAACGTTCCACAGTGAAGAAAAAGAAGCAACAGGAACCTGTCAGGAACCCACAAAAGCGTATGATATCTCTAGTTCGATGTAACAACACGGAGACAAGGAAAAAGTTAAATAATAAACTCAAATTAATTTTTCACTTTGTAAGATATTAAACTACATGGTCTAAATGTTGGAAGTGCGTGTACCCATTTTGTGTTTTTTCGCACTTACAAGTTGGTCAAACCCCATTGGCTGAAAAGTGAATACATAATTTACTTTTAAATTAACGGTTACGTTTAAGTTGCATTTTAGTATGACTGAATCTTTAGGTAACTTTACATAATACACGTTTCATTTTTATCCCTTAAGACAACACAGCTGAACTACAAGGCGCGTCGATCGTCGCGCACTTTCCATTCTCTGTTTAAGATCCTTCATAGTTAAAAGTGTTCAGACCAGGTAGTTTTAAGATCTGGCACAGTGGATATACAATTAAACCTTATTTTCTAACAGGTTATGAGCAAAAGGATGGCTTGATTATTGCGTGAATTTTTCTTCGCATTACGAGTGTGTTTTCTTGGGTTGTTACGTAACTCGACACGTGGAACTAGTGGAAAGTCCCCTTTTTGTAAGGGCTAATTGTGTGACGATTGATTTTGATTATTGATTTGTTTTAAGATGAGTTATTCTGAAGGATATGAGGTGCCGACCTCGAAATCCATTATTCAAGGTCTTATGGTTAGTACGGTGCGCTGGACCGCCGTGGAAGAGGGTCAGGGCAAGCGGTCATTGGTAGTGTCTCGTCCGGGTCGAGAAACGGCTCCCCGGTACGTGTGAGAGACACAGCGTTTCGCGACAGCCTGCAAAGCTACCGCTCGGCCAGCAGATGACTCTGCGTTACTTGGCCGAGGGAGAAGGGGTGGAAGTTGGCGCGAGGATACGCCCAAATATGAATGCGGCAGCCCGTGATTTAGCAGCCGGAGTACCGGGTGCAGGCGGCATGAATATGACTGGCGGATAAATGAATGCGCCGAGTTTCGGTCGTGCGGGACATAAAATTCCCAAGCTAGCAGTCGAAAAGTTTTCGAAGAAGGAGCTGTACCCAGGCCTAGGTGCCGGGTTTAAACGGTGGTCGTACATATTCATGGAGGCCATCGAGATTGGAGAAATTACATCCTGTTTCGTTTGGACCGAGCGGCTGAAAGTAAACAAGAACGTTGAACACCTTGAGGGCACGGCCGCAGAGTACTTCCGCTCGAACATTGGTTCGTGGTGGCAGATATGTCCTCAGTTAAATCACGTTTTGGAGCAGATGTGGTTGGGATTTAAGGTCAATATATTTCACCACCAAGCTGCCATGTAGTTTGCTGCAGAAAAGGACCCCAAAAGAACATGGGCGCAGTATTATTTATACTTAGGATCTATAGCCCGAGAAAGCGGTGTGAGCGAAAAGTTAATTGTGGAGAATACTGTCAAGTTCATCGCACCCAAGTTGAAAGTTATGCTGATGGCAAGGTACGATCCTGCTAGGATGGACTACCTGTGCCACGCCCAAGAGCTCATTGATTGGGCTCACGAGCTGGAAGAAGATGCGTTCAAGGGCAGGGTTCCTCCAGGATGAAAGCGCATGCAGTTACTCCAGGCAGAAACAGGCGCGGCTGTTACACCTGCGGAAATGAAAAACATATAGAAAGTATTGCCAAAAAAACGCAAAAGTGGTGAAAACCGGAGTGGAAAGGCAGACCAGAAATCAAGCGACGGATTGTCAAGAAAATTTGTGTTATCGACAATGGAGCACTGTTTGAATGCAAATATTTGTGTATTTGAAAACGATGAAATTAACGACAACACATGGATTAGCGACAGTGGAGATAGTATCCACCTAGTGTCGACGCTAAATTACTGGAAGATTCTAGAGAGTGCGGCTCTAGTGCCACGTTTGCGCTTTCGGATGGTGGCACACTGAAGGCCACAAAAGTCAGGAAAATTACGTTACGAACATGTGATGAAACTACAACGGTTATTGGCTTGGCCGAAGTATACTTCGCGCCAAAATTGTCAAAAAAATTGATTTCTCTTGGAAAATTGCGTGAGGAGGGGTGCACTATCGCCGACGATGGTCATCAAGTGCAAGTGATGTTAAAATGCGTAAGACTGTTCCATGTAAAGACATATGGATCTGTGTTTGTGGAAAATTTGACGGTGGATAAAAAGATTTCCAACGTAAATGGTTTTGCAAGCATGGTGCTTAGTAGTTTGTCGGAAGACGTCGCTGCTGACGTCCACACTGGAAGCTTACACCACTTTCACGTCTCTTGGGTCACCTGGCCTATGATACCGTCGAAAGACTGACCAGGAACCCCAGGTGGGGCATAGTCCTCACGGACACCAGTAGGCCGACATGCCTGACCTGTGCTGAGGGCAAAGCCACACGAAAGGCTTAAGAAAATGCAGAATCCGGTTCAAATTCGCCGATGAAAAGAAATGGAGGAGTGATTTTCAGCGACCTGAAGGGTCCCATCACTCCTCGAGACAGGCGTGGGAACAGATATTTTATTGTCTATGTGGATCATTTTTCCGAACTATGTACGAGTATTTGCATCACGCACCAAGGCCAGGGCGGCCAAGATGTTTGGACATTTTTGTCATGGTTTGAAAATGAGTTTTCGTGTCGCGTACATGTGCCGCGCACGGACGGCGGTGGCGAATACCAGAACGTCAATCTGTTTGGTAAACAGACTGGTATTCGCCGCCAAATTACGGAAGGAGATCAGGCTTCGAATGGAAAAGCGGTGCGGATGAACCGGACTATTTTTAATATGGTCGGGTGCATGATTTTTGGATCAGGAATTCCATTGTTTTTTTGGTCGGAGGCGGCTGCGTATGATGCCTACATACCCAACCGTACTCCGACAAGGTCTAACCAAGGTCGACTGTCACCCATTGAAGTGCTGACCGGCAAGCGACCGGTGATCATGGATATAGAGTTTTTCGGGTCCCCGTGCATGTTTTGGCGGGAGCCGAAGAAGAAGGAACTAGCGAAAGACGCTGATCGAGCTTTAATTTTGGGGAAAAATGACGAAACCAAGGTCTAGTAGATATTGCTGTTAAATGATCATGTGGTCACGGTGTCGAGGCATGTCACAGCGATCGAAACGCTAAGTGAAGAAACCAGTAATAAGATCACAAAAGCTCTAGAAGGCGAAGTTGAAAATGATATGCAGGAACTAGTGAGATCACGTTCACGTAAACGGATGAAAAAAGTGGCGCATTCTGAGCGCAAGAGTGACAAGTCGACAGGACCAAAAAGAGGGCAGAAGCGTCCAAAAATAGGTGAAGAAAAGCACGCGCAAATCACGCAGGAAATTGAAAAAGGCGCCGAATGCCAAGGAATATGAAGCATCGCGACAGTCAAAAGTGGTTTCAAGTGATGATATTTCGGGTGACACTGGTGGAAATGCTGGAAGTGACGATCAAGGTAACGAACAAGGAAAGCATCGCTGTATGCAAACCAAAGAACGAAGTGGATATTACGTTAAAAGTGGTGACTGACCCTGGAAGTTTTAGGGAGGCGCATGCTGGCCCACAAGGAAATATGTGGAGTCAAGCCGAAATTGAGGAGCTCAAATCGCTTCAAGAGCTGGATACCTGGGATGTAGTGCGTCGCCTCAAAACAGGGTACCTCTCTCGGCCAAATGGGTGTACAAGACCAAGTGAACGCTAATGGGTTGGTGGAGAGGTACAAGGCGAGATTCGTCGCCAGGGGCGACGAGCATATTTTTGATGAAGATTATTTTTTTACTTTCTCGACAGTCATGGAATTCAATAATGTGAAGTTTATACTGATGTTGGCGCAACATTCGGGGTGGCAGCACGCCATGGCGTTTTCCCTAGTGCTACCCCAAAGCCAAGGCGGAAGAAAATGTGGAGATTCACCTTCACGTCCCGCAAGGCATGGCTATAAACCGAGAACAATTAAATGATTTCGGTGTGGAGTCAAAGAAGGATCTAGCGCTAAAGTTAAAACGGAACCTCTATGGATTAAATCAGGCTGGGCGCCTGTGGCATGAATGTTTATGCAAAAATTCGGCGGATTTCGATTTTATATAATGTGTTACCAACATTTGTATTTTTGTAAAGCATGTCTGAAGCGAGACAGTGGTAGTGGGTGCCTACGTTGATGAACTACTGGTCACGGGCACTATCGATGAAATTGTGAATCAATTTTTCGTGGACATGTAAATGTTGGAATTAAAGGATCTTGGCAACGTAACAATTTTTGGGGTATAAGAATTGAAGGCATTCTAAGGCTTGGATATGTTTTGTATCATCGAGCCACAATTGGTGAAGTTTTAAGCACTCACAAACTATCAAAAATGAACTCGGCTCGAACGCCGGTACTGGTGCTAGATGATGTTGAAGGCTATCGTGGACCGTTACCGGTTCGGACCAAGGTCAATATGCCGTGCATAAGGAACTTTCAATCACTTCTGGCAAGCTACTCTGGATTTCACGGTGCATGCGCCCCGACATTTCTTTTTCGGCAACCGTGCAACCAGAAGAACTCACGCGCCGACTGTGGGTGCTTATCAAGTCGCAAAAGGATCCGAAAGTATTTGAAGTGATTTAAATTTAAGGTTGAAGCACGACGATGAATTACCGCAGACGTACAAATTATTGGTTTCAGTGAAGATGATTTCGCGGCTGATAAGTTGTACAGGAAGAGTATTTCGGCTATGGGTACGTTTGTTAACCGAGTGCTGGTAAGCTGGGCGTGTAAGAAGCATATCGCCATTGCACTTTCGACTGTAGAAGCAGAATTTGTCGCGGCTTCGATGGCTGGCAGGGAAGCGTTAGGAGTGAGAGAGTTGGTCATCGAGATTGTTTTACGTGCGAATACGCCCCTGGTACTTAAGTTGGATAACCAGGCGGCGATCAAGCAAGTGAAAAACAAAGCGAGTGCCGCTACTGGAAAACACATTGACGTGAAGCTGAAATTTAAAGGGGTTTTCACGGAAAGGCATAATTTCGACAACTCATGTGCCAAGTGTGGAGATTCAAGAGTTGCGTGCAGGTTTGGGGTTGATGTAATGGGTATGCAGCCTCCCCTGCCTGTAATAAACCTCGTATCAATTCATAAAACTTAGGCAGGGTGTTTCAGGAGGAGTCTTGAAAATCCGTGTACCCTTTTGTGTTTTTTCGCCCTTAAAAGTTGATGAAACCCCATTGGCTGAAAAGGGAGTATATATTTTAGGTATAAATTGACGGTTACTTTTAAGTTGCATTTTAGTATGATTGAATCTTTAGGTAACCTTACATAATACACTTTTCATTTTTATTCCTTAAGGCAACACAGCTGAAACTTACACGGCGCGTCGATCGTCGCGCACTTGCCATCCACTCCATAAGATCCTACCTGGTAAAAAGTGTTCAGACCAGGTAGTTTAAGATCTTGCACAGTGGAAATACAGTTAAACCTTATTTTCTAACACTAAACACTTTTGACATGGTAGTATCTTCAGCAGGGTTTGACTACTGCGCGATGGTTGCCACTCGATGAAGGTTTCAGCTAAGTTTGTGAAAGAGATAAGAAAAAAGTTCATTATGTAAAGTTACCTTAAATACAATCATACTAAACTGTATACTAAACGTAATAGAAAATATATACACCCATTTCAGCCAAAGGGGTTTCATCATCTTGGAGGGACGCAAAAACACAAAATGGGTAGTTGCGCTTTGCGCTTTCAAGACTCCTCCTGAAACACCGGAGGCTGAACGTCTATCAAAAAAATCCAAACTTCGACCGCAACAGTTGAATCCTTGGTGCATTCAAATCCTTCGTCAGTTGATCATCTAGCGTATCCACACTAGGCACATATGTTGTCGAAACAATGCCCTTCCGTGAAAAGTCCGTCAGAAATTTCAGCTTAACGTCAATGCGCTTAGCGCTACCAGCGCTCGCTTCACTCTCGACTTGTTTTATCGCCGCCTGGTTGTCCATCTTCAGAACCAGGGTCGTCTTTGTGTGCAATCCAAGCTCTTGTGTCAACTCTTTCAGACCTAGCTCCTCTCGACTGGCCGTTGAAGCTGACAATAACGCTGCTTTAGCCGTCGAGAGCGCTACGATGCTTTGCTTCTTGCAAGCCCAATTAAGCACAATTCTGAATGCAAAAATAACCGTGGCGGACACACTTTTTTTTTATTCTTTCTGTATACAGAGAAATCTGCATCGCTGAAAAACGTAATCCGTAGGGGCAACGGCAACTCTTCGTCATGCTTCAAATGTAGCTTCAATCCGGTAGTGCCCTTGATATACTTGAGAATTAATTTATCTACCTTGTAGTCACCAATCGTTGGTGCGTGCGTCCTTCTAGTGGCACGGTGCACCACAAATCAAATGTCCGGGCGTGTGAACCGTGAGATCCACAACAGCCAACGATAGACGGAAAACTTTTCACGCACGGCATGTCAGGCTTTGGCCGCACTGACAGAAGCTCGCAAAAATTTTCCACATCATTTTACACAAGTACTGGCGTCCTGGAAGGGTTTATCTTTGATAATTTGCGCGCGCTTCACACTTTGACAATCGTATCTTCTTGGTCCAACATGTAACCGCTCCTTGGATATTTTACAATCCTCATGCCCAGAAATTTCGTCACGTTTCCAAGGTTCTTCAAATTCAGTACTTGGATATATTCAAAAACAAATTTCGACAATTTCTTCGTTATTGCCCGTGATCAATAGGTAGTCCACATATGAACCAACTATGACCGTACCACATACATCATGTTTCACGAAAATGCATGTGTGCGTGACACACTGCATAAATCCAAAGTCTTCCGAAGTCTTGCATAGTTATTCATACCACAGGCGTCCAGCCTGCTTCAATCCGTACAGGTTTCGTTTCAGCTTCAACGCTAATTCATCCTGTAACTCCACACCAAAATCTGTTAATTGCTCTTGGTCTATCGTCATACCCTGCCGAACGTGCAGGTATATTTCCACGTCATCTTCCGCTCTGGCTTTCGGGTAGGCACTAAGCACGTCCCCATGACGTGCGCCCCCCCCCCAAATTTGTGTCAATACCAGTTTGATCTTTACGTTTTTCAGCTCCATAAACGTCGAGAAGGTGAAGAAATGGTAGTCTCCATATACCTGTCTGACCTCCCTGGCGACAAATCTCGCCTTGTACCTCTCCACCGACTCATCGGAATTTATTTTGGTCTCATAGAACCATTTGGTCGGAAGAGGTACCTTCCCTTGCGGGCGGCACACAATAGATCACGTCTCCAATCTTTCGAGCGACTTTAGCTCCTCCATTTCCGCATTTCTCCACATGCTGCTGTTTCCACCTGCGTGTTTCTCTCTGAAATTTTTGGGTCAGCCACCACCGCCACATTAAAATCTTTCTGTATCTTACGATTCACACATGGCGAATGCGCATAACGCACATTAATCAGCGGGACCGTTATGGTCATCGGCGTTTTCGCCGGTTGCTCCAATGTTGTTCGAAATGCCGTCACCCAAGCTTGACTTCTGCTTTTGCGATTCATCATATTCCATGGCCCTTGTTGTTTTTTCTTCTTTCGACTTGACCTTTGCGTACTTGGTCCTGCAGTTTTAGCGTCGTGTTTTTTTTCAACTGCGTCGCGCGTTTCGTCATTTTCATCCTTCGATTGCGCTAAGTATTCAATCTGCTTTTGCGAACGTAATTCGCTCGTTCTTCAAACTCGATTTCGACTTCATCTTCCAAGTCTTCCGCGTTCTTCTTGTTTGCATCTTCACTGAGTTTTTTGGATTGCGGTGCCGTTCCTTGTCACCGTGACCACTCGATCCTTGAGCAGTAAGACCTTGTAGCCTTTCGTTTCGTCGTTTTTGCCTAGTATCAATGCGCGTTCGGCATGTCTCGACAGAGCCTTCTTCCTCGGTTCCCTCCAAACCATGAACAGGGACCCAAAAACCACTATGTAGGTCAGCACTGGCCGCTTGCCAGTCAGCACTTCGATTGGCGATAAATGCCTTTGTTTAGCCCTTGTCGGAGTACGGTTGAGTGTGTATGCAGCATACTCAGCCGCCTCCGACCAAAAAACCAGCGGAATTCCTGAACCAAATAGCATGCACCGGACCATGTTAAACATGGTCTGGTTCATCCGCTCTGCCATTCCTTTCGAAGCGATATTGGATGCTTCAGTTATCTGCCGGCGAATAACAGTATGTTTGTATAAAAGATCGACGTTCTGGTATTCGCCACCGCCGTCTGTGCGCAGCACTCGTACACGGCACGAAAAAGTTTTCTCGAACCATGCGAGAAAATGTTCAAACATCTTTGCCGCCCTGTCCTTACTGCGGGCGGCAAACACGCGCACGTAATTGAAAAATGGTCCACAAAGACAACCAGAAATCTATTGCCACGTCTGTCACGAGGATTGATGGGACCCTTGAGGTCACTGCATATCACTCCTCCAATCCTATCAATCGGCGAATTTTTAACAAAATCCACCTTTGGTTGAATCTTGCGTATCGCTTTGCCCTCGGCACAGGTCATGCAATTCGGCATCTTTGTGTCCGTGAGGACTATGCCTTACATGGGGTCCTTTTACATTCTTTCAACCGTTTCATAGACCAGTTGATCCAAGATCACATGGAAGCTATGTAAGCTTCCAGTGTGGTCGTCAGTAATGACGTCTTCCAACACGTTACTCAAAATCATGCCCGTAAAACCACTAGCATCGTAACATTCCTTAGTGACCGATAAATTCGCATCGAATACAGATACAAATGTCTTTATACGGAACAACCTTTTACCATTCAACATCATTTCAATCCGGTGACCATTATCAGCAATGTTGCAGACTTTTTCTCGCTGCCTTCCAAGCGAAATAAGATTTTTCGCTAATCTTGGCGCGTAGTGCACTTCCGTCAACTCAATAACTGTCGATGATTCGTCAATTGTCTTCAATGTAATTTTACCCCCTTTGGTATCCCTAAGTATACCGCCGTCGAAAAGCGCAAACGCGTAGTTCGGACCACATGCTCTAGCGTCTTCCAATAATTTAGTGTTCGACAATAAGTGTCTACTAATTCCGCTATCAACAATAAACATATATTCTTCATTTCTTCCATTCATACAAGCGCTTGTTTTCTCATTAAGAATTTCTTCTATCGTCGAAAGCACCACTTTCTTATACCACCCATCACTTGACTTCTTGTCCTGTCTTCCGTTGTGATATCCGCTATTTTTTCGACGTCTTTCCGGGAAATACCTCATTATATACCCTTCATTTCTGCATGTGTAACACCTCTCTTATTTAAATTTGGTGTGATTGCATGCGCCTGAATCCTGGCGGTATGTCTGTTCTTTGAAGCATCATCTTCAATCTCTTGAACCCATGCTATCAGCTCTTGAGCCTGGCACAGGTAGTCCTGACTAGCAGAAACGTACCTGAACATCAGTATAACCTTCCACCGAGGTGATGCAAACATCACTATATTCTAAACGATCAACTTTTCGCTCGACCCACTCTCACGGGCTAGAGCTACTAAGTAAAGGTAGTGCTGCGTCCAGCTTCTCTTCGCATCCTTTTCCACAGCAAACCACATGACAGCTTGGTGATGGGATATGTTCACCTTTAATCCCAACCACATCTGCTCCAAAACTTAATGCAAATGTGGAGACATCTGCCACCACAAACCAGTATTTGACCGGCAATATTCTGCGGTCGTGCCTTCAAGGTGATCGCCACGTTTATTGACCTTCAATCGTTCAGTCCAGTTGAATGGTGACGTCAACTGACCAATCTCGATGGCCTCCGTGAACAAGTAGGCACACCGCTTGAGCCCGGCACCTAGGCCAGGGTATATTTCCTTCTCCTAAAACTTCTCCACAGCTAACTTGGGGATCTTGTGTATCGCATGACCGAAATTCGGCGCATGTTTTTGTTCTGCGGCCATACTCGCGCCACCCACACTCGGCACTGTACCTGTTGCCACACGGGGTGCTGCATCTACATTTGGGCGTGGCCTAGCGCCAAACTTCCACCCCTTTGTCCTCAAACAGGTTGTACAGAGTCACCCGCTGGCCAAACGGACGGTAGTTCCTCAAGATTTCATGAAACTATGTGACTTTTACGCGCACTGTGGATCCCTTCGTCGACCCAGATGACACACTACCAACCTAGCGCTTGCCTTGTGCCTCTTTGTAACAGGGTTGCATTTGGTTACATTTAGTTATGTTGTGTACGTAAGTACACTGCGGTTGAGGTCAGTATTGACTGATCCGAAAGGTTTGGACCCATTGTTATTTTAACCAATCAGGGCAGGAGCCCTTGGTGGAGGCGTGGCAGCCCCACACGTGTTGGTACACAGGTGGTATACATTACATTTCGGCTAGGTACGACTTGAGTAAGTTCTACTTAGTATTACATATAGTTTACATTAGTTTAATTAATTTAGGCTAATTACATATTAAATATACATTCAGTTTACAAAATACACTAATCCAGATAGACGCACGACCTCGACCGGTCGCGCGTGCTGTGAGTGTTTGTAGCCAAAGGGAATAACTCCCTTAGCTACTCCCTTTCTAAGGGAAGCCTTGTTTCAAAGCGTTAGTAATTCTAACTGGTAAACCAAGGTAAATCTTGGTCCCGAGTAAGAGAGCAATATATTAATAAGCCCTTTTATAAGGACGTATCGGCTAAGTAGCGGCATATCGCCGCTTTTGGAAAGTCTTCCTCTGTGCGCTAGACGCACCGTGCGTGTACGCACCGGCTACATCTGGTAGCACTTGTCGTCAATCCAACACCTGCGCTGGTAGACAACATCCTCTGCAAAGGATAAAACAGGACGATTGAGCTAGGTTAACCCCCGTCCAACAGGAAGCCTTTAAGAGGCTAGTACCCATAATGGGTTCGGTTGGCATGCGCCACCTATTGGAGCAGGTCTTTGATACCGTGCGCGAGAGGGTAAACGCTCTCCTCTCACATGAGGCGAGTGTGTACGGAAGTCGTTCTGTGTCTACGGGGGTGCGCCCTCCGTTATACTTTAAGATAAAGGAATTCACCGGTTAAAAAAGTGATAACCTTTATGTGTGGCTTCGCGAGGTCGAAACGGCCTTCGCCACAGCGAATGTGATCGAGGATTACTTGCAAGTGGGACTTACACTGACCCATCTTACGGGTAAAGCCCGTACATGGGCGTTTACGTGTCCGGACTCGGTCACGGACGCGTTCCCGAACTGGGAAGTCCTTAAGCGAAAGCTTATGGACATGTACGCTACACCTGATCCGGTCTTCCAGAATCATCACGCGTTTCTAAGGTTCCGTCGGGGCACTAGGGACTTGGAGACATACGTCCAAGAACTAAAGACCCTGTTGGAAGGGATGTACGCGAAAGCGTATTCGGACGATGTGTCCATTCCCGTGTTCATGGGAGGCCTGAGAGAAGGGCCAGCACGTTCGGAGCTATTCCGACGGCGACCCCAATCTTTGGTGGAGGCGATTAAGATGGCGTTTAACGCAGAGAGGAATTTTCGTTCCTCTAAGGTGGGTCCCGAACCCATGGAACTGAGTCAGGTCGAAGCGAAGGAGAAACCTTCCGCTAAGATTCACGCTGACTCTTCTTCTCTGAGTTTTGAAGCGGAGCTCCTGGCTATGCTGCAGCGGAATGTACTGCTGAGATGCTTCCTGTGTGGAAGCACGGATCATCTGCGGAACAGATGTCCGAGAAACTCCCAACGATACTCTCGCTTTAAGGGGCCAAGGGATGGGAAAAAGCCCTCGCCCAAGCCGTCGGGAAACGACGGCTCACAGTAGGTGCGGGGCGCTCTACTGGGGGATCCCTCAGTGCTGTTAACCCCAGGGGAAGGGCAGAAAGCACAAAGCCCCGAGGGGAACGGCGCTTTCTAGCACCGAGTTGGTGTACCAGCCAGGTTTGCTGGTTGTCCTTGCGGACGTGAAAGGCTTTGATAAGCATTGGAGAGTCTTGATAGACTCTGGAGCGTCTGAAAATTATTTCAGACGAGCTTCTGTTGAAAAGAGTCGGCTGTATGCCGAGGCCATAGAGGCACGTTCTCGTGGCGTTGTCACGGTCCGTCTAGAGACGGGCGTACAGATTTCTGTACCCAAGGTCTCGATTGACCTTAAGCTGAAGTTTGCAGACTTCGATAGCTCAGAACGTTCCCTAGTCCTGGATTTGGACGCGACGTATGACCTCATTCTGGGCATGAAGTGGATGGAACGCCACGAGCCATGGATAGACTGGAAGTCTAAGTCCATTGGCTCAACGCGCCCTCGATCGGGTGAAGCATTGGCGAGTCATGAACCCACCTTTGATCGATCGCAAAAGCGATTCTGGCGTGAGATGTCAGAGATTGGGATGTCTGAAATGATCAGTCCCAATGAGGTCAAGGAAGTGTTCCTTGACGAGGGGGATTCGTTGGTTAATCCTCACGCCAATATAGGCGAGACTGGTGAGTCGCTAGTGGTAGAGTTGGATTCCCCTGAGGTTAAGCGCGAGGCGCTTAGAGAAGAGACCCGAAGTTCGTCTCTTCTGCAGGTCGGAATTGATTCCGACCACGCCGTGTTCGGCGAAAAAGTTGCGACTCCAGTGGTAGGGGTAGAGACCCCTGTGGTTAAGCGCGAGGCGATTCAAAGCGAAGATACCCGTAGTTCGTCTCTTTCGCACGTCGTAAATGATTCCGATCACGCCTTATTAGGTGAGAACGACGAATCACCGGTGGTAGAGGTAAAGACCTCTGTGGATAGGCGCTATGCGCTTCCAGTAGATAGGGCAACTGACTCCCCCCATCTGGGTCCTGGGATGAGTCCCGAGGCTGAATAGTGTGACAGGTGTTGTCACAGAAGGCGTAAGCCTTGAACGGTTGCCTGGGGTAGGCGAACTGTTGTCGTTGGAGGAGATGTCCTTTTACGAGTTGGAAACTGCTGTAAAAGCAGGTGAAATCGACGATATTTTCGTGTTGCGTCCGGAAGAAGAGTGAACTCCTCATTCACGGTGGACGAGTCAGTTTTGGTGCAAACCAAACAGGCATTGAATGCCCGGAGCGGCCTCAAGATCCTTGCGGATCCTGAGGACCCCTACCATTCCTTAATTAAGGAATTTGGAGTTGTCATTAGTGACAACCGGCCGATGGGGTTACCACCTGATCGGGGAGTCCGACATGAAATTGATTTGGTTCCTGGAACCAAATACTGCGTCACTAGGCAGTGGACTATCCCCAAGGAGCAATGCGACGTCATCGACGCATTATTCAAGGGTAAAGAAGAGGCAGGGATGGTACGGGAGAGGAAGTCTCCCCATTAATGTCCCACTTTTTTGTGTTCGTAAACCGAACGGAAAGTGGCGCATTCTGCGTGCGTACAACAAGCTGAATGCAGCTACTGTACCCATGCAGACTCCGATTCCTCGGAAGGATTTTTTTGTCCTCCAGAACAATATGGAGGGCTGTATTGTGTACAGTGCCTTAGATTTGGTGGACGGGTATTATCAGGTGCTCATGCGAGCATCCGATATTCCGCTTACAGAGGTCAGCACGCCTAGTGGCATGCTGTGGGAGTGTCTGGTTATGCCACAGGGGCTTTCGAATGCACCAGCGACTTTTAATCGCTTGGTGACTCAACTCTTCCGCCCTCATAGAAAGTACGATCAGACGTACTTCGACGATATATTCGTTCATAGTCGCGCGAAAAGCGACTCGTCTGATGTTCAGACGCACCTGATACACCTTCGAGTGGTTCTTGAATGTATGCGAGAGCATAAGTTGTATGCGAACGCATCCAAATGTATCTTTGGTGCTGAGGAAATTCCTTTCCTCGGATGCTTCATCGGTAAGGATGGAGTGCGGGAGGATCCCGCGAAGTTCAAAGCCATTGTGGAGTGGCCTTTGCCTGTAAATCTTAGATATTTACGGAAGTGGCTTGGATTATCCAATTATCTCCACAAGTACAGCGAGAACTACGCTGAGATTGCGACGCCATTAACTGACCTTCTTAAGAAGGACGTGGATTGGTGTTGGGAAACCAAACACCAAACCTCCTTCGAAGCGGTTAAGGGAATCTTGTTAAAAACTCCTGTTCTTGCTCTTCCAGATTCTGGGAAACCATTTAGTGTCGTCTGCGACGCCTCCGATTTCGCAATCGGATGTGCTTTGTTACAAGCAGACGATGCAGGAAGGGAACGCGTGATTGCGTTTGAGTCGAGGCAGCTTAAAGCTGCGGAACGGAGGTATCCCGTTCATGATAAGGAGCTACTTGCAATGAAGTATGCCCTTGTCAAATTTAGGGTTCACCTACTCGGCTCAAAGCCGTTCGTGGTTTATACTGACCACGTGTCCTTACGGACAGCGACAAAGTCGCCTCATCTCTTCCAATGGATGGCCCGTTGGCCCTCCTTCTTTGCGGAGTATAAATTTGAGGTTAAGTATAAACCTGACAAACAGAACGTGCTTGCAGACATGTTGTCGCGTCGTCCCGATTACGAGCTCGCTCACGCGACATTCGTCACCTCGTCTGTCGTGGATCTCATACGCCAGGCGTATGAGAAAGACCCACAATGTACAGATTATCAGCGCGTTAAGTAGAAAGGAACTTGGCTCATCTGAGCCAACCATGTCAAGTCGAACTAGAGCTCGGTTGCCCGTTACAGGTACTGTGACGGTTTGCTATATTATAGCACGAGCGCGGAGGACACTCCGCGGGTGGTTGTTCCTCATGATGAGGAACTAAAGTACAGAGTCCTCTTTGAGGCACACGACTCCCCTACCGGGGGTCATTTAGGTCGGGATAAGACCTACAGCGCTTTAAGCGCTTTGTATTGGTGGACCAACATGTATAACTGGGTCGGTGCGTATATACGCACCTGTGAGACGTGTCAGAGGGTCAAACCTCTGCAAGTTCAGCTGCGCCTTTGGCTAGCTTGTCCGTTCCAACGGAGTGTTGGAAATCCATTAGCATGGATTTTATCTTCGGTTATCCAAAGGACAAGGCCGGTAACACGGGCATATTGGTCTTTGTAGACCGTTTGATCAAGATGGCTCACTGGCGGCGGTGCCAGAATCCGTTGATGGACAAGGAACAGCGAAAGTGTTCCTAGACCGTGTCTTTCTACAACATGATCTACCCGACTCCGTTGTGTCGGATCGGGATCCCTGTTTTACTGGAAATTTTTGGGGGGCGCTGTTCAAGGTGCAGGGCACCAAACTCCTCATGTCCACTGCGGATCATCCGCAGACGGATGGACAAACGTAACGCGTTAATCGCTTTGTCGAGGATATTCTCCGGAGTTTATGTCCGGATTCTCCAAAGAGTTGGAGTGGGATGCTTCCTATGGCCGAATTTGCTATAAACAATTCGGTCCATGCATCTAAGGGGTTTACCCCGTTTTACGTGAACGGATTAGTGAATCCGAGGGTTCCGTTGACGCCACGTGTGTGTGGCCCAGGGTTTAAGAGGGAAGGATTCCCCAATGTCATCCCTGTATCTGTGCGAAAGCACATCGATAAGTTCTTATCGACGCGCCTTAGTGTCTTACGACACGTCTGTGATGCCATGGCGGAAAGCCAATACAAGCAAAAGGAACAGGCCGACCGCAAGGGCCGTAGTAGCAAAAAGGGCGTATAAAGTACGTGAAAGTGTTCTATTAAACGCTAAAAACCTTCCTACACATGCGGTTTCTAACGTGCTACGGAACAAACTGCGCCCAAGGTTTGTGGGGCCTTTCAAGGTGCTAGCCAGAAAGGGCCTGGCGTATACCTTGGATATCCCTAAGGCGATGCGTACGCATCCAACCTTCTATGTAGGTATGCTTAAGCCATACCAGTACCCGGAGGCGGGTCCCCTCTTGGAGGGGGTTGGTAAGGATAAAATCCATAAGAGCCGTAAGACACGGCAGGGCGGAGGAAGTCCGACAGGGCAAAAATGCGACCACGAAGCTGAACATAGGTCGACTTGATAGATTCAAGCTGCTTCTCGAAGCGTTCAGTGGCATCCCACTCATCGCGAAGTCCCTCGTGGACATGATGCGACGTCTGTGTCGATCACAGCACTCGTGAATCTCACGTCGCAATTGCGCGACCTCCTCCTCCAGCTCTCGATACGGAGGGTGCTTCACATTATCATGTGGAGCGTCTGATGGCGCGTCGCCATCATCGGGGTCAAACCCAGTATCTGGTGAAGTGGAAGGGTTATCCACACTCATAGAGTTCGTGGAAGGCCGAGACTCCCCTACGGCAGGATTGCCGTGACGTCGTTGACGCTTTCGAGCGGGAGAATCCCGCTGCGGGTCAACGACCAAAGGGGCGCGAGAAGCCCCTTCACTCCCAGTAGTTGGGAGTTTGCCGGAGGCAGATGTGGCGCTCACACTGTCCTCTGGCACCGAGGTGGGGGCCGGGGCGCTGGCATAGCATGTGCGATAAGGGGCACGTAATATCCCCATCGCTTTGGCTCTGGCAAACGCCATGCGCAACGCCCTCTCCACACGAACGTCACGGCGGGAAAAGCTGTTGTTCAGCTCATTAAAGCTGGGGAGGAGCTTCTACCCTTCCTCCCAAGCGCGGAATTTCTTTTCTGCATCTTCGGCATTTTCACCCGGAGAGAGAATGATAGGAACCTCGCGGAGGTTCTCAACAGGGGCACCATGTGCCTGTCTGTCGAGGCGCTCTCGTTATGAGACGCTAGTGAACTGCTTTTGCGTGAGCAGTTGTTGCCGGAGTTTCTCCCGGCGTTCGCATTGATACGGCTGTTCAGCCGCAGGGCCAGGGGTATAGAATGCTCATCCCTTACCATGGCTCTAGCCCACTTTGGGAGATCACGAGGACCCTCCAAATTATATGCCGCCCGTGGAGGACATTTGGGGGCGCGTAACGCAACCCTTCGTGCCTGTGAGGCAAGGTGGGATTCTTGAGCTGCGTCCAGATCATTGGTGAGGGTCGCCTTAGGCGACCCGAATGCATCATCCGCATTGGTAGAGGTGGAGAACGCGTTAGTGCATTTTCCCCACGGTTGGGGAACGGATTGGACTGCCGACATCGCCGTTCGGCGTTATCGGAGCGGTCAGCCTTTGGGGAGATATCCGCAAGGGCATCCGCTTCCGAGTTATCGGAATAATTTTCACCCTCATCCCGAGGTGAATCCTCAGCACCACTAAAGGTGCTAATGGTTAGCCAGATGTCGTGAAGGGCCTGAAAATTATTATAATTCCACTTAATTAACAACAAAAAGAGGTAATAAGCCAGTCATCCTTGTTTTACTTCCCGGGCACTTAGTAGTTCCGTCCGAACCAACAAATCAATCAATTACACTTGGGGTACACTTCAAAAGGCTGTTCCAGGCTGCCCCCAACACTAACGCACTCCAAATGGCTGCTGCTTCACTCACTAGGGCGTGCGCTCACCTACTTTTTTGTGTTACACTTGGTTTTGTATGGAGTAAAAAAAAGAAAGGTTTTTGAGGGCCGCCAGAGATCTGCGTAGTTCAGGGGAAATTTCGTTCTATTAAGTAGTATTACCTCCTACATTAAACGTCAATCACTTTTTTCACCAACTACTTTGTGGTTACTTCAGCGCTGACTTCAATACATGGCAGTTACCACTGAGGCCCTCTGTAACCTGATTGATCATCCTTGAGAGCTACCGCTGAGGCCCTCTGTAACCTGATTGATCATCCTTGAGAGCTACCACTGATTCCCTCTGTAACCTGATTGATCATCCTTGAGATCTACCACTTATTCCCTCTGCAACTTGATTGATCATATTTGACAGTTACTCCATAAACCCTCTGTAATCTGATCGAGCGAGTTAGTCGTCGCGAGGTTGCCGTCGCATGTCACTCCTGATTGGTCAAAAATTCCACTTATTTTTCCACATTCATACCAATCACAAACAAATTAGCCGTGAGCGAGTCGGCCGTTGCGAGGTTGACGTCGCAGGTCTCCTCTGATTGGCTGAAAATATCTTTTCCACAATAAAATACTTAACCACTTGAAAACAATCGAGAATACCCAAGCCGATCAACTGGAGCAGCCGAGGGCGCATAACTTTTCGTTGGCTTCACCGCCATGAACGGACCCACCGTTGTACTAGTAAGTTGCGCCTATGTCTTGACTCCCTTATGCACTGCTGACAGTTCGTCTTCACAATCTGTTTGTCTTGTTAAATCATGTGCCCTAGCGCCCCTTTGGTGATGCTTTATGACGTCGAGGGCGCATAACTTTTCGCGGGCTTCGCTGCCATGAACGGACCCGCCGTTGTGCTGGTAAGTTTCGCCTATGTCTTGACTCTCTTATGCAATGCTAACAGATCATCTTCACAGTCTGTTTGCCTCGTTATATCATGTGCCCTAGCGCCATTTGATGGATCAAACGATGTATCACGATCGTGTTCAGTAACAACGTTATGTCCGAATTATTCCTCAAGATATCCCAGTAAGGTGTCTCCGTTATCTGCTGTCGCGCGTCACCAAAGCAGAAAGCCCAAGTGGTTCGGCTTTTCAAGACGCTTTCTTTCGGGTGTCGATCGCTTGCTATTGGGTGACGGTGTGAATGACGTCGCCATGATCCAAGAAGCTCATAAGGCGTTGGAATTTAAGGTCATGAAGGCTGGATGCGAGTGAACTTTGCTATTTGCTCAAGTTCCGTTTACTCAAACGTTTGCTTTTTGTTCATGGTCACTGAAACTATCGACGAATGGCCTAACTTGCGCTCTGTCGTCTATAAGAACACTCTAGTGTTTGGAACAGAGTTTCTTCTCCCAACATTGCCTCAGTGTGGATCGTCCGGGACGTTTTCCTTCAACAATATTTGGATCACGGCGACACTTCTTCTGGTCGTCGATGCCAATTGAGATTGTAGCAATCACGGAACAAGATGTTTCTGCGCAGGTGGCAGAACAATTTTCAGGACTTTAGTACGTTGGTGCATAGGCTGCGGATCTTTGCGCAATGGTTGCAGAAGCCCTCTACGAATGTCTTCTGTGTGTATTAGTTCCAGCACAAAACCTGGGTGAACCCGTGGATTCCACAAGGAATGACTTCTCGCGTGATTTGTGTGGCGCCCTTGCGTACTGTTGTTTAACGAGCGTCGTATCTTCAGGCTCGCCTATAACATGGTCACGCAATCACAGCACTTGCTTTCATCATGTCGATCACTTTTGGTATTTCATCCTACGTCATTGCTGTCTCATTTCCTTCCTCTGTAGCTGACAGCGTTTCCCCACATTTTTGGATTGCCCGAGTTCTATATTGCCATTTTTCTCGCTCTACTGCTTTGTTTCGGACGAAATTTTCTCTGTAAAGCTTACAAAAGGGAGATGAAACCGGAATACTATCACATCTTGCAAGAATACCAAAATGTGGAAAACAGAATATTGAAAGACCCCACTGGACACCATATGAGCTGCGCTACGAGCGTTCCCAGGCTGACTTGACCGAAGGCAAGCCACGTTTCAATCTTCCAGAGCAGCAAGCATTACCAAACCATCGCCCATCAGCGGCCAACCTGAAGGTGTACACTGGCTTCGCCTTCTTGACCCAAGTCCTCGAAGTCCGATTCTTGAACCCGCTTCGTGAATTCGCTTTACCCGTGAGTCAAGTAGCGAATGCCACCAGTAGATCTTGTCACCCAACGGAATCCCACTGGCCGTCAGAATCATGAAAGCTCATTGCGTCATGAAGCTTTGGATGACTCGAGATCCTTTGAAGACAAGATCATGGTCCTTCCCATTGAGAAACAAGCCGTGTACGAGATCTAGCGGTTCCAAGTATTCACAGAATGGGGATCCTTGCGACCTGGTCTTCTGATCATTATGGATCCACCAAGACTTACCGACGCTGCTATGACAGATGACGCAGGATCATTTGATCTTGACCATTGGGTAGTCGATCCAGGCTTAGGTGGCTTCGATCAGTGGCAATACGCTACCAGATTCAAATATTTTACCCGTTCACAGCAGAAATTGCAGCAAAAGCACCGGATCGCACATGTCAGAGCTACATACACACGCCAGTGGTCTTGATCCAGACAATATTGCCTTGGCAGCACCAGTTTGGGCACTGTCGCTTCCTCAAACTCCTTCCTCTTAATAGTCTGTATCTCTTGGTTCTAACAAGAAATTGCAACGATAAGGTATCTATTTGCTTTTAAATATTCCTTTAAGTTCTTGGCATTATGAAAGAAGTGCAAAGCGTAATGGTACATCGACGCGAGCAAAGCATCCAAAAGTGACTACCATTGTTACAGCAGTCAGGTACCAAAATTGAGCGTGAAAATCCTGAAGCATTAAACGCTGAATCCATATGCGTGCAGGCATGCCGTCAATTGAATGCCGCAGATCACCTTCATGCTTTAAATAAAGACTCCACTTCACCAAACAGAGGTTCTGGCAGTTGGAGTTTATTGCTTACGCAATAGTCTTGATGGGGGAGGATGTAGCAGGGTTACGTTCTGGTTACATTTAGTTATGTGGTGTATGTAAGTACACTACGGTTGGGGTCAGTATTGACCGGTCCGAAAGGTTTGGACCTATTGGTTATTTTAACCAATCAGGGCAGGAGCCCTTGGTGGAGGCGTGGCAATGTGGTGGAGCGGCTGATCGAAGTTTTAGAGACTTGATCAGGCGGTACCACGGCGCCCAGACTGCCGAATAACGAAGGGGGTCCTCCGGATGTCTTCTACTGCTTCTGTTTTTGCTCACCTTGTGTACCCGACGGCTAGGCGTGGGTCGCTCCTCAGGTGGCGGGGACAGCGCACAGCGAATTCTTGGTGCAAGATTGAATTAACTAACTTGTTACGATACAACTGATGCGATCAGGCGTGATCACGTGCGATCAGGTGCTTAAACCACGTCAATTAGCCGCGATCAGGCTTGATCAAGTTTGGGCCGATGCTAATAACCGACGATCAGCAATATTCCGTCTTGATCGCAAGTGCGATCAGGCCTCAGTCCGACGCGATCAGGCGCTGAAACGATGTACCAGTGGTAATCAGGCTTGATCAGGCTTTGGTTGACGTTAATAACCGTCGATCAACAATATTCTGTCTTGATCGCAGATGCGATCAGGTGTCTTGATCGCAAGTGCGATCAGGTACTGAAAGGCTCGATCAGGGGCTAAAAACTGCTGCCCAGTCGTAATATACCTTGATCAGACTTGATCAAGCACCGGAAGTCGTTCAAGTAGCATTTGGCGCGATTTGCGATCAGCGATCACGATCACGATTCGCAAAAAGTGTCGATCAGGTGTTGATCGGTAGGGGGGTGCTTGATCAGGCAGCGGAAGTCTTCACTGCCTGATCGCGGAGCCTCTAAGTCGTCAAACAGCTAAGGAACGCCCAAATCAATGCTCTCCTAGCCTAGACTATATGAGGAAAAGGTATTTATATTAAAATCCACCTAAAGTTCCCGTGGGGCGCTGAAAGCAGCCGAACTCTAGGGTCCAAACGTTAATTTCACGGGGAAGAGGTGAGAGCACTGCTCGATCACGTTCCCAAAACCAAAAACCTTTAAACGAAGAACCGCAGACACTGCGGGCGGAGTTGCGGGGTGAGTTCTAACACTCTACGCCAACCGGTAGGCCAAAGACGGACTTAGTGCTCCCGCCCGGGACGTAGAGGTTTCAATAAGGTGGGGGCGCAAAGGTGCCTTCCCAAAAAAAACGATCAGCACGATCGTACGCAAAAGGAGAACTATATTAGCAATTAAAACCTTAGATCTACCCTGTTCCTACTTTCAACCAATCCGCATCGTCCATTCGGAACGCCTTCCG
>CM047585.1:6793237-6831427 GCA_026184515.1 Peronosclerospora sorghi | reverse complement strand
GTTCCTACTTTCAACCAATCCGCATCGTCCATTCGGAACGCCTTCCGTCCATCAGTCGACCTGATTTTTCGCTTGTTCCTTGTTTGTTCGCTGGTGTTCGCCGCGTACCTGTAAGTAATCAGCACATATTCCGTGTCCCTTCTATATCCTGTTTATCTACACCACGGTGGTACGTACTACTGTACCCACCGTGGTACACATGGCGGTACCTAATTATGTACTACTGTATCCACTATCTGCGTCCACTATCAGGCCCCTAATTTAGGTCCTAATATTGGTCATAATATTAGGCCCCCTATGGGCCTAATAAAATATCCAACATTAGGCCCTATTTTAGCCTAATAAAGAAGTCCGCTTTACGACAGCAGCCAGCCACGTGTTAGTACACAGGTGGTGTACATTACATTTTGGCTAGGTACGAATTTAGTAAGTCCTACTTAGTATTATTTATAGTTTACATTAGTTTAAATTAATTTAGGCTAATTACATATTAAATATACATTCAGTTTACATTTCACTCAAAAGACTGCTAGGCGCACGACCTCGACCGGTCGCGCGTGCTGTGAGTGTTTGTAGCCAAAGGGAATACCTCCCTTAGCTACTCCCTTTCTAAGGGAAGCCTTGTTTCAAGGCGTTAGTTAATTCTAACTGGTAAACCAAGGGAAATCTTGGCCCCGAGTAAGAGAGCTATCTCTTACTAAGCCCTTTATAAGGGCGTATAGGCTAAGTAGCGGCATATCGCCGCTTTAGGAACGTCTTCCTCTGTGCGCTAGCCGCACTGTGCGTGTACGCACCGGCTACAGATAAGACAAGAAAGTGCATTATGTAAAGTTACCTTAAGATACAATCATGCTAAACTGTATACTAAAAGTAACCGCAAATGTATCCACTCGTTTCAGCCAATGGGGTTTCATCATCTGGGAGGGACGCAAAAACACAAAATGGTTACATGCGCTTCGAACAAAAAAGTTGAAAGGGAATCAACGGTTGTTTTCGCAGTGGAAACACACGAGAGTTTCTCCACGCATCACGCATAATTCAAATATAAAAATTAATTCTGATAGAATATCAAATTTCTTATTTAATAATACCTAAAATCAAGTGAAAAATCATATCTTTGTTTATAATTATTACAGATATACGTAAAGAAGGGTCTATTTTAAATAGGGGAGTGATAGGTGAGTACGTAATCCTTGTTACATGTACCTCACTTTTGATACGTGTACCTTACTTTCAGAAAAATGAGCGCCACACCTATCACTCCCCTAACGGAAGAGCGTATTTTATTTCAACAAGGTACATCGTCATTACCCAGTCCTGCTAGTAGCGTCGGAGATGTGGACGATTTAATCCAACGCCGCTCGTTTGTCAAAGAAGATGAGAAATTGGACCCTTAACGAGGAAGAAGATGCATCACAGCGACACGTGAGAGTATTACGACCACCCGTTTGTGTCGCTTTGTGGTCATTTACTAGCGGACGCCCGGACCAATGAAGACATGGATCGTATTTTTTCCGACCATCTAGTCACAGTTGATGATTTCCGGAGAAACTCAGCAAGTCTGTTGGCAAATCCAAAGTTACGCTTTTTCGTCAATGGCAAAATTTCCGCGTATAATGCGGAGAGGCAAGCGTATCTCGTCTCTCGCGTGATTTTTTCCATATTCTCCCCATTTACCGATAAACACTTCTCGAGACACGAATAGTAAGGAAAAGTCGACGACTTTGTGGGTTTGCAGCGAAGACGGAAGGCTCACAGAAGACACGGCGAGTATTAGGAGTGAGTTAGATGATGATCACAAGAGGCTTAAGCCCAACCACGAAGAATTAGTGGCCATGGATCTACATAGTGACATGAATGAGCTGGTCTTTTTCTTGCAGTCACAAGATCCAGTCGAAGAAGTCGCTTGTGTGACCGCAACGCTGTACGTTTGGCCAGTTCATGCGAAAGTGGTGATTGCACATATGGATGGAGCCATCCTAAGTTGTGCAACGACAGGAAGGATGTTTAAACGGAGAGGTCCGGATGCAATGCATTCAGGTGCAGTGGATTTTTACGCTAAACTGGCTCAAAACAGCTATCATGTCGTCTACGTGACATGCCACGGCCTTGCACAGGCAAATGTACTCCGAACACGATTTCGTAGTAACGTTCGAGACAAGGGAGAAGCTTCACTACCAATGGGTCCCGTCTTGCATTCCCCTGAGCGGCTTCTGAGCACTGCGAGTCTTGATGATGCACAAGACGTCAACATGGCGGCGCTTGATGCCGTCCGCTCGCTCTTTCCACGCTGTGTTAGCCCATTTTACGCGTCGTTCAGCACGACACAAGCGGCTAGTATTGTATTTACAAAAATGGGTGTGATTTCCGGGAAAGTGTTTATGGTAGACCCTAACCATGGCAGTTTGCATCATCAATCCATTGGGGGCTTCCGTGAGTCGTACACAAGTCTACTTGATCGCATGGACCGTATGTTCCCGACTATTTACTCTTTAACGTGTACAGAGCATGAAGCTGTACGTAGCTCTTGTAGCACAACGTCGCGAGCTTCGCTGAAGGATGAACACTTCGTGTCCGAGCCGGTTAGGTTAATCGGTTGCTCTCAAGACTTTGCCGATGAAGCGTCAACTTTTGGCGAATCGAGCCACTTCGTGTCTTAACCGTTGAGCTGTAGGAATATACTTATGTACTAAATCTATCTGACTGTGGATTTTCCATTCATTCACGAGTGCTTTGGATGCATTACGTGTCAAAAGCACAAGACAGAGCGAAAACAAATCACGTTCCGCAGTAAAGAAAAGGAAGTAACAGGAACTTCTCAGGAACCCACAAAAGCGTATGATATCTCTACTTTGATGTAACACGGAGACAAGAAAAAACGTTGAAAGGGAATGAACGGTTGTTATCGCAGTGGAAACACGAGAGTTTCTCATACGCATTCTACCGACTCGATCACGCTGCATTTATGACGTTTAACCCGATGTCTCACCTTGATGAGGTGGCCCGAGCATCATCTCCAGCTCATCCGCAACTTCTCGTATGGTAAAGAAACTTGAGCTTTTCCCACCAGCAATTATCTCCCTAAGCTTTTCGTCGTCGTATATATCTCGTAATATCTGCTTTAGGTCTGGTATGTTACTTTCTTGAAACCTGTTTCGCAAGCTAATGTATTGTCCCATCAAATCCAGGTTCGTGAGGATCTCTTGCGGTGGCACCCTGCTATTAAGAAACAGTTGTCTTAATTGTTCAGTTACCGCGGCAGTATTTGCTGCAATCTCTTCTTCTGGTTGTTTAGCTTCATTTTCCAACCGGGCAATTAGTTCTGGAAGAGTTTCTTGACGCGAACGAGTAAATTTTTTGAAAAAACCGGGCCCTTTGGGCATCCGGTCTTCACCATCGGTGCCCTCAGCGTCTTGATCGGTACCAGATGGGGGGGACTTGAGGTACGAAGCTGAAGCATCGTCGATAAAGTGAGCGGCAGTAATTGCCAAGAGCACGACCTTGTGAAGCTGCATGAGGCCTGGAGACTAAGTTGAGTACTGACAAGTAAGACTGGACCCGACATGACGACGTTTGCATGTACTTACCTAAAGTTTTGCTTACCTATCCAGTGACAAGCTGTCTCTTACTTGAGTAATGAGGGCTGTCTCCATGCATTGGAACGATCGTGTTCGTTTTTTATCAAGTCAAAAGAACCCCAGTCGCTGTGTAGAGACAAAGCGATGGTCTGGGTAT
This sequence comes from Peronosclerospora sorghi, assembly GCA_026184515.1. Taxonomy (NCBI): domain Eukaryota; phylum Oomycota; class Peronosporomycetes; order Peronosporales; family Peronosporaceae; genus Peronosclerospora; species Peronosclerospora sorghi. Next base: position 6,827,692 of record CM047585.1, on the reverse strand, counting down.
CTCCAAGTATACAAAACAGTATACGAAAGAAGGACAGCGAACCTCGCGTTGCCCTCGTCTCGAACGTTCGAATGCTCCGCATGTATTTGTCGCACGAGACTACAAAGGAGACAGAGAGAGAGAACCAGTGGGCTTCACCTGTCGTAATGCTCGATGGCGAGTGTTTAATTTTATGCACCACTTCTGCTACGCATAAACTATCTCGAGTAATCGCTCCCATTCTGAATCCGAAATTGTCGGTGCTTCTCCCGTCCGGATAAAATTGGTGTTATAAGTATGATATATTTGTATTTTATTATTATAATAAGGGAGAGCCAGCGGTCACACACCCCTCCCCTTTTATGTGAGGTGTGCAGCTGTGCACGCTCTCCCTATATATGTAGGGAGACGCTAAACAGCCTGCAGCGCGAGACTAACTGGCCTGCAGCCCCAGCCTGCAGGCTTATTAAGGCTAAATTACTGCCTCTTTTGGATTTTTGTGTACAAACATTCACTATTATAGGTAGCTTCTTGACAAAACAATCACCTAACCGACACGGCGTGCCTTCCGTCCACCGTGCGCTCCACCGCCCTCAACTCAGTTTCCGCTCGCGCACGAGCGGCACATAACACACGCCAAAGAGCCGCCGCTGGGCAAACGCGTGGCCATGGCGTGTAATTTCCACAAAAATCTGGCCGCCCCGGGGTTCATCTAACGGGAGCACGAGCCGTCCGCCGTCCGCCAATTGATCCATGAGCGCTTGCGGCGGCACGTCGGTCGCCGCGCCCACGTGAATGTAATGGAACGGCGCTTCGTTCGGGAGCCCGTCCCAGCCATTGTGAACGCGCAGCGTGACGATCCCGCGCTCGAGCAACGCGCCATTCGCCGCGTGGATATTCTTTTTCGCAAAGTGGACGAGCGCGGGCACAATGTCCACGCCAAACAAGCGTCCGCCCTTGTCCGCGACCAAGTGCCCCAAACACGCCGTCAAGTAGCCCGAGCCACAGCCCACGTCCAAGACATACGGCGTGGCCACGTCCTTGATCGCCGCGTAGCCTAATTCCAGTGCGTGCCCGTGCATATGCGGCGCCGAGATTGTCTGATGAAACCCAATCGGGTGCGGCACGTCCTGATACGGTGACAGCGCGCCCACGTGCTCGCCATCGGGCGTCTCGTGCTGCGCCACGTACTTTGCGCGATCCGTCGCACGCATCGCGTGGACGACCGCGTCCGACTGGATCACGCCCGTGCACCGGAGCTTGTCCACCAACTCATCGTTGCTCGACGCATTACACGCCCAGGACGCCATACCCGCTCGAATTCCAAAGTGACAAAAGCTGGCGGGCACGGGAGACGCTAAACAGCCTGCAGCGCGAGACTAACTGGCCTGCATCGGTCAACTTTTTAGTGGAAGTTGATGTTTTTTCTCACGCTTTTTTCAATTTGCTGAAGACTTCGCTTTGCTTCGAGGGTTCGGTTAAATTTAAGGAATTTATGGGCCGAGCAATCTCTGATCGAAACACAAAAATCCAAAAGAGGCAGTAATTTAGCCTTAATAAGCCTGCAGGCTGGGGCTGCAGACCAGTTAGTCTCGCGCTGCAGGCTGTTTAGCGTCTCCCATATATGTATGTAAAATAGGGGCAATGTTATTTCCACACCCGATATTTACTGGGTGACTCAAACTCTTCTCACTTTCCAAAAGTGGCAAGCGACAAATCTGTTCATCACGAAAATGGGTGAAGTTGTGGTGCATGTATTGGTCAACCGTTATAGTGACAGGTTAGCCGCTAACCTGTCGACGCTAACCGTTAGCGTCACCCCCTGTTGAAAGGGCGCGCAACTCGTGCAGCGCCCGGCGTCGCCGATGGCTTTTGTTGATGAGTGATTTTTCGGATAAAACCTAGCAAATTGCATATATGCATATTATTAGTTAAAGTACATAACTTAACACTAATAAAATCACTTTGGATTTTGAATGGCTTTACGAAGGACGATTTAAGTGGTAGCGAGTACGGCACATTTCGCTGGAAGTTTTTACCTTACTTAATTACCTGGAATCTTGTTGTGGATAGTGGATCTAGTTGCGGCGTCTCGTTACGTGATTTGTGGTGTCGATTGGAATAAAGTGTGGATTACATTTATTATTGACATCGCGTTAATTTCTCTGTCGCTGTCGTTTTGCACTTGGAACCGTACACACTAGTACCTGTTGCTACATTGGAACGTGTGCACGCAAGTACGCGTGGAATTATGAGTGACTCAGAACAGGTTATGAGCCCAAATGAGGGCCGTAACAAATCAGATGAAGAAGTCAAGACTGCAGACGTGATGCAGATGTTTGGCGCGCTAGTGACGCGTCTGGAGAAGCTGGAGGTTGCGAACAGTGCGCCTAAGCAGCGAGTGGCGTCTCCGACTAAGTCTAGGGGAGATAGGAAGATGAGCATAGATTCCTCGAAGACAGCGACGACGAGAAGAAGGAATATACCACCGGGCTACCAGGAAGGATGAGCTCTCTGGGGATGAGTCGCGCCGGGAGAGATGTGTTCACGACTGTTGGGGCCGCGGGAATTGGAGCAAGGTAAGCAGGAGGTATTTACGTTGTCAAGCAAGAACAAGCGAATGGTTGGAACGACAAAGCGAAGTTTCAAGGGTACGAAGTGGTCAGAACACCCTCACCCAAGGAGAGGACACTGAAGTTAAAAGTTTTTGACGGAAAATAAGTGTATAAGGGTCTGGAGTCCGGCTTTCACGCTTGGGGGCGAACGTTTTTACGCCAAGTGAACCTTGCCGAAGACGCTTGTGGGTTTCACTGGACCGAAGACGTAAAGGTTGACTTGCTGGGCCATTATTTGGCGGGCCCAGCAGAGGCGTATTACAATCGCCAGGTCGACGGGTGCTGGCGACAGAAACCATAACTATGGTACATTATGGACCAATTGTTGGTGGTATTAAATGTTCAAATAACACCCGCACAGGGCATGAAGCTTTTCATGGCTAGGAAGGTGCCTGGCAGGTCATGTCCAGAGCATTTCTTGTACCTGACCGCTGTTGCGGAAGCTGTAGGACCGAATTGTGAAAATTTGGTCCTAAACAATGTTGTCTTTCACGCGGCGCCGGAGATGAGGCAAATCCTCATCTACAAGTATGATAACGCGCGTGAAGATTACTTGCGACACGAAGAAGAGCTCTGCCAGTTTTCGCAGGCCGTGAAGTACAGTGAACGGCCAATGAAGGTCGGACACAGTGGTACTGTGAATGTGGTGGAATCAAGTTCGAAATCGAATACATTTGTATCGACAACCTGATCACCACCATCGTGCCCAGCCTTCCAACTTACGGGGGGGGGGTACCCCGCGGACCTCCATTCGAAATCTGGTCCGATCGTCCGCTGCTGGCAGACGACCGGTCATCATCCAGAGACACTTGGTCCGATTCACTTAAGACCATCTCACCTTGTGTACCCATTGGAGTGGGCTAGTTACAAACTCGATGGATCGGGATCGCAGATCGATTTGATTCGGTCTTGAATATGTGATCGTGCTGGCTAGTGTACCTAGGGCGGAACTCTTCACCCCAGGTACGTACAGACCAGAAACACTTCCGAAAGATAGATTCCAATAGGTCGATCGTCCAAACGATCTAGACCTGACCAATACGAAATAATAGAGGGTAGACCAATCAACCGGTCTAGCCCCTGACCAATATGAGAGAAGACCAAAACCGGTCTAAACTCCAACCAATGTTAAAATGAGCCAATATGTCCACGTGAAGACCCATTATGCCCGTGAACTCCACAAACGATATCTTCACGTAAAGACCAATCCAGTGAATAGCACGTTCCAAACGTACTTGACTTAAAGTGTCGAGATCGCCAAATCGTACTCCCGTCGAGGGACTTCCGGTGGCCAAAGTGCGCGTGCGGCGCGTCCAGACCGGGTATAATAGGTGAAAGGGGATAATTCAACCCTCTGTCCCCAAACACTCCGCGGTGGGCGGAGGCGACTAATGTACGTGCAAAGAAAAACGGCGACCCCTTGCTGTGGTATATAGACCAAGACCAAAGGACTTCTACTTAGAAAAACCCTGCAACCAAAAGACTTCTACTTGGAAAAACCACAACCAAAAGCCCTCTATCCGGAAAATCCACAACTAAGCAATAATACTACCTCCCTATGGTCCCTAATGTACCCATAATCCGACCGTGGTCGAGTGGTTCAATCCGACCGTGGTCGAGTGGTTCACTACTCACTGCGGGACCGGAAGGTCCCGGGTTAGATCCCGGGCCGAACCAAGTTGGTTGGTTTCAGAAAGTATAATGTGACGAAATCACCCTAATGTACCCACACAAAATTATGTAATATACCCAACGTCAGGTGACTCACCCAAGACCGGCGTTCTTGATACTCCTTGAATTTGATAGGCTAAAAAGCCCCCCTTGTTTAGACGAATCCGAAATTTGACCAACTGCCTTGACCAAAAGTGACCAAATTTGTGGTACACTTCACCACAGCCGCCCCTGAGTCCGACCGTGTCGCACAACGATAACGGTCTGACTCACCCATCACTTGACCAACTGGACCTTGGTCACTCACACTTCTTCACCATGGACCAAACATCTTCGACACCTGCGTCAGGTACCGCCTTTACTGCACTTGATCTTCTTATGCTTCCCTTTGACGCTTGTTCTTGTCGTTCTTGCAGAAACTCTATTCGCCGAGTCGCCCCACGTTGCTTCGCCTGTCCGGTCGGCTCGGTCTGACAGCCCACGTAACTCTCATGCACTTCAAACATCGGAAGGGTGTCAGACTGAAGCCGACACGCGGATGCAGGATATGCTCGCAGAAAACATGCGTCTCAGGGCCCAGGTGGCCCGCCAGGCAATACGAGGTGCGCATCTTTGGTCTTCGTCTTGTACTCTTCTTGAACCTCGTTTGTCTTCAGCTCTAATCTCTCCCAACATAGTCCAGGCAATAGGTGCCTTGGTCGATGCTGATAGGCAGTCTGACAGTCACGCTGACCAGCTTCGACACATTTTGGATGAGCTGATAAGCGTGCGCCATGAGCTGTCCCGTCTGGAGGCTCATCAGTCCCATCTCCGGGATCAACTTGCACTTGTTCGACGGCAGCAGCTGGACGGACCGCTTGATGCGACTTCACTGTGCATGCAAGGCGACGACCTCGCGCGACGAATTGCCGAGTTGCAAATTGCGATTCAAGACCAGACCGGGAAGGTCCGGTCCTGTCAAGACAGGTCCGACGCTTGGACGCAAGTGTCGGGTCGTCGTCGGGTGGCACTAGACCAGTGCCGCCAGCGCTTAATGAAATTGCTACCTCCGTGTTCGACTGCTTCCTCCAGCGTAGATTGGTCCGCATCGGCAACCTTAGTCGCCTCGGGGCAAGACCAAGACCGCTTGAAACAGGACCAAGACCGCTTGAAGCAGGACCAAGACCTCTTGAAGCAGGACCAAGACCGACGTCGCTCATTAGCCGATATTCAGCATTCAGAAATTACATTAAAATCAAAGAAGCGCGCGGACGCGCCGAGTAGATCGAGGGCGTGGGGCACTGCGCGCGGACCCGGAATCGGGGGGAAGTGTGCAGTGTCCCATAAGAGAGCCAAGACACAGGCGTTTCTCATGGACTCGGACTCGGACATGGACGACATCTACAACCCCTCGGAAAGTCGAGCGCTCTCGCGCCGTACTGCAAGTCGCATCCAGAACACAGGGGTCTCGTCTGAGGAGGACTCCAGCGAAGGGTCCGGCGATTCCGAGTTCATGATCCCCATCCAGTACAAATCACAAACGAATTTGCGTGACAGTTTCGTCCAAGTGGCGTCGACAGTGGGGTCACAGCAGAAGACCGGTCTGACAAGTGACGCTGCACCAGTATCAACATCCGCGACGCCGGCGCCTTCGGTTCTCCCCGGGACATCCGGACTTCACAAGTACACCCTATTAAAGAACATGGCGGTTGACACCAGCTCCCTTCCGCCGCGGACGTTTGAAGTCACTTGGCCGTGGTCGTCGGGGCAAATCGGCTGTTTACGCCGGTCTACCCTGACCAAGCAGCTTCTGGCCCGGTCTTTCTCTCGTCCGGACTCCTGGCTTTCCACCGGCCAAGAAAACCCCTGCCGCGTCTGCATGGAGGGCGGACCTGATTACGTCGGCCCCATATCTCCCGCCTGTACGGCGATGAACCATGGAAAATCTTCGAGCGCTCCAAGATAGGACTTGTGTTCCACTTGACTCCATGGATCGGCACTTTGCTAGGCCGGGTGAAGAATTTCAACAGGATCCACGGCCAAGCAATTTGAGAAGCGTCCCACTACTTGGTGCTTCCTCCCGACCGGGTGCGACAAGATCCAGGCCTGGTGACGTTCCAGAGAAAGCGCAAGCGACGTCGAATTCGAGCGGGCGAGGCTTGGCAGTCCCTGTGCCAGAACATTTTGGACGGGATGCGAGCTCGCGAGTGTGACGTCGACGTGTTCTTGTACCCGGTGTTCCTCCACATGCCAAGGCGTTGCGTTGAGAAGACCAGACTGCTGGCCGACGACGGCACATGTTACCCCGGTCTTGATTGCGCTGAGCCGGTCGCGGACCTCAAGGATGATTTGGTCCAGCTTGACCGGAAGGACCCCTGGCGTAACCAGTTTCAGGATCAAGTGGAACATTATCCGTCGATGTTCATCGGCCGTCTGTGGGGCGATAGCAAGTGAAGTCGTAGTTAGTCGACCAGATAACTCATAATACATGTCATCATTTCTTTTCATATGTCCGATAGTCAAATCACTTGAACTAATTTTACCACTCTCTCACTCACAAAAAATAGTCATCACATTCATCATTCCGCTATTCCAATCCGTCACAGTTCATCACAATTTCACATTAACTCCGGACCTCCCACATCTTCACACCGGTCTAGACCGACCGATGCTACTGCGTGTCTTGGTCTTGGTCTTCATGGGTCTGCATCACTGAGAAGCGATTACGACTGACTCGTTCTCGTTCGAACTCCCGTAGAAGAGCCCCACAATTCAAGTCGAGCTCGTCGACCCAAGTTGATTCATCATGGTCCTTCCATCGGACCAGGTACTCTCGGTGAGTCCGACCGAACCTGGTCTTCTTGGTCGACCGAACATCCAAGACCTTCTCCACTTCAAACTCGTCTTCCTCTAATGGTCGTTCCCAACTGTCCTCCGGCAGTAACGCTTCATCGAAATCAAATCTTTTTTCTTCGTCTACCAGACAGGGAGTTTTGGGTCGATCAGGAAATTCTCGGACCAGCTTCAACTTGGACACATGCACAATCGGGAAGACCTTGTAATCTGTACCAGTTGTTACTAGACGGGCAGAGTGCTCACCAATCATCTCGGCAACACGGAAAAGGCCGTGCCACATGTGAGACAGCTTCTTCGCATAGCCCTCTTTCACTCGGTCTAGGTATAGCCATACCCTCGCCCCTGGTTCTATACCGTGGGGTCGGACCTGGTCATTGGTCCGGTCTGCCCGGTCTTGTGTGGCATGACGCAGCTTCTCGTTGACGACTTCTTTTGCATTCTGGTAGTGTTTCTGGACCTGCATGCGCCAGCTTCGAGCATCGCGATCACGGGTCCGGGTGCAACCGATAGGTATCGCAGCTTCCAATGTCGACCGAGGGTCCCATCCATATGCCATATAAAAAGGCGTTTCTCCTCGGACCCGATCGGTCGACGAGTTGAGTGCAAACACCAGCCTTTCTGCATACTCGTCCCAATATCGCTGGTATGGGTCAGCAACGTACATCTTGATCTCCCTCGTTATGGTCTGCACCATGCGTTCCGCCGATCCATTTGCTTGCGGACGATATGCCATCGTCGCACTCTGTTTCTGGCCCAGCATGTTATTGAGCGACCGGAACACCTCGGCCATAAAACCGGGTTCCCGATCGTGCCTGATGACCTCGCTGGCGCCGAATCTTCGGAACACACATTCTTCGTAGATCTGGGCGATCTGCTCCGCAGACCGAGATTCACTTGCCTTCGCAATAACTAGACCGGTGAACACGTCTACCCAGATCAGCAGCTCAGTGTTGCCGCGCGTCGATCTAGGCAGTGAAGGTATGTGGTCCATCGCTATGACCTGTAAAGGGTAGGTAGCTTCGATATTTCCGGGCGATCGCCCCTTGATTACCGGTCTACCCTTTCCGGTCTCGCAATCCGTGCAACGCCCACATATTTCTGCACACTGCGGGAAAGACCTCTCCAGTGGAAGTGGGACCTGATCTTGTGATAGGTCCTGCCTATGCCCTGATGTCCCCCTTCTAGACTCACGTGATAGTGATGAAGGACATCCGGCTGCAGCAACTCGGGGATCACTAATTTTTCCAGTCGGTCCCGGTCTGCACTGTCTTGGTCGGCATCGCGGCAGTAATACAATAATCCATTATCATCCACTTCGTAGCTATCCACGATCTTGATGCACTCTTTCGCTTGATCGTTCGTCAACTTGGACAGGTCACCACGCAGGTAGGTCTTCAGGTTCATAATCCATTCTTCTTCGTCCTGCGCCTTGAGGACCCGTTCCATCCTTAACTGTTGCACTGCATATTAGTTCAAACTTTCCTTCGGGAACAGTCGGCGAGACTTCCGAGCTTTCTATCTAGTCGCGACCATAACATGCACCTGGACTGGGTCGTTCCTGGGTCCGATCACCTCTGGGAGCCTGTTTATATTCACCAATTCATCCAGAACGGCCTTCTAGGTGATCGTATCCCCGGTCTGGTCTTGCATGGCCTTGGTCGCGAGGTAGTCGGCGCTTCTGTTCCAGTCCCGTTTCACGTGCAATATCTCGTGGTTGGGGTGGTCCTTCAATGCCTTCATTACTCGATCATTTAGCGTCCGTAGTCGTGGAGCCTTGCAGTCGATCTCTCCGGTGATCTGCCTGATCACTAGGTTGGAGTCACCACATATGATGACTCGCCCCTTCTATTGCGACGACAGCAGGTCCAGACATAGAAGTAGACCTCGGTACTCCGCCTCGTTAACAGTAATATCCGGCGTGAAATCGGCAGCGGCTGCAACTATAGACCATTGTGGCAACTTCCACAGTATGGCACTATAGGCGCCGACCTTCTTCTTGACGCTTGCCGATCCGTCAAAACTTAAATCCAAGAGCTCTTCGTCATGGTCGACGGTCGGTGGCGGTCTCGAAACTGACTGCCGAGGTTGCTTCCTCGGGGCAATCGCTATCAATGCCTCGTCCACTTCAGACAGAGGGGTGATACTGGCAGCTAATGTGCCCAATATCTCTTCCTCGCCCCTGGTGCACTTAACGACCTCGAGGGTCCACTGCGACAAGACCGCCGACCATCTGCCTAGACGTCCGTCCATCCCATTGGCTGATAATAGCCAGGCCAAAGTAGACCATCTTGACAGGACCTTTATAGGTCGGCCGACCAGCAGGTGGTAACACACATCCAGAATTCGTAGCAACGCCAGAACTTCTTTCTCGACAATTCCATAGTTCACTTCATTTGGTTTTAGCGTCCGTCTCGTAAACGTGACTGGATGATACACACCATCGTGATCTTGCACTAAAGTGGCTGAGATAGCCCACTTACTAGCATATACAATAATGGTCGGCACTTTTTCGGGAGCGAAATGCTTGAGAATCGGTGCCGTCGCCATATTAACCTTCAACATACAAAAGGCAAACTGTGCACGCTTCATATGATCTTCGGCCTCCACTTGTGGACAAACTGTAGCAAGACCAGAGTCGGCGCCCTCCTGTAAAGTTTCCCGATCTCCTTCGCGCAACATATGATAGTCAACTTCCCGGAGATCGTACAGCACAGCAGCGTAGACAGCAAAGTCTTCAATGAATCGGCTATAATAATTCAAGCTTCCCAGTAAGGACTGCATTGCCTTCAGCGTTCTGGGGAACGGGAGGTTACTCAGCGAATCCAGGTCCTTGGGATTAGCCTCTAGACCATTGTTCGAGAACATATGGCCTAAATAGGCGACCTTGGACATACCCCAAAAACTTTTCACGGCACTGATAGACAGGTTCCAGCGGTCGCATGTCTCTAACAATCGTTCAACCTTCTCGCACAGATCGTTCCATGACGAGGCAGGTATCAGAATGTCGTCGATGTACGACCGCCTCCCTAGAACGGACGGTCCTCTTTCCCGATCGGGTTCACCCTCCCTAAACACATCATAATTTTCAACGGGGTCCCGATCGGTCTTGATCTTGAAGTGTCCGTACAATGCGTTATCTATCAGCCTTTGATAGATTTGGGGCGCGTTCTTCAGACCGAACGGCATACGATTCCACTAGAAAAGACCAAACGGTGTCACAAATGCGGAAATCTCACGGGCTCGATCAGTCATCGAGACCACCCAAAATCCACTTGCCATATCTAGCGAACAATACCACAAGTCTTGTCGAGGTCTTCCAACAGATCATTAATCAGCGGCATCGGGTACACCATGAGTTAGTCAACCGATTTACCAGCCGATAGTCGATGCACAGTCTAATGTCAACGCCGTTCTTCTTGATAACAATTACGATCGGCGAGGCCCATGTCGAGGTCGACCGTCTAATAATCTTGGTAGCCAACAGTCCTTTGATAAGATCAGAAAGCTTTTCCCGGTACTGTGGCGCCACGCGTCGACATCGCTGAGCAATCGGCTTGGCATCTTCAACGTCAATATCGCAAATCGCACCACGGGCTGCAGGTGGTAAGGCATTGCCCTTTCCGATCAGCAAATGTCTTTTCTTCCATATGATATTCTTCAACTGCTCGATCTGGTCTGGACTGTTAAGTTCCTGATCACCCACTTGTAAATCATCCATTGTAACTTCGGGAGAGTCGGTAGACACTTCAGGGAGGACTGCCATTTGGCTTTCCAGCTCCTGAATGTACTGTTCCCCGCCTTCATGTATACAGACTTGTTCATCTTCTGGGGTGATATCACCTAGACCATCTGGACCGGCTGAACGCCCCTGGTCTTGATCGACGGGCTGTCCTTCACTGATATCGGTCTGATTAGGAATACCGTCATGGTCCGACCTAGCAACTTCATGTTCCCCTTCTTCCGTTTCTTGCTCCGCTGTCGCCTGGTCTTGTGCTGACACCACGTTGACTAACATGGGCTCGTCTACTTGATGGTCCACCGTTCCTGGTGACTGCGGCGCCTTTCTTCGGACCAACATCTTTTTTGGGGTGACAAAACTTGGTCTTTCCACTAAAGGTGAGGTATCCTCTTCCACCGACCCATCATCGCTGATAAGATCGGTGGTCGATTGGTACGCCAGGTTTTGCCACTCGACATACCGCCTCGACCCAATCGAGACGAACCCCATCTTCCTTGGTACCTTTCCTTCTGCTAACCACATACCAACAATAGTGTTATTGTCCAGTGTCAGCGGCTTGTCACCGATATTGGTAACACGGACAAAATCACGTCGACCAGCACTCTTTACGAAGGTCGAGACCCACCGATCGCCCCTGGTCAACCATAACTTCCTCGAACGGAATCCTTTCTCGACCGGTTATCGGCAGTCCGACCGACTGGGATAGTGAGGTCTTGATCCCACCGGACCAGATCGGTATACGAACCATACAGAGGTCTTCGACTAGCCAACTGGACCTCATCCGGGAGTGTAAGCACTCCATGTGACAGGTCTAGGCGAATACCAGCTGGGACCATGAAATCCATACCTAGTAAAGCGTCCCGACCAGCCAACTTGCCAACCCAAGCACTGAAAAAGTAGACCAGCGATCCCGACAAAGTAATTTTCACACGCGTTCTTCCTTCGGTCATATAAGAGTTTTACAGATCCCGACGCATTCTTGTCTCTGGGTATCGTCTATACGACATCCGACCTTACGAGCAAAGGCGGAGTCGATTATCGAGACTTCAGCTCCAGAGTTGAACAACATCGTCGCTTTCTGGTTATTAATCTTGCCACAGTCTTTCGCCTGATTGAACCATTTATCAGGCGCGCGATACTTCCAGTATCCGCGGGATTCTCCAGGCAGCAAGTCCAACTGCATAACCACCTTGTTCCGGGAGTACTCATCGGTCTTCAGACTGTGGACCGGATGGTCTCGGTCGACGCAATTTGGAATAGAACGTGTATTGTCGGTCTTATCCTCCTTGCCAACATATGCATAGATGTGAACCGTAACTCTCGGCTCGATCTAGATTCCAACCTGGCGAGCGTTCTAGTTTAACATCTTTTCTGCGTCCGGCGGCAGCATCCCCGTGTGCTTGTCCGGCACGTACCACTTGCGTATCATGTTAAAAAATTCTTCAATCTTGCAGTGGCCGGCCTCGAGGATCTCTCCACATGACTTGCATACGAAGAGGCAGTGGTCAGTCGGGTGGCCGCGTCTCTCGCACTTCTTGCACACCATCTTCTTCCAGCAGTTTGGACCATCATGTTTACTCGACCCACAGTGGGAGCACTTCTGACGAGGTCGGTCTGGATCGGACTTGCTTCCGTTCCTTCCCTTCCGGTCTACCTGGTCGGACTTCGACCTGGTCTTCGGGGCAGGTCCCGCAACATAGACGTAACGATACTTGTCTTCATCCGACGACTCCTGGATGGATTGACTTCCACTTTCCCCTTCCGATCCCATGCTGTCTTCGGCTACGATCGCCTTGACCTCTCGGGTCGGTCTGGTCCAGGGCCTCTTGACCGGATCGGTCTGGGTCTGGGTCTTGGATCGGTAGCGACCTGATCCAGCAGCACTCTTCTCCCTCATGCTACGCGACTGCTGTAGCGTCCGTAGAGTCTGTTCAAATTCACCCGGGTCCCTAAGACGCAGCAGAGTAAGCTGGTCCGCCAGTTCTTGATCGTCCAGGGTACTAATGTAGTGACCCACAAGTTCCAGAGCAGCATCGTTCGGCGGGTTATTCTCTTTAATTGTTATGCCGGCACGAAGAGCAGCCACGTTCAACCGATGCAAATATTCGATCAGTGTCTCGTCGCTCCGCTTCTGCATATGGTGATACTTGCGGGCACTCGAAAATACGGAGTTACAATATTGCCCTTCAAACTCTGCACATAGCTGGTCCCAGTCAGACCGGACATCCCGACCTAACTGTTGGATCCAGTTGGCGGCCGGTCCTTTCAACAAATCCTGGAGAATAAGACACCTTTCACTTTTCGGGGTCTGGTCTCGCAGGAACGCAGACTTGACCCGACCGAACCAAGACCGGGCCTGGTCTTCATCAGTATCCTTGCCAGTGAAGTCCTTGAGGTTGGTCGTCGCGGCCATACGGATGGGCGGAATCGCAGCAGATCCAAAGTCGTAAGCAATAGTGGAGGCTAGGTTAGCCTTGCGTGGCTTGCCAGCACCCGTACCGTCTGACCCACAGTGGTCGTCAAGACCGCCGACCGACTCCATGTCACAGTCACTTGTCTTACTTGGTCTACGCGGTCTGGCCGGTTGCGGCTTGCGCTTCCCTTTGCCGACTTGCTTACCACTTCGAGTGGGCTTGTCCACAGATGTTACCGATTCCATATCCACATCTCGACAAACATTGGGACTTTTCTGGGTAGACCGGTCTTGGACATGTGGGCGCAGAGGTGGTCTAACCCGTTCTTCCATGAAACGCCCCATCATCGTCTCCAGCATGGCTTGTACGTTAGCTGGAGTCATGGGAAACGTGTTGATACCCTCCTTTTGCGGAACTGAGGCCTGTGGGGGCTGCTGGAGCCCCGACTGGCAAGCTGCCCTTTGCTGCCGCATGTCCCTTTTTTGTTCAGGCTGGGCATGGTCCAGCCCCATGGTCATCCGCTCGACACCGGTCTCCAACTCTGATGAGCTGTTAGAGGCCGGTGGAGACTGATAAACCGATTCGTCATCAGAACCAATGTCAGCAAGCGCTGTGGAGGCTTCAGCAACCTTCACTGCTGCGGTGGGAGTTGGGCGGCGAACCGCCCCCACCAGTGGGACCAAATGGTCGTGGAAGGTCGACATCGACGATTTCAGCCTCCAAGTCTCAAATTCAAATAGTTTTTGGACCTCGGCGGGGTTTTGCATTTTAATGCCAACCTCCGCCAACATCGCCACCAAGTTCTTCACCAACAGTAATGGGCGATCACTCTGGATCGGCTCGGTAGTGGGACCGAGAAGATGGTCGGGGATCTGGAGGTTCAACACCCAAAAGACCACGTCAAAGCGAACAAATCGTTTCAGCTCAAAAATGTAGTACATCTTGTTTAGGTCTTCTTCATTCATGCCTCCATCTCCGACCTGCGACTTTTCTTCGAGGTCGTCTTCGTCGGCCGGCATTACCAACCCTTTCTTGGGAATCTTGGGTAGCTTGGGGACCTTGGGGAGGTTGGTCTGATCGTTCTGATCAGCTTCCAAGTATTTTTCGTCTTTTGATTTTCCATCAACTTTTTATGCACATACATAGGATCAGGACGTTGGTCCTGATCCCTTCCTGGACTATAGCATGACTTGCTATAGTCCCGATCGGCTCCGGTGGGAGCCTTTTGGGGAGGAAAAAATTATTAATCCCGATCTGGTCCTCCACCAGGCCAGACCGGACATCGCCATCTTTATCGAAAACGAAGACGTAAGGTGATATCTTTTCCTTACGCCCTCTCCAGAACGATTCCAAATCCAAATCTTCAAATTCAATCTTTGATGACACCTCGCGGTGATATCCACGATCACCAAGTGATCCGGGCACGCGCACTATTGTGGTGGAGTCAAGTTCGAAATCGAATACATTTGTATCGACAACCTGACCACCACAATCGTGCCCAGCCTTCCAACTTACGGGGGGGGGGTACCCCGCGGACCTCCATTCGAAATCTGGTCCGATCGTCCGCTTCTGGCAGACGACCGGTCATCATCCAGAGACACTTGGTCCGATTCACTTAAGACCATCTCACCTTGTGTACCCATTGGAGTGGGCTAGTTACAAACTCGATGGATCGGGATCGCAGATCGATTTGATTCGGTCTTGAATATGGGATCGTTCTGGCTAGTGTACCTAGGGCGGAACTCTTCACCCCAGGTACGTACAGACCAGAAACACTTCCGAAAGATAGATTCCAATAGGTCGATCGTCCAGACGATCTAGACCTGACCAATACGAAATAATAGAGGGTAGACCAATCAACCGGTCTAGCCCCTGACCAATATGAGAGAAGACCAAAACCGGTCTAAACTCCAACCAATGTTAAAATGAGCCAATATGTCCACGTGAAGACCCATTATGCCCGTGAACTCCACAAACGATATCTTCACGTAAAGACCAATACAGTGAATAGCACGTTCCAAACGTACTTGACTTAAAGTGTCGAGATCTCCAAATCGTACTCCCGTCGAGGGACTTCCGGTGGCCAAAGTGCGCGTGCGGCGCTTCCAGACCGGGTATAATAGGCGAGAGGGGATAATTCAACCCTCTGTCCCCAAACACTCCGCGGTGGCCGGAGGCGACTAATGTACGTGCAAAGAAAAACGGCGACCCCTTGCTGTGGTATAGACCAAGACCAAAGGACTTCTACTTAGAAAAACCCTGCAACCAAAAGACTTCTACTTGGGAAAACCACAACCAAAAGCCCTCTATCCGGAAAATCCACAACTAAGCAATAATACTACCTCCCTATGGTCCCTAAATACCCACACAAAATTATGTAATATACCCAAAGTCAGGTGACTCACCCAAGACCGGCGTTCTTGTTACTCCTTGAATTTGATAACCTAAAAAGCCCCCCTTGTTTAGACCAATCCGAAATTCGACCAACTGCCTTGACCAAAAGTGACCAAATTTGTGGTACACTTCACCACATAAATTTGATGGCTCAAAAGCCGAAGAAATTTGTTGAAAAGCGTGTGTGTTACTCCTGTGGAGAGGAGGGACACATTAAACGGCGGTGCCCGAAGAAAAAGCGGCCTGCAAACGAAGATTTAGTGTTAATGATCGGTGGATCATGCGGGGATGTGCTGTCGGACACATGGGTCTTGGACAGCGGTGCAAACATGCACCTGACATTGGACTTGACGTGTCTAATAGACGTGAAAAAAGTCACGCACGAGTGTTATCAAGCCGATGGGAAGCGTTTCGAAATAACAAGGAAGGAGAGGCTGTTTATCAACTTTGTTTGCGGAAAAAATAGTACGCAGATTAAAGTCAATGATGTCTACTACGTTGAGAGCGTGACAAGGAACATTTTTTCGTATGGGATTTTGGAAGCTGGAGGACTAATGCTGTATTACGAAAATGAAGTGAGGACAATAAGCATACGTGATTCAGGAGCTGCGATCGCTTGTGTCAATGCGGATCACAATGTTTTGACGGTTCAAGGTGTTGTCGATCGACCCAAGAAATCATACAAAGAGATGGTTATGTCGGTAATGGCGGAAAATGACGCGAATTACGCGGTGAACAAGGATGTCCAGAGTGGAAATATCATGCACTTCCACTCGAGAATGGGGCATTTGAATTTTGATACTATTGTGAAGTTATCCAATGATCCGCGATATGGAATTCGAATTGATGACTATACCCGGCGCCACTGTACTACGTGTGCGCAGGGTAAACAGTCAAAGAATGCGAAGTCAAAAACAAGACAGTGGGAAGAACGCGCCGACAGATCGCGTTGGCGGCGTGATTTGTTCCGATCTTAAGGGAACGATCACGCCGAGAGACCACCTAGAAAATCGCTACTTGGTCAATTTTATTGACTACAAGAGCAATTATACAAGAATTTTCTTGCAAAGACCAAGGATGTTGCGGCAAAGAAATTTGAGCATTTTTTGGCGTTTTTCGAACGCAGGTAAAATTTCAAGATTCACGTGTTAAGAACGGATGGAGGCGCCGAGTACAATAACGTCGACTATTTCTGTAAAAGTACAGGCATCGCGAGACAGATTAGCGAAGCCGGGAACCAAGCAAGTAATGGAAAGGCGGAGCGCATGCATCGGACCGTCATTACTATGGCGAGGTGCATGCTATTTGGAAGTGGATTACCTTTATCGTTTCCGGGGGATGCGGTAGAGTACGCAACCTATGTGCTGAATCGCACCCCTACGAGCGCCAACAAAAATAAAATGTCTCCACTGGAATTGCTGACAGGCGTAAAGCCTAATCTAGGTGAAATCGTCGCGTTCAGCTCACCATGTACCGTGTATCGAAATCCCGTTAAAAATTCGCTAGCGCACCGGGCGCAAATTGGAATTATTATTGGGCGCAGCGAGGAAATTAAAGGTTTCAAGGTATTTCTGAAGAAAGAGCAGAAAGTTACCGTGACGCAGCACGTCAAAAGTGTTGAGACGCTGTCCGGTACTCAGAAACGTCAATTGAAGAACATGTTGAGTGAAGATGGAGTTCAAGAATCTGATAATATAGATCGGAACTCAGAAGGAGCAGATCGGGAGTCAGAACGAGCGACTCAAGACACTGAAGGTCAAGAAACTGTGCGAGAAACAGACAAGGATGGAAAAGGCGGTGAAAGTCAAGCTCAAGGTCAAGTAGCGGGACCTAAAAAGGGAAGAAAGCCACGGTGGACGAGAGATCGACACCTTACACGTCAGCACGTGAAGTAGAAGGCTGAAAAGGAACAGAAGACAGAAGACAATGAAGATGAGAATGATCAAGATGAAATTAATTTAATTTCCGAGGTTGATCCAAGAAACTATCGCGAAGCGATTGGAAGAAAGGATGCTGAAAGGTGGATCCAGGCTATGCGAGAAGAGATCCAAGCACTCGAAGCGAACGAAGTCTGGGATATCATGAAAGGGCCGGATGATGTAAGACCCCTTCACGCTAAGTGGGTCTACAAAACCAAGACAGACTCTAACGGTGCGCTGGAACGTTACAAGGCGAGACTTGTTTCGTGTGGAAACGAGCAGCGATTTGTAGTGGACTCTGAGTTCACCTTCGCTGCCGTGATGGAGTTGACGACGGTGCGATTTATTCTGGCGCTGTCACGTAAATGGAAAGTACAAGCCATGCATGGGGACATCCCAGACGCTTACGTCAAAGCGTTGGAGGATGAGCACGACATTTTTTGTATATCCCAAATGGAATGAATGTCGAGTCAAAGAAATTGGAGCTATTGGAAATTACGAGCGTCAAGCAAGCTGTCCTGAAGTTGAATAAATCGCTATATGGACTCAAGCAAGCAGGCAGACAGTGGAATCGTCTGCTGCACGCCTAGTTGAGTAAGTGCGGATATGCGCAGGGTTTCACCGACGCATGCCTCTACTTCAAGAAAATCAATGAGGATATCATAGTAGTGGGGGTTTATGTGGATGATTTGCTAGTGAAGGCGAGTGCGGAGTGTCACGTGGCAAGTTTCTTTGACGATTTAAAAAGTTTGGAGATCAAAAATCTCGGATATGTTTCTAAATTCTTGGGTATGCGGGTCAAGTATGAATATGAAACTGAATATGTTTTGGATCAACCGATTATGATTGATGACTTGCCAAGAAATGATGGGATGGATGGTTCGAATCCGGGGAAGACCCCGATAGCGGACGAATACGAAGATGAAGCTTTGAAAGACCAAGAATTGTTGAAAAGCGATGCTGCTGGAAATGAAGCGTCGATCAAGAGTTTTCAATCGTTATTGGCATTTTGTTGTGGATCGCGCGTTGTAGTCGGCCGGACATTGCATACGCGGTCCATAAGGCCACGCGCAGATCGCATGCGCCTACCAAGTTCGACTGGAAAACTGCGAAGCGGATTTTACGTTTTTTGAAATGAACAAGTGATCTCAAGTTTCAAATGGAGATTTCGCAAGGGGCGAAGGTGGAAAACAAGTATAAAATTGAAGTTACAGGTTATTCCGATGCGGATTTTTGAGGTTCGATGGTTGACCGCAAGTCGACCAGTGATGGTATCATAGTGATGAATGGATGTTTGGTTCACTGGTTCTGCAAGAGACAGTCATGCGTGTCTCTCTCGACCATGGAAGCGGAACTGTATGCCGCGTTGGTCGTGGAGTGCGAGATGATAGGTTTCATGGAAATGGCTAAAGAGACTGGATTTGATGTGAAGGTGACGATGATTCTGCGGTGCGATAATCAAGAAGCAATAACAGTGATGAATGGCAACGGTAAAACAGGAAGGACCAAGCACATTGATGTGCGGGTGAAGTTTATTATCTCGAAGGCAAGCGGTGGTTTAATTGTGCCGCAGTACGAAGCTACGGATACCATGTTGGCCGATGGTTTGACGAAAGGACTGGGTTCGGTGAAGTTGAAGACGATGCAAGAGGGCCTAGGCCTCAAGGCAATCAAGGAGAGCTAGGTGTTTGCTACCGGAAATCAAGCAGGAGTGTTAAAAGGGCGCGCAACTCGTGCAGCGCCCGGCGTCGCCGATGGCTTTTGTTGATGAGTGATTTTTCGGATAAAACCTAGCAAATTGCATATATGCATATTATTAGTTAAAGTACATAACTTAACACTAATAAAATCTCTTTGGATTTTGACTGGCTTTACGAAGGACGATTTAAGTGGTAGCGAGTACGGCACATTTCGCTGGAAGTTTTTACCTTACTTAATTACCTGGAATCTTGTTGTGGATAGTGGATCTAGTTGCGGCGTCTCGTTACGTGATTTGTGGTGTCGATTGGAATAAAGTGTGGATTACATTTATTATTGACATCGCGTTAATTTCTCTGTCGCTGTCGTTTTGCACTTGGAACCGTACATACTAGTACCTGTTGCTACATTGGAACGTGTGCACGCAAGTACGCGTGGATTTATGAGT
This sequence comes from Peronosclerospora sorghi, assembly GCA_026184515.1. Classification (NCBI taxonomy): domain Eukaryota; phylum Oomycota; class Peronosporomycetes; order Peronosporales; family Peronosporaceae; genus Peronosclerospora; species Peronosclerospora sorghi. The sequence continues at coordinate 6,807,980 of CM047585.1, read as the reverse complement.
GAATCAGAACACCCCATCCTATCGGCTGTTTTCATCTCTACTGCTACGCTTCGTGTTAAAAGGACGCGCATTTGCTCTAAAACTACGCGTCAGACCAAACGGGTCATTGCGACTTTTGGATGAAAACATTTTGGGTAATACTTAACTTATGTTAGGTAAACCAACATTCATATATACATATTACTAGTTTAAGTTTTGGAATAATCTAATGCGCCCCCCAAATGAAAATTTTGAATATTCTTTCACAAAAAGTTAGGAAAGCGCTATTTGCCCCCCCCCATTTTGGCTATTTGCCCCCCCAAATTATTTCCATGGATCAACCAATCAATTTAACTATGTATATATTGTATTTTAGTGACATCATATATTAACAGCTCGTTACTTGACGTGTTTCTGTGTGCATCGTTTAAATGCCAATGTAAACGTGCCAAGTGGATGCTGCTCCTGCAATTTATAGAAATTTAAAGCGGCACGTGCTCATCGAGAGCAGCGTAATGTAGAAGAGCTTGAGTGAGTGGACGGTGTTCCCAATCTGACATCCGCATGCGCTTGTCTAGTGATAATCCCAAGTATTTTCTGCGACTGCTGCGAGGCTTGAACCAGTAGGCTTGGTGCTCTGTCGTTTTTCTTACTATTCTTGCTTCGAGCGTTCTTCCTTCGTCTTCGTGGTGTCTTAGTGTTAAACGCGTCGTTATTTGGTGTCGATCTGTTTGGACTCGGTTCAGCAGTAGAACGTTGGACTTTGTCGTCGGCGTTGTTGCCATCCTTATCTAAGGAGCTAACACTTGGATCTTGAGTGTTTGAAAGCTTCCGCGTGACTGCTTGTAGGTCCACCAGCATCGATATAACGTTATCAGATGCAAACCCAACAGTTAAAAGGGACAAAGAACCTTCACGTCAGCTCTTGTGTCAAAACCTAGCTTTATCACTGACTCCGACACTGAAAGAGAGGAGCTAAGATGTTCCTATGGTTATACAACGCGATCACGTCCACGACAAATGCTTTCTGAAGGGAGGCTAGATGTAAGAGTGCACACTTGGCAGGGCTATCGTCGGAGACACTAGAAATATGCACCGCTTTCCACTCCGAATCAAATCCAATAACTGGATATTTTAAAAGATAATCAGTACAGGCTTGTAGCGCTGAAGCAGTATTCACAAAGAAAAGATTGGTATCACTGATGACATCAGACAACGATACGCACGGGCCGAGCGGAGTCAACTCATCTTGGCGCCCAAAAGACTTACTATCCTCCGCTGTTGTATCAACTTCGGGAAATTGCTCACTCATCCCCGCTCGATATGTAAACTGCTTGGTAGCAGGATATTCCGATCCATTGTCGTGAATAAGAATTTTGCATGCATATAATTTAAGAGTTTCCGAGTTATCGGTAAATTGTAGTGCTTGGTCATATTCGTTGAGTCCACGAAATAACGTATCACCGACTGTTGTTGCCTGTTGGAGATACAAGTGCACGCCATAATAGTTAGTGTCAGAATAAACATATACACGCAAGCAAAAGCCATACCGTTGGAAGTAGACTGGGAACGCGCTGGATTTCAACTTGTACAGCAAAATACGCTTTCGCAGCGAGAGAAGAGGGGTGATCCATGACAGGAGTGAGTGGATCGGAGTAAAATTTGATTGGCTGATCCATGGAAAAAAAATTGGGGGGAAAATAGCCAAAATGGGGGGGGCAAATAGCTCTTTCCTAACTTTTTGTGAAAAAATATTCGAAATTCTCATTTGGGGGGGGCGCATTATATTTTTCCTAAGTTTTAGTCTTAATATTAATATAATCACTTCGGATTCATACTCTAAGTACAAAAGTACACAAGTGGTGATTAGTACGGTTGTTCATTAGCTGCAAGTTCTTCATTTCGTGGAGTGTGGAAATAGTTTCGGTCTCGTTTCGTTTTTGTGGAAATATAAGTGGAATTAAAGTGGAATATAAAGCTTGTTTGCGTTTTATTACTGCTTTTACACTGTCCTACTTTCGTTTCTTTGTGGAATAACAAGCATAAGTACGATATATATAGTCGTAACGTGCACGCATTGGTACATAGTTACGGATATGAGCGACAACGAACAGGTTATGGGCACAAGTATGGACTAAGATGGGTAAGAAGAAAAAGTGAAGCCAGTAGATGCAAACCAAGGGGCGGACATTATGAAATTGTTGGCTAATATCTTAGATTGGCTAAGCAAGATTGAAATGTCAAACAGCAAGGAGGAGCAGGCTAAAAATGTAGCACCAACGCTCAAGGCTGACACAAAAATGAGCATGGCTTCTCTCGGTGATTATGGAGAAGATAAGAAAGGTTTCTTCACGGGATTGCAAGGCAAGATTATTTTTGAAAGTATAAGCGGGAAGGACGCATTCACTAGAGGTGGAAATCCGGGTGTTGGAAACCCATACATGCAGCAGCGCAATGTGAATCATCATCAGCATGCATACGCTGATCCTGGAAACATGCAAGGACAAGTGTTTGGAGTGGTGAGCACACCATCACCTACGGAGAAAAAGCTGCAGATAAGACCTTTCGAAGGCAAGGAAACTTATAAAGGGATGAGTTCAGGATTCCAAGCCTGATGACGAAAATTTTAAGGCAGATAAGTCTCGCGAAAGCGGCGTGTGGCTTCCTATGGACAGAAGACGTAAAGGTGGACCTGCTGGGTCATTATTTGGATGGCCCGGTATAGTCGTATTACAATCAAAAAGTGAAAGGGTGGTGGTGTGAAACACGAGCTCTTTGGTACGTTATGGACAAGATGCTATCAGTTTTTAACGTACAAGTCACGCCTGCTCAAGGTATGAAACTTTTTATGGCGAGAAAAGCTGTTGGATGGTCGTGGTCGGACAATTTCCTGTATTTAACAGAAATTGAAGGTCCAATTGTGAATCATTAGTGCTAAACAACGTGATTTATCACGAGGCACCAGAGATGAGGCAGATCCTCATCTCCAAGTATGATCACACGAGACCTGATTATCTCAGACAAGCTGATGAGCTTTCTCAATTCGCATAAGCTGTGGAATATAATCATCGGCCCATAGAAGTTATCACGGTGGAACAGTTAATTCATGTGCAGAAAGAAGCAAGAAGTCAACGAAAAGAGTGGATGCTATCTATATGGCGAGGAAGGACACTTTAAGAAAGACTGTCCGAAAAAGAAATCAAAGAAGAAGATTTCGCCTTAGAAATCGGCGGAAGAAGCGGAATTGAAGTCTCTTGAATATCTCGGATCTTGGAGGTTGCTAAAATTGGTGAACCTAAGAAAATAGGTCTACAAGACCGAACTGAGATGGGATGGTACCATTGAAAAGGTACAAAGCCAGACTGGTGACAAGGGGTGACAAATAAGTCGACGTCCAAGATTAATTCATTTAGATTTTATTCCGCCGTGAAATTAATAAAGTTAAAGTAATTTTTTTTACGATGGCTCAAATCGGGGGTGTGCCATCCTGGCACTGTGGTGTTTCAAGTGTCTTTCTAAAGGCAAAGAGCGAGGATAGATACGATATCCACCTCAAAATCGACACGGGGAATAGAAGTTCGATAGATGATCATGAACTTTCGGTGTAGAGTCTTAAGATGAACCAGCGCTATAATTATCCAGAAATATATATGCTTTCAATCAGGCTAGAAATCTATGGCACCAGTTACTTTGTGAAACGCTACAAAAGATGGATTTTTTGCAATGTGTTACTAACACACGTATGTTCTCTAAGACGGCTAACGGTGAAACGGTGCATAAGGTATGTAAATTACCTTCCAAGTGGTTGAAATGTTTTGAGGAGATCAAAATGTTGGAGCTCAAAGATTTGGGGGACGTGGAAAAATTCTTGGGAATCAGGTTAAAAGGAGACCCGTATGCAATGGATCAAGATTCTACGATTGATGTATTGTAAAACTAGAAAAAGCTAACAAGAAAAGACTTCGATCCTGGATCTTAACGATATACAAACTTCAGTGAGCTACTGCAACTGCAGTCGTGCGAAAATATGACGTCTATACCAAAGTCAAGTTTTTAAAGGATTGTATAAAAAAGAGTTGTTAAGACGATTATGTATCGAGAGCAGAAATCATTGCACATCTGCTGACGAAAAACTTTAAAGAGCAGCGGGTGCAAAACTTGTTGAAGGGAATTGGTTGAATTAATAATTTTATCGCTCCTTCTTTCATAAAAGAGGGCGAGGAGGCTCTCTTTTCAAACCGTATTCAAACTTCTACCAATCTAATCCCTATTTTATTGTTTGACACGAGTAAAATTGGAGAGTGAGATTAGCTGGTTATCGTTTCTTACCCTAAGTTTCTCCCTACCGTCTCACCGTTAGAACGCTCTATATCATAGACCAACAGTCTATACGCTTCTAGAACGTTCTAGAACGTTCTCACGAACCAATTGACATAGCCTTTACACGGTAGGCAGTGCTCTCCAACACTCCCACTCACTGTCGATCGTCCTTCGCTTGGCGTGGCTAGAGGTTCATGCGGTCACGGAGGAACTCGAACCGTTTCGTGGCGAGGGCCTTCGTCAGGGTATCAGCCAGCTGATGCTGCGTCTCCACATCGCTGATATTGATCTGACCGTCGTTCACCTTTTTGCGGATGAAGTGGTGACGGATGTCCACATGCTTCCTGCGAGCGTTGTAGACCGCGTTGTGCGCGAGCGCAATCGCGACTTGGTTATCCTCCCACACCTGGGTTGGTGCTGCGTGTTTGTATCCGAGATCCTTCATCATCATCCGCACCTAAATCACCTCCTATGTGCCATGCTCAACGCCAGGTACTATGCTTCCGCTGAGCTTAACGCCACCGCGAGTTGGTACTTTGTCTTGTACACAATAGGGCCGCCATTTAGCATGATCATCACACCGGAGACAGAGCTTCTGTCGTCGAGGTTGTTCCCCCAGTCGGCATCGCAAAATGCCCTGGTGCTTGTGCTTTACCCTTTTCCCTACTGTAGTTGATGCCTCGATCGTGGGTTTGCGCAGATAGGGTAGGACCTTGATAGCTGCATTCTAATGCTTCACACCATAGTTCTCCATGAATCGGCTCAAATGTGTGATAGCCTACGCTATTCCTGGTCTGGTGCACTGTTCCACGTATTGCAGGCTCCCAATGAGCGAACGGTACGGCTTCTTTTTCATCTCGTACTTTTCATCATCGGTCTTGGGACTATCGGCCATCGAGAGCTTCATGCCCTGGTCACACGGGTTCATCGTCTCACGTGCGTTATTCTGGCTAAAACGCTCCACAGCGTTCTTGATGTACTGTGTTTGCGTGATGCTCATTGTCCGTGCCTCACGGTCGTACTCGATACCCATGTCCAAGAGATGCTTCACAGGGCCCAGCCCCTTGATGCGAAAACGGGATCGATCGCCTTCTTCACGTCGTACACAAGCTCAGTGGTGCGCGCAGCCACCACAATATCATTCACGTAGAGACACAGGTACACGAGATCATCACCAACTTGCTTCACATAGATGCAGGCGTCGCCGCCACAGGAGGTGAATCCCAACACAAGTAGCACATTGTGTATGGTCTTGTACCGTGCGTTACAGGCCTGTTTGAGTGCGTGCAGAGCCTTGTTCAACTTCAGCACATAGTCACAGTCGATGCCCATCACCTCTGGTATCTAGAAGTACATGTCCTCCTCTAGTAGTGCATTCAGAAACGATGTGTCAACGTCAAGCTGCTACATCACTAATCCAAGTGAACAGCACAATGACAGCAGCATGAGTATGGCACTCATGCACGCCACCGCAGCGTACGTCTCAAAGAGATCCACACCGTAGATATGCAGGAATCCCAGGGCGACCAGTCTGGCCTTCCATCTCAAGATCTCTCCCAGCTCGTTGAGCTTCTTAGCGAACACCCACTTGGTCTTAGTCGTTTTCATCCACGGTTCCCGCTTCACTTTTGTCCACGTGCGGTTCCGTTCGTGGGATTCAAACTCGGTTTCGATGGCACCAAGCCACTGGTATTTCTCGTCACAAGTCACAGCTTCCTAGTATGTTCGTGGTCTGTCCTGTGCCGCGAGATCCACTTCATCCTGTACGTCATCATCATCGTCTCGTGGGTTCTTTTCACTACGGTCACGTACACTCCCACTCGCTCGTGAGTCGTCGTAGGTCACAATGCCATAGTCACTGGGGTTGTACGGCAAGCTGAGGGTTGAACGGGGAGCGGTGCATTCGGAGCTGCGAGAGAACCATCCCACTGTCGCCCACTACGTGCAGTGGCACGAAGCCGCTCACCTTCGCTTGTCGGAGGCCATGGACAAGTCAGCTGTACTTTGAAAAGTTTTTCGTTGTCGTCTTCGCGCTGTATGCCATGCTAGCGACCCACGTGATCGTAGCTGCGTGCGTTGGGACGTGTACTCGGAGAATGACCGACCCGGAGCCGCCTGGGCCCGTGTTGCCGCAAGATCCTCCGTCGAAGAAGAGCAGGTAGAGAACATCTGGTTGTCCGCCTGATGGAAAGGCCTGCAGTGGAGCTGGTTCGATGTGTCGTAGGAGAGCATCCGCGAGCGCTTATCTCATGAGAGACTTCACCCGTCCGTCTTCGCCTCCACCGGGTTGGTAAGTCGAGCTGCGAAAGCGCGCAAGCGCACGCCGCAAACTAGTCTGTGCGAGGTCTCGATGCACTTCAGACGACAAGGTCGGGTCTTCCATGCGTCGGAGCCGCTAGGTCCCGATCGCGTGAGCCGTTGTTTGTACCGCAAAGCGCCAGAGCTCGTTCGCGGCCTCGAAGACCGCCGCTCGTGCCTCTTGGGTCTTCTAACTCTCTGTGAGCATCGTTTGTGCCACCTCCCACGTGTTGCTCTGTCGTTCTGGTAGCTCGAGAGCGAAACCCCAAACGTGGATGTCAGCATCGTCGACGCCGCCGAAGCGACCCCATAGCGCAAACAGATGATGCCAATGTCGTTGCGCTTCATGGAAGGGCCAGATAACATGTCTGGAGGGTGCGTAGACGCCGTGAGGGCACTCGGGATTCGGGTATGATCTGTCCTACGCTACCCAGTCCTAGAGAGGGAAGCTGTTGCCCTTGAGCCGATACTGCGTCCGTGTTACCTGCGGGAACGTTACTCGTATTTGCCGTAAATCAATCCATTCGATCATGTCTGCGCTTCGTGAGACGACGAGATAGTCGTTCACTTTCACGCTTGTCACGATGCTGTTCACCTTGTCGTTGTTGTCGTCGGGCGATGATCTTCTCCAAGGCTCAACGGGGTGGCCTCCATAGGGGTTCCCTGCCCAAGGCTGCACGATGCGCGTGAGAGCTGGGTGTGCTCCAAAGCAGACAGGAGTACCGCAATAGTGGGTTGCCACCCGGTCGCACGCCTCCATGGAGTGCCTCGAGTCTAGTCTCATGGTTGGCCTGCGTCGTAGTGCAATAGCGTCGTGCCGCTGAAATCCAACGTCCAGTCATGATGCTGGTGGACTTCAGTCTGATCCGAGATTAGGGTGCCTCCCCCGGTCGGCCGACGCAAGAGAGACGGGAAATTGTACGCCAGCGCGAGACAGAAACGACCGAAATGCCGTCTCCGTGCCATGGGCATCGTTGCCATGCTTTTGTGGATGTGAACTGCACTTTGCCGTACTCGATCCAGGTCCATGACAGAGTGTCGCCATGCGTTGCTTTGTCGCGGGCAAAACTTGCGTTGTTGAGCTTGTACCTGACTCCTCGTTGGTCAAGTAGCCACGACATGTTTGCCATTGACGCGTGTTCGAGCCACCTCGTGTCGAAACCACCGTTACGAATGTTGTCGACGGCCATCTAGTTGCGAGTTGTGTCGTCCATTGCCGTTCGCGCGTCGACCGTGATGCTCACGTTGAGGCTGTGTTTGACCTGTGCCTTCGCTACGAAACGCTCCGCCCGCTTCTTCACCGTTGCCATGTCGCTTCCTCCAGCCTGTTCTGCAGTCTCCACCGCGACCGCATCAGCCCCGGTCGCCCAGAGTTAATCGAGGATTTGTGGTTCCGCGTCAGTATCCCAGCGTGGCGTGATGTAGTGCAGGTTTGTGTTTCCACCTCCCCACAGCATGTTGCCGATGAGGAGGTCTCTGGTGGTAGCGGACGACGCCCACTTGCCGACGGTAGAGGCTGCAAGCGTCGTCAGTTCGGTCCGGATGCACGGGATGGACATGCCTCCCCGCCTGATGGGCAGTGCGGATTTCTCCTCTTGCACCCACGGGCGGGACCGCCTTCCGTTGCGCTTACCCAACACGAAGTCCTTGATCAGGTCGTGGATCTTGGCGATAGTGGCTGTCAGGGGTCAGCAGTGCCGAGAGACGTAGATGATCTTGGTAACGGCGATTTCTCGTGCGAGATGCGCTCTCTGTTCTACCGTGTGATTCTTCTGACGGGCTAGAGAGAGACAGGACAAGATCGCCTTGAGAAATCGTTCCCAGTTCGATGCCGTCGTGTCACCTTGTCCAACTTGCACCCCAAGGTATCTGCACTGCTCATTCGATCCGAGAAAATTAAGCCCATGCGATTCGACTGTTCGGTCTGGGTCGTAGGCCGAGCACAGCTACAATGGACTTGGCGTGGTTGATGGCGAGGCCGGACACGTAAGCAAAAAAGTCCAGGATATCTAGCACCCGCGGGATGTCACCACTCTCGCGCAGGTACACTGCCGTGTCGTCCGCATATCCAGCCAGACACGGTGATCTTCTCCGATCTACTACCGGCACAGAGCACGACCCGTCGATGTCATTTCGTGCATTGATCACCTTGTACGGGCTGTCGAGCGCGAGGATGAACAGAAGCGGAGCCATCGGGCACCCTTGTAGTATCCCGCAAAACACGTTACGCCGCCGTGACATGAAGCCGTTCACGATGAACCGACAGGTCGTGTTTTCGTGGAGCAACTGCAACCATGTTCACAAACTTCCGCGAGTATTCAAGCCACTTGAGAACAGCGAGTAGGGACGGTCTTTGGAGCGAGTCGTTAGCCTTCGAAAAGTCGAACAGCAGCGCGAGCGATCCATGTATCGTCTTGTCAGTCGTTTCTGCGATCTTGGCTGCTGCGTAGATGTAGAGTGCCGTTTCGATCGTACGACCAGGTACAAAGCCGAATTTCGCGCTGTAGATTGTCCGCGGCAGTAGCGTACGGAGACTTGAAGCGAGGATCTTCGTGAAAAGCTTGTAATCGCTGTTCAGAAGAGCGATGGGCCTGTGGTCCAGTGGCAGGGCCGCGGCAGCTGACTTATTGAGGCACTTGATGTTGGCTTCTCCGAAAGACGCCGGCACTACCCCACATTCGATCCACCGCGTGAACAGCGGCGCAAGTATCGGTGCGAGAGGCAATGCATTGTCGCGATAGAAGGTGTTGCCGAGCTTGTCAGGCCCGGTGGCCCTGCCGCGCTTCAGCTTCTTCAGCGCAGCGGAAACGACGTCCGGACTGATTGGAGCGATAACTACCGTCTCTTCCAGACCGTACCGTAGCGATGATCCGCTCCGGAAGGCAGAAGTCTCGTCGGGGGAGTCGTAACGCCGCTGCATAATGCTTTCCCGCCGTCTTCCATCTCGTCCGCAAGCTCTCGTGAGTGTGGTGGAGCGGCTGATCAAAGTTTTTGACGCTTGATCAGGCGTTACGACGGCGCCGGACTGCCGACTGACGAAGGGGGTCCTCCGGTTGTCTCTTGACTGCTTGTCTTCCTGCTCACCTTGTGTACCCGACGACTTGGGCATGGGTCACTCTCCAGGTGGAGGGGATGACACGCTGCAATTCCTTTTTGCATGATTGAGTTAACTTGTGATGAAGCGACTGCTGCGATCAGGCTTGATCAGCCGAAATCAAGCTTGAATCAGGCGTGATCAGGTTTGATCAGCAGTGATCAGGTTTGATCAGGCGCTAAAAGTCGTTGATCAGCTGTAATCAGCTGTGATCAGGCTTGATCAGGTGATAAAAGTCATTGATCAGCTGTGATCAGGTGCTAAGAGTCGTTGCAGCTGTGATCAGGCTTGATCAGGCTTGATCAGGTGCTAAAAGTCGTTGATCAGCTGTGATAAGACTTGATCAGGCTTGATCAGGTGCTAAAAGTCGCTGATCAGCTAGTTGGAGAGAGTTGCGAGCAGATGAACGCGGATCGCGAGTTGCAAAGTGTCGATCAGGTTTTTTTGTTTTTGATCGGCGAAGGGGGTACTTGATCAGGCAGCGGAAGTCTTCACTGCCTGATCGCGGATCCTCTGGAGTCTTAAACAGATAAAGAAACACCCAAATATATGTATTCCTAGCCTAGAACTACAAGGGGGGATAAATTTCACTAAATCCACCTAGAGTTCCCGTGGGGCGCTTACAGCAGCCGAACGCTAGGGGCCAAACGTGAACCAAACGGGGAAGAGGTGAGAGCACTGCTCAATCACGTTCCCGAGACCAAAAACCTTTAAAAAGAAGAACCGCTGACACAGCGGGAGGAGTTGCGGCGAGTTCTTACACTCTACGCCTACCGGTGGGCCAAAAACGCACAAAGTGATCCCGCACGGTACTTAGAGGTATTTACTAACGAGGGAGGCGCAAAGGTGCCGTACCTTAAACGATCTACTCGATCGTACGCAAAAGGATAACTTTAGTATAGCTTAAATCCTAAGAACTACCAATTACCTAATATCCACCAATCAGAACCACCCATTCCAGCGTCCTCCGTCGACCAGTCGACCTGATTTACCCGTCTTTCTTCGATGTTCGTTGAGTACCTGTATGTAATCGTCCCATCTCCCCGTGTCTCGTCTATGTTCTGTCTATGTGCACCACGGTTGTACACGCAACTGTATACACCGTGGTACACACAATCGTACACGATTACGTACCCAATTTGTGTCCGCAGTCAGGCCCATAATTAGCCCAAAACTAAGCCCTTAATTAGGCTAAATTTTGTATCACACTTTACCACATGAGCGGTTCGGCCCGTACGACGCTGCCACGCCCAGCGATACGATCGTGTTGTCTTGAAACGTTGTGGAAACCCGAGAGAAAAAACGTCCCGACGACTTTCCCGGCAGTACGTGTGCTGTCGGAGCAGGCGCTCGCATTTAGCTCGCTGACATTTGAGTCCTCACTCGTCAAGTTGAGCTCTGATAACTTCCAGCGTATTAACGTCGTCATCTTCGTCGTGGGTCTCATCTGTTTCATTCTCACTGATGCGGGCTTCTCGCGTAGATCGCGCTTCACTCTGCTGTATCGGACATTGTGTCGCCAGTTTCTCCGCATTGAGGCGTCGGTGAAGTCTAAGCAGCCGTTGTCGATAGCTCCGAGTCATACAGCACTTGACTCGACGAGCCTCAATCAAGATATTCTTGCGCAGCCCATCCTTCGAGCTGTCCCACCAGTTTGCGAGCCGTTGTGCTGTCACCCTGTCTGCGTGGTCTATGTCCTGTTCCCCTTCTATTTCGCGTTTCGCTGCGTCGAGTGCTCGCTAGATGACCCGCGCGACTGTCTTCTCTGCACTCGCGGTTACCGGGTAGACTTGGCGAGGATTCCGCACCGGGACAGTCTGTGAGGGTGCGCCGACTCGAATCGTCACCCATTGCGATCATCCGAAGGTCCTGGGACGGACTGCTCGATGTCTCGAACCCAGTCCTCGTGTGATGCACTGATGTACCACCGAACGAGGAGGGAGCTTGCTCGGGTACCGTCGGTCAGGTGGTAGAAGTACGTGTGGGCTCGGTCGTGGAACTCGTTCAGAGTTCTTCTTCCATTCGCTCAATCGCATCGTCAAACACGTCAACCAAACTCGTGCGCGTCAGCAGGTGCCGGAGAACAGGCGAATCGTGTCGACTCCCCGGAACATCGTATGAGCGGTCGAGCCTTGCGTGGAGAGTGCAGTTAAAGTCGCCGCCAAGTAGGACCTGTATGTTGGGAGAGGATCGGGGTGAGCCTCTCGAATAGCACCTCACGCTCATTTTTGTCTGTTGGCGCATATACATAAGCGATGACAAAGTCGCCGCCGTGGTGCTCGACCCGAGATGCCAGCGAGTACTCCGTCCATAGTTCCTTTCTCCACGGCTCAAACGCTGTGAGGGTAAAGTACGGATTGAGGAGAAGAGCGAATCCCCCCTTCGAACTTTTGATTCAGTCCACATCGTCATCCCGCGCTTCTCCTCAGCCTTAAAACCCCATACCGTGCATTATAGCTCATTCAGCTTGGTTGCTTCCCCTTCTACGACTCGCGTCTCTTGGAGGAGAACAATGTCCACTGGTCCACGATCTTCCCGATGTCTGAAGTGCGAAAACCACTCCATGCACCGTTTCGGACCTCCGGCAGTCCCGCAGCGTTCTGAGTGTGCATTCCGAATGGTGTTTTCGAGTGGTCTCGCCCTGTGGTCCTGAAAACCCATTGTCGTGTGCGAGCTGCGGTTCGACACGATCCTCACCTATGTCCTTCCCGCCCCAGCTTGAAGAGCGCCCGAGGCGCCTTTAGATACGACGAGGCGGCGCCTGGCCCTCGTGTTTGATGAGATAAAGGACAGGCTGCCGATCAGCTGGACTGCTGAGAATACCTTCGATGGCCACGTGCACGGCGTCGGAGGTGAAGTATAGCGACGCCTTTGTTTGCGGCATTAATACGGCAGTATTTGTGTTCGCAGGCGCGAGGCTGGGCAGGAGCACGCAGATGGCGTTGAGTTTTCCCCACTCGTCGATGTCCACTTGCTGAACGACTTCTGCGCAGAGCAGTTTCTTGTCATGATGTTCCACGAGATCCCACTTTTCTATCGCTCCACCTGGTCTTGCCGTTCTGGACGCCTGCCACGTTCGCGGATCGTCGCTGAGAGGTTGCGATCTGCGGCGTACTTGCGGATGATAGTAAGCTGTTCCTCTCTGTTGATCGCGTGGCCGAAGTTCAGCAGTGATTCCCGAGGCATTCCTTAAAGGAACTCGATTGGATGTGGGAGCGCCGTGACGAGCTTGGTGAGCTCGGTTGTACAGTCCATGATCCGCAGATCTAGGCCCTTTTTGGAAGTCGGTAGTGCGGCGGGTAGTTTTACGTGCCGCTTTCGCGTAGTAACCCACTTCAGGATCGCTGCCGAGTTCTTCTCTTGGGGTCTGAGCGAGGTGCCTTGGCGGTGGAGTTTCCCGCTGGCTTGGAAAGTGCGTTAACGGTTGTCTTGGCTTCCGCATTGGCTGCAGCTGAGTTTTCTGTTGCCGGTGCACCGGCCGGTGATTTGTGGACGCGCGACTCCTTCATAATTCGGTCGTGAGTACAGGTGTCTCGCTGTGCGTTTTTCGCTTCATGGGAGGCGTCCACATCCTCTTGACACGGAGTAATCAAAAGCCGGAGGTCGTCTCCAACCCCTCCGGCATCCTGCGGCTTTTCTTGGTCAAAGGTAGGCGCAAGAGCTCGAGGGATGATAACCGGGATGTTTTCTACGGTGACGTGTTCGTCATCACAGTCTGATCCTTTTGACCACCCCCCGCCTTGACGGAGAGCTTCGACTCGTCTCGTGTCATCGAGGCCGCTGATCGATTCCATAAGCGTGTCCGCGGGCTCCTCGTCATCGTCGGTGCTAATACATTCCTGATCGTCGTTGCCTTCGATCGTCGGTGGCTCGACACCATTAGACGTGCTGGTGCCCTCGCCGTTCGCCGTGCTGGTGCCCTCGCCCTCCGCCGTGCGTTTTTCTTTACTGTTCGGCATAGCGGCACCTTCAACATTCGGCGTGCTGTCACCCGTACCATTTAGCGTGCTGTCCCTCACGCTGTTCGACACACTGCCGCCAGCGTTCTCCGCTGTCGCTGAGACGTCGTAAGCCGCAATCCACTGGGCACTTCTGGCAGGAGTCGATGGTGCGGGGTTGTTTGGCTTCCTCTGTGAGGTTTGCAGTTGCCCCTAGCGAAGTGAACGGATCTGTTGGTTCCCTGCAGCCTTCGCCTGGGTCTTGGCCTTTGCAACTTGCTGTCGTTCGCTCTCGTCAACAGCAAGCTTCTACCGCACCTCGGAATTACAGAGCCGTGCTGCCTCGCCGGCAGCTCGGGCTATCACCTTGGTCTTGTGCTGTGCCGCCTCGTGCGCTTTCGCCACCTTTTCATCGAGCAATTTTTGGTTCGCCTCCGGTGCGAGCCTCTCGCGAAGCGATTTAAAGCTCTTTTCATCGACGATCTCGGTCACCAGTAGGTCCGGCGTTCAATCTGCTCGACTGTCACGTCACGGGTAAAAGATGCTACAGAAGCCACCGGGTCCGTAGCCATTCAGTCCTTACGGAAATGTTTTAAGCTCAAACACGCTCTGCACCGGACCCTGCGGCTGCTTCGCGGGTGGTGTATCCCTCCTTCTACCACTGTATCAGCACTGGTGACGCGTAGCATGCGTGTCCGCAGCTCCGCGGGTCACTCGGTGCAGGAGAAAGTGACTGCCCACCTGTGCAGTTCGAACTTGTACTCGGCTCACGGTTCGATTGACTCGATTGAGACGATCGGCGTTATTGTGGCATCATCCATCATCCTGCATACCAGCGCTGGCTCGGAGTGTAACAGGACTGATCCTGTTACAGGATTACACTATGTTGTTCGAGGAAGCGCGCAAACGGGAGGGGTAGGATTAGTTGATGACAACTAATCCTATATTAAAAAGCAAATATAATATTCACTTGTTATCTAGAACGCAAAATTAAGAGTGTATATTTAATGGGTGGTTTTGAGGCTAATAGTATAGTAACTACCTAATTAATATAATAATATCAAGTCTTTAACTAACTGTACTATTAGTTAACCTGCAAGATTCGGTATTTATA
>CM047585.1:6766274-6788237 GCA_026184515.1 Peronosclerospora sorghi | reverse complement strand
TCTGTTAAACGTAGCAGGGGCATTTCGAAGCCCCTGCGGCATAACAATCCACTCCCAAAGCATGCCGCTTGGGGTGCTTACCGCCGTGAGAGGGATATCCTTCTCACGCATTAGGATTTGATAAAATCCATCTCTTAGATCGAGAGCACTAAAGATGGTGCTCCCGCACATGCCATCAATGATGACATCTTTTCGCGGCATCGGCGTCTGTGCCGGTACCGTCGCTGCGTTCAGCTTGTTGTAAGCGTGAACGATTCTCCACCCACCTGTGGACTTTTTCACACAAAAGGTGGGGGTAGAGTGCGGTGAGATAGACTCCCGCACTTGGCCTGCTTTACGACGAGCTTCGAAAAACTCGTCGATCGCTTTTACTTGATCACGCGGCAACGGCCATTGCCGCGTGACACAATACTTCGTGCCTGGCACGAGGTCAATTTCATGACGAGTTCCCTTATCCTTAGGGAGCTCGCTAGGTACTTCCTCTGGGAATACGTCAGCGTATTCCCGAACTACCTCATAAAATGGGGAGTTCGCTTTAAGCGACTCCCAGCTCCGCGCTTCAAAGCGCCGAGCTTTGGTTTGATCATTGGGAACCTCTTTCCCAATGTTTTCCACTTGTAATGTGGATATTCGATCACGAATATCCACTACATCATCTGTTGCAACGATGATACAGATCTGTTCGATCTGATCATCGTGCGAGTTCTTCATAAACTTCTTCCAGCTTACGCTGGAAGAGCCATCACCTCCGAACCTTCTTTCGGAGGGTGTTCCATCAACAGAGACTGGGTAGCTAATCCGGTCTCCGTTTGCGTCAAGACGTTGATTGTCTCGACGGAACTGTCCATGCAATCAGATGCACTCGTCTGATTGACTGCTACACGGTGATTACGATTCACTGTGTGCGAATACTCATCATCATGGTGGCCACTGCCTACCATGGAATTTTCTTGGCAATCAGATGTGCTCGTCTGATCGGCCTCCTGTTCTGCGACACGGTGGTCTTTATCACCCGTGTGCAGGGCTAACGCAACGTGGTGGGCACTGGCCACCACGGAGTTTTGCTCACGATTGCACTCGATCGTGAGTTCACTCTCATCAACACGGAATTCTTTCATCGTGTTGGAACCTTCGGTCGCACAGTGGGTGTTTCTCACTGTGGATACTATTGCATTCTCATGGTGGGTGTTTCCCACCGTGGATATCAATTCATTCTCACGGTGGTCTTTATCACCCGTGGAATGTTTCTCTCCAACACGCAACGACTCTTCTGTTTCGTGTGGTATTCCCTCTGGACTCTCACCAGCGGAGGTACCTTCCGCTGATCGTGTCGGAACAGACCTGGTGGTGCCATCGCTATCCAGACTGTCTGACTGTCTGACGCTGCGGTTGTATCCTCTGATACAGCCGGACTACACACAGGGTGATCAGATCCTGTGCATCCGCCGCAGTCGATCGATAGGCTAACCCAGTCGATCGAAGGTTTAAACTTGGACATCCATGGGATTCCAAGTATCACATCGAACTTGTCATCTAAATCGAGGACGATGAATTCATCCTCGAATGACAGTTCATTCAACCCGAAGCGTGTTTTAATCACACGCTTTGGAATAGGCACGGTTGCACCTGTTGCTAACCGGACTGACAACATACTTCGTGGGGTTTCTACCTCCACGAAGCTCAACAGCGTTAGACTAAGAGTTCTAACGAAATTGTTTGACGCTCCGTGTCAAACAAAGCTCGCATGGGGACATCGCTCCCGTGCGGCTTAACCTCCAGGGTGATAAGAGGCTTATCATCACCCTGCACCTTTTGACAGGACATAGTCCCGTCTGGGGCTATTACCCTCACATGCCTTATGTCGGCATGTGGGATAACATTCCCAGTAGGGCACCCCGCCCCTACTGGTGATTTAGTTTTTTTTGCACCAACAGAGTGATGTCCCTGTTGGTGTCGCCGTGCAGCGGACGGTTCCGTCCGCTGACTGCGTTGCACCGGACGCGGTGCCATACAGTCATGGGAAAAATGCCCCACTTTCGCGCATCGATTGCAGCGAATGTTCTTCTTAAATTTCGATTGCTTCGAGTTCGAATCAACCGCAACCGATAAGCCCATTGGCTCTGGATATCCACCGCCCATGCTCTGGCGCGGGTGGTTGTTTCTTGAGACGAAGTGTGAGCTTCGTCTGCCTGACTGCTGATTGTTGACATGCCGTTGCGGCAAGTCAAAAGCGAAGGGCTGTTGAGCCCTTCGATTGTACCCAGCATGCGATGACGCTGATCGCATGCTGAACTCTTCACGGATGCTCATATGAATGGCATCCCTTAGAGGCTTTGGCGGGTGCCGGTAAAGACTCTGTTTGACGGGACCATCATTGAGTCCCTTCATGAAGCCAGTGATCTGCATAGCAGGGGGCACCGGATCATACACAATATTTGACAGCAAATATTGCGTATTCTGAGCGTAAGCTTGAAGGTCAAGCTTACCTTGCCGGAGTTTCATGAGCTCCTGCCGACTACTTAGCTCCATTTCTGGAGCTTCAAAATTGAGCTTTAGCTCAGCTTTTAATTCTAAGTAAGGAACGCAGAGTCATCAGTGGCTCTGCGACTCATCGCCCATGCCCTGGCTCTGCCGCCCAGACATGTTGTGGCGAAGTACGCCTGTTGACGTTCGTCAACAATATTTTGCGCAGAGATGGCATCTTCCACCTCTGCGAACCATCTACGAAGGGGCCCGCCCCCTTCGCCGGTAAAGGGCGGTACTCTCGCCTTTACCACTTCAACGCTATGAGTTGCAGGTGCCGTCCGCGCTGCCTCTTGCGCGGGCCGTGATGGTGTTTTGAGGTGGTTTCACTTAAAGCGATGCACCACCTGTATCACTTCCTTCGGGGTCTCATCCAGGAGGAAAGTAAGGATGTCGGTCCCGATGGACCGAACCATTTCTACCGTCGCGTCTTTATTACGCGACGTGAAGTGAGGGAAGTGTTTCTTCACCACTTCCAGCGTTCTCTCTCGCTCGGCAGGCGTCATGTCTCACGACTTGATGCCGAGCGGCTCTTAATCTTCGCTCCGCTAGTTAACTAGCGGAACGGAAATGTGGTCGTTAGGACGGACCACAAAGTGCTACCAGTGTAACAGGACTGATCATGTTACAGGCTTACACTGTGTTGTGCGAGGAAGCGCGCAATACGGGAGGGTTAGGATTGGTTGATGACAACTAATCCTATATTAAAAAGCAAATATAATATTCGCTTAAGCTTGGAACGCAAAATTAAGAGTTATTAAATGGGTGGTTAGCGGCTAACAGTATAGTAATTACTCAACTAATATAATAATATCAAGTATTAAACTAACTGTACTATTAGTTAACCTGCATGATTCGGTATTTATACCGAATCGACTTTTCCTTCGTAGATTATAATAACTTATAATCTATTATTTGAATTTCAGACAACGCGTCTGAAATTCAACTGTGATATTCTAACTTGTATATCAATTATGTAATGGCACCCCATTACACGGAGTTTCTCATGTCGAGCACATGGACGCTGTAGAGCAGAGCATGCGAGAGCGTGTCGTACCCAGTCGGTTGGACTCCAGTGTACAGCGCCTCTGTCTCGCGAAGTACGAGTGTCCCTTTTCCGATCCGAAAAACTGCGTCCTTCCACGCAGCTTGGGCTGTGGATGGACGAAAACAAACAAAACGACTTGGGAAAGCGACGAGCATTCAACTCGGTGCGCCGTATAGAAGATTCCCTGGACGTGCGCGACGTCCTCGTCGGACATCGCGGCTGCCAGAAATGTCCGGCAGAGGTGCAGCTTGTCGCCCGCAGCCGGTATCGTTAACCCGACAGAAAGACACACATACAATCGCGGGCATATCCACTTGCGGAAGTACTAGATGATCTTATCTCTCTCAGCACCGACATGTGTCTCTGTGAGAAACTTTGGCGGCTCCGAGAGTAAGATCTTCTCCCCAAGACACGCCATGAACGTATTCTCTTCAACGAGCGTCATATCTCGTTGAGAGCCGTCCATGCGATAGCGGTTCTTGTTCCGGGTACATTATTTCAGGAGTCGGTGCTCGCTCTCGTGGGATTCTCATCAGTGAGGGGTCCACGACGCTGCATCCGTAGCTGTACCTGTCCCAGATCCCGCCGTTACTTGCCGCGAGATGCACTCCTTCATCTTAGCCACGCTGTCTGGCACCCATGCCCCGGCTGACGCCGATTTCGGCGGCGCTTCAGCCGCCGTAGCGCTTGACTTTTTTCGCCCCGTTCGCGCGTCCTCGTCACCATTCGGTGACGCAGGCGCCGATGCCGGCGGCGAGCCAGTCGTCGCCTCCGTCGCAGGACCGCACTCGTCGTGCCCTCTTCCTTGCATGATTGTGCTCTTCCCAAGCGCGTGTATGTGCGTGGTGACAGCTGTTGTAAGCCAGTGGTACCTTCCAGAAGTACCAGCCAATAAGGTGGACGCTTGAGCTGTTGGCCGCTTTTTTGGAAGGGTGATTATGAAATAGTCCGAGACCAAAATAGGGAGCGGACTAAATTTGATTTTTTTCGCCAAAACAACTTCAACACTCATTGAATATAGATCACTTCAACACAAAAGTAATTTCGTAAAGAGTTTCAATCATGGATATGAGAAGCTTCCACCAGCATGTCATCCAACATATCTTGCTTGACTCGTAACCGCTTCACACCGATTTTTGAACAATGGATTTTTGTTCGAACTTCCACAAGTTTCATTTTCGAGCTTTCTTCCATGCCTTGGATTACCTTTATAGCAGCTTGGTTGTCCATTAACAACACCTAGGATGCTCCACTTCAACTTCTATCTATTTTAAACCCCCACTTTCATAGGAATTTCGAATCAGCGTAAAATTCATACTCCATTGTCCATATTGAAACACCACTTTTCTTTTTGCAGATCCAGTTAAGAATCATGCAATCCATTGTAACCACTTCACCAGTAGTCGTACCATCGCACTCCGAAGTAGACTCTCCGGGCAAATGACTCCCGGTCTAAGTCATTGGCAGGTTGTAAAAATTTGGTGTTCGAAGATGATGAGGACAAAGACAAAGAGTTGAAAAAATAACGCACATGCTGAAGTTCTATCATCTGATGTAATTTGTCACTTCCCTTCCTGCATACTGATAAAGTTATGAAGATTTCCCACTCTAACGCTATCGACAACCTCGAACGTCCCGCCTCACCAGTGGTAGCTTCGGGCAACACATTCAATTTGATCAGGGTTTTGTTCAAAGAAGGCCGAGATAGGAACAGGGGCCTGTGACCCAAATGAGATGACGCCGAGGTTATGATAAATACCGCGACATCAGTACAAAAACGTTTGGTAGTCTAGCTAAGATCGGGCACCACCTTGTCCACGCGATTAGCTCAGTCACAGACCACGAATTCGCCAAAGATGGGTAGACTGCACTCTGATTCTTCGTCTTACACATAGTCTCGTCAGAAAGGTGACTCCTTTAGTAGAATAGACCAGCCTCTGGGACCCAGTGGGTGGTGATCATCGCTTCAACAAAGAAGTCAGATATTGCGGCACAAGTTGGAGCCAAGATCACAACACAAAGCCAAACGCAATATGCCGGAGCAAACCAGATGTGAACAGAATGAGCTCTAGAAGGCGACGGTTAGTAGCCAGACACTGCCTGGAGCGCTACCGGTCGGGAAGAACTGTAGGACAAACCTGCATCCCGCAGACCAAAGCCTGTGTAGGTAGCCCCGAAGGATCTAGCGCTAACTATAATCCTCTAGCCCCGCAGCCAAACCCGCCAGTCGAAAAGTACAGCCAGCAAGTTCCAAGAGATGTTTCCAACCATAATCGATAACATCCTGCAGACAGCTATAGCAACGGTAGCACGTGGTGTAGAAGAGTTGTATAAACTGTATGGAGCTTAGAAATGCAAGAGGGCAGCAACCAGCAAAGGACGGAGACTCCGAAGCGATGTACGAGAGTGTGAAGATTGAGTCTGTACCTTCTGAGGGAGTTGAGAACCCAGAGAGGGATGCCTGAGTGTCCATAAGGATACTTGTTAGTCGCTGAACGACTCGTCTAGACTGTCTTTATTTTATATTTGCCCTTGTAATCTTCATTTACGACGTCTTCGAAATCATCATTTCACTGGAGGATGAGCCACGTTTCCTACCTTTTAACGTCCACCAACGATAAGGGATGCAGTCACTGCCGGAGCTAAGCCTACCCTATCAGAGCGAGGGGTTTAACCACGCGCGCAGAGATCAGCTTTCGATGTTGAGATGGAGCAGTGTGGATTGAGGATGTCTGCTGCTGGGCAACATTATCAGACCGGACAGGACGACATACACAGGTTGGGCTGGGTGGAGGGCGAACCTTCCCTCCAAGGAGCATGATGATCGGTTGGAGATCGCCCGGGAACATGTGGATCATTTCATCCGTATCTTGGAAGAGATCGAAAATTAGCTGACCGGCTAATTCTTTTGATGCGTCTCAAGAAAGTCGATGGGTTGGAGGCAACACTACGCGGTGAATAATACAGGCCCTCAAGTTACCTTCGGTTTGGGAACAAGTGAGCTCCAGAACAGGGCAGCTCGTCTTGGACGAGACCCACCAAGGCATTTCGAGCGATCGTCGTGGATTCCGATGGTTCTAACCGATAGGGGACATTTACAGTAGTGAATCCAAGAAAGCACGATCTCTCGACATATTCGCGGCGGGGGTTCGAGGCCGGTCCGCGCATAGCCGGTACAAAGGTCGAGGAGCGGAAACGCTTCCCGGCCCATAGTGAACAGGATCACCGAAAGCACAGGTGCACCCACTGTGGATCTAGCAAGCATGATAGACGAGGGTGCTGAAAGTAGTTGACCTGCCACAAGTGCGAGAAGAAGGACCACCCTTCCGAATATTGCTAGTTTACCTTCAAGGCGTGCGCTGAGGTACACGATGAATGAGTGTGCCCCGTGGAAAAAGTTTTGAACGTGATGAAGAAGTCGTACGCTTTAACAAAGCATGCTGGCATGCTGAAACCAGAAGTGGAAAATATGTTAAATATACCGCTCTCCAGGTTGGAATCTGGCTCGAACCGGGCGGTCCGAAGTTAACCTGTATGTATAAGTGGTAAGCTATTTTTGAACACGTAGTCGACACTAAATATGAAGTTGAAAATCGAGTTTGTCGAGCTGCATTACATGTGGATGGGTCTTACCGGTCGAGAGTTATAATGGAGGTAAATTGCTGCCGTGGAGTCACGGGTATACTGGAGGCATCCCTCTCAGCTTAAATGATTCAATATGCCACGAAAAATGGTAACATTAATACAGAATCTTGTTATCGGGTGCAGGAGTTTCGATTGTTGACGCTACATTGCTCGTAAGGTCGAGGTTTCAGTTTGATGAAATACAAGAACAACAGTGCGCTCGGAATTTAATAAAGTTCATACATGATGGAAGGGAAAACTTCACAGTATAGCAGTCTCTTTGTTTTACTATTTTAACGCTTGGGTTGGGCGTGGCCGAGTGGAAAACACTATACCCGGGATAAATTTTATGGTGCCTGCATGTATTCCGATAGACCTGTCCAAAATCATGGTGAAACTTCCAGATAGAATCTAGATACAATTGGCACGACGACGCCGTATGGTATTTTGTGACGCTGGGAGAATTTACAACCAGGTCAGCCGACGCTCCCTTGCGCCATCGCGATCGGCGTTACAAGTTGTGGTTAACCCTACGAAGATTACGTGCGTCACCAGAACGGGCAAGGGCAGAGGATCCTGGTCTGTTGCCTAGCTGGTTAAGACCAAGATGCCCTAAGCAAAAGGATCTCGTGGAGGACGGTTGGGAAACCCCGTGTAGCAACTGTGCGAGTCAGAATATTGAGCAATATCTAGTAAAACAGATTGAGGAAACGTTGCCTGTGTTGAACATGACGCAAAGTAGTTTATACTACCATTCAAAGCGGACTTGAGTAGGTCAATGGGTGCTGATTCAGAAGCGAGTCATTTCATTAGCGACATCGAGAAAAAGATGGCAGTGCTACCCGAACTGTTACCCAGATCACGAATAATCTTTTTGCAGGTTGGAGATGGGGAGGTTAACTTATCTGAGGAGATTGAGTAGTGAAACAGAAAGGTGTCATTTGCTGATCGGGATGGGAAATGCGCTCCATGGGGCTCTTTTTGATACCGACGTAAGAGATATCATGCCTTTCACTCAACGATGTCACCAGGTAGTCGTAAAAAAACTTTCCGAATTGATTAAAGAGCTGCTCGTTACCAAGATAGTCATCCTCCACCTCGCCTGGGGCATCGGCAATAGTTAATATCATCAAGAACATTTTTTGGATATTGGCTGTGCAACAACTACAGGTGGTGTACCAAATGACCGAGCTGATGGCTACATTATGTTTCATCCATGCTTTGTTGGAAGGCATGGGCACGTGTTGTGGTTCTGCGTGTTTGAAATGGCAAATGGTTCTCCGATCAATCATCCGGCGGGAAACCGGGCCGGTCGGCGTGAAGCTTAGCAGTCGCGGGCAGCTCTATATTTATCTTAGAGGCTTCTTCATCCATCCAGGCCACCCCCGTTCCCGCTCATCTTGCTCTCTCACCTTGTGGTAATCCACTTCACGCAACTCCTACAAACTGCAGCGTAGGCGGCGACTATCTCTATGGTTAGTTCAGGCTTCCCAGAAATGGGTGTGTGGATTTTAGTGAGCGACGGAAGAACATATTGACGAGTAAATCTTCAGCGTAAACCCCAACGAGTGTGATATTCCCATCAGTCTTTTCTACAAAGGAGGTCCACTAAACAGTACCGTGTCCAAATTAGGCTTATTTAGAACTCGATTTTACTCGATTTTGATTGGCTGTTTCAACCAACAAACAAACAGCCCTAGACCCTAGACCCTAAACCCTAAACCCTGCAGGCTGAAACAGCCAATCACTCCTAAACCCTAAACCCTGCAGGCTGAAAACAGCCAATCAAAATCGAGTAAAATCGAGTTCTAAAAAGGCCTAATTTGGACACGGCACTGTTTAGTTTTTCCCTTTACAAAGCTGCATGTGTTTGTTAAACACTGAATGAATCCACATTTTAATAAAGTATCACGTAATAGTTCATACCACAGCCTCCCTGCTTGTTTTAGGCCGTAAAGATTCTTTTTCAATTTTAAAACCACATCTGCTTCGCTTTTAGCTCCCAATTCTACTAATTTCTCCTTCGAAATCCATTTTGGTAGTTGTATCTCGTATCCTTCTTCCATTTCAGCCTTAGGATACGCGCTTGGCACATCCCCATGGCGTGCAGGTACTTTACAGATTATTGCCATAATCAAAATGACCTTCATATTATTTAATTCCATTAAAGTCGAGAACGTAGTAAAGAAATCCTCTCCCAATATCTGCTTATCACCGCAAGCCACTGGCCTTGCCTTGTAGCTTTCACGCTTCCATCGGCTTTCACTTGGTTTTATGCACCCATTTTGTCGGTAAGGGCTTTTTATTATTATTTCTTCGTAAAATTTTTCATGTTCCAAGTTCTTCCAAAGAACGTAACTCTTTCTGCTCTGCCTCGTGCCATTCCCTTGATTTATTACCCTGATGCGCTTCGTACTAGCTCTTTGGGTCAGGTACAGCTGCGTACATTCCGTTCTTCGTATTCTGGAGTTCTGTAACCGCAAAAGCGTATAGGAACTTCGCCGTTCCGTTATTTTCACCATTTGTACGTTCATTTTCCGTTACATTCCCTTCCATCTTACTTCCTTCATTTCTAACATCTCCTTCCAGCGAGTATTGCCTGCTTTGATGCTTTTTTTTCCGTCTTCTTGGATTTGTCTTTTTCCATAGCCGCCAATTTTGCAGTTTTCTTCACTTTACGAAATGACTTTTTTGCTGCGCGGTAGGCTTTCCTTCTGCTTCATTTTGGCTTGAACGTTTCGTTCCGGCTGTTTTCTGCTTTCTTTACTTGCATTCCGCTTGATTCTTTGCTCGTCTTCTGCATCAGAAACTTGATTTTCTCCTTCCAACTCTGCTAAACTCATTCTAATCTTCTCGTTTAATTTTTCATCCAAAGTTTCAATATACATTGCATGTCGAGAAATAATAACCACTCTATCCTTCATTAATAAGACCTTGTACCCCTTTAGTTTCATCATTTTTTCCCAATATTAGTGCTTTTTCGCATGCTTTCCAAAAGTTTTCTTCTTTGGATCTCTCCAGACCGTACAGGTGATCCAAATATCACGATATCCCCCAAAATCGTCGGTTTGCCTGTCAGCATGCATATCGGAGAAATTTTTCCAGGATTAGACCTTGTAGGACTTCGATTTAGTGTGTATCTTGCATATTCTGCTGCTTCCGCCCAGTATTTCAGCGGCACTCCGGATGCAAAAATCATGCATCGAACCATATTGAATATGGTTCGATTCATCCTTTCAGCTTTACTGTTTGATGCAGGAGTTCCTTGCTCCGTAACTTGCCTACGTACGCCTGTGCTTTTTCAAAACAGGTCGACGTTCTAAATTCACCGCCCCCATCAGATCGTAAAACGCAAATTCTGCAGTTAAATTCTCGTTCAAACCATACGAGAAATTGTTCAAACATTTTTGCTGCTCGATCTTTCGATCTTGCAGCAAAAACCCTTACGTAATTCGAGAAATGACCAACGAAATCCACCATTTAACGGTTTCCCGCCTATCGCGTGGGGTAGTAGGACCTTTAAGGTCACTAAAAATTACACGGAAAATTCGGTCGATCGGTAAATTTGTGCCACTATCACGAGTGGGTTGCTTTGATCGTTGACCCTTTTCTTCTGCACAGGTCAGGCAATGTGGACGTGAGAAATCCGTTATCTCAATGCCTGACCGTGGGTCTTTTGCTAACTTTTCAATACATTCATACGAAATATGTCCCATTCTCGCGTAAAAATGGTAAAGAGAGCCCTTTTGCACGCCATTCTCACCAGTTTTCATTATTTCATTCACCATTTCTTCATAAGAACCGTCTGAACTACATTTTTTCATCGGTTTCGTAGGTGAGCCGCAAATACGGAATCAAACTCTTCAACTGCAAATAAAACTTCATTTTCCAATGTTACAGTCATTTTGCTTCCTCTATCCTCAAGTCGACAGCCATCCTTTCTTAATTTTCCAAGTGATATCAGGTTCCTCGCTAATCTCGGTGCAAAAAACTTCAGATAGCGTAATAGTCGTGTTTCCGGTGGGGTCCAGAACGCTAACGAGCCTTACTTTGCCCATTTTCGTAACCTTTAATTGACCGACGTCAGGTAGAGTCAGAGAATCCTTTCGGTTACAAAATTCCACGTCAAATAGTGCATTTTCGTCAAACACTAAGTGACAGCTGGCTCCACTATCGAGGATTCATGAATTCTCATCAATGTTGCGGGTTTTTCCGCATTTTTCGTTCCCAAATCAATTTTTTTCATAGTCTACAACGCATAATCCTTTCGAACTGCATTTTTATAAATTTCTTGGTTGTTTTTCTTGTGTTTTTGCTTCCGGTTAGGACAGTTTCGACCAATATGTCCTTAGTTTCCACAAGAATAGCAGTAAAACATTCCTTTTGCTTCATTTACTGCATTTGAAGTAAAACTTTGGTTTCTTCTTCCAATATTCTTGTCATCATCTATTTTTTGCGCCCAAGCGATTATTTCCTGCGCATGTTGCAGGTAATCCTACCTATGGGGGTTATACCTCACCATTAATGCTAGTTTCAATTTCGGCGCAGCATATTTCACAATGTTTTAGATAATTAAATTCTCACTTGAATCTCTTTCTTTCGCAAGCGCCACCAAGTAAAGGTAATGCTCGGTCCACGAGAGTCTTGGATCTTTTTCAGCAACAAATAGCATTGCTGCCTGCTAATGTGAGATATGAATCTTTAATTCATTATACATTTGATCCATAACGAAAAATAGATGTGGCGTAATTTGTCACCAACTTTCAATATTTGCGAGGAAGTAGTTAGCTGCCATTCCATCTAAATGTTCTCCAAGTTTGTTCACTTGCAAATCCTGATCCTAAACCAGGATATATTTCGGCACCCGTAAATTTTTGCACATTCAACTTTGGTATCTTCAAACTTCTTCCTTGTGTGTAGAGATTTCCAATTGGAACCGCACCAGGGTACACTGACCTGCCCATATCGTGCATTGGATGCGGGTTTTGTGTTGGATCAGAAGCCAGTTGAGGTGAAGGTGCACGATATTTCACTCTTTGATCAGGTACCGCATCTCCACCCAATTCGTTTAGCGTCACTTGATTTCCGAATTCTCCATAATTCTAAATTTCATCCCTTAAAACGCTGTTTCCAGAGCCATCCGAAAGTTTTCTTGCCGAATCCGGCGTACTTGGTGAAGAAATTTTGCTATTGTTTTTTCATAGCCTCGAGCTGGGCTTTTGAATTTTTAACCTCTTCTTTCAGCGTTTTCCCTTCATCTTGCGAGGCTCTCATGTCCTCATCCATGGTTAATCGTATTTAGTGTGAAAATTCGCGTGATAAACTCCAAAACTCCACGAAACGTGATAATCAAAACAAATCTTTCGTATCCAACCGAAAAGTCACGTGAAACTGTTACCCTGACTAAGGGGACTTTTTTTTATTGTATGACTTGAGATAGCACTTGTTCGAACGTAGCTCCCTTGGTCTCATAACCTGAAGGAAGACGCAAGTTGTAGTTTATCTTGTCTTAGTAGTGTGTGTGTGCTTAGCTAACGGACCGATTAGAGTCCTACCTGTGTCTCGTCTCCTGGGGCGCTATTACCAGGAGACTGTCCCGTCACTAGATGTACGTGACACTTGTATAGTAAAAGTAAAACTATATATTATTTAAAGTTAAAATCAGTAACTAACAATAACTCTAAATAAAACGTAAACGTGGTCCACAGTAAACTTGTATACTTACGTATAGTCACATTTTAACCAAAACGTACACTTGAGTTCAACACATATTGCTCAACGCCTTAAAATCCTTAGGACTGGCCTCAAGACCGTATATTCACACCTTGTGGCGACCTAGTATTTCCCCCCAAAACTTGTTGCCACGCTTTTAGAAAGATCCCATCGTTTGCAAGTGGTCAGCAGCTGCTCGATCCTGTTGCACAGTATACTCAAGTTACCAATATGTTGTCGATGTATGACCTCCGCCCTAGTATAGATTCTTTTCTACCAATCAGGTTCAAGGGTTCCCGGTCTGCTTTAATATTGAAGTGAAAACTCAAGGCGTTGTCGACTAATCTTAGAAAATTAGGGTAAATCCTTAAGACCGAGCAGGATACTGTTATATTTGTTGAGAATCGGACATATTCGCACGCTGTACTCCAAATCACGCGCTCCAGCACTGCTGGCGTGTACTTTTGTGAGTAATTACAAGCGTAAGAAGATGCGATAGAGGCGATAACGTAAAACAAAAGATTTAATCACAACCACAACAAGTCCAATCGTAACTGCAATAATATCTCCACGTAATCCGTAACAGAGCACGTTACGATTCCACTATTCCACGTGTCAAAACAAGCGAAAGTTTCCAAACGTAAGAAGTTGTACTCCCTTCCTGCTGAACACAGTACTGAGAACAAGTCAAAATCCAACGTGATTTATTAGTGTTAAGTTAATTACTAAACTAATAATATGCATATATACAGTTTGCTTGGTTTTTTGCTAAAAGACACAAACTAAATGAAAGTCCTCGGCGACGCTGAGTGCCACGCGAATTGCGCGCACTTTCAACACTCCGTCTTGTCTTTTCCACTGCAAAAGCCTAGCCCATCTTGATCGCCTTCAGTCCTAGTCCCTCTTGCATCGCTTGCAACTTCATAGGACCCAATCCCTTCGTCAGACCATCCGCCAACATGCCTTGGTCGGTTCGTAGCTTGGCGTTATCAACCCGTCACTCGCCTTGGATATCAAGAACTTCACTTTAACGTCCATGTGTTTAGTACTATCCGTTTTTCCATTTCCATTCATGACTGTAATTGCAGCTTGATTGTCGCAACGCAAATCCATCGGCAATTTTACTTCGAAACCAACTTCTTTTGCCATTTCCATTACTCCGATCATCTCGCACTGCACCGTCAACGCAGCGTACAGCTCTGCTTCCATTGTGGACAATGAAACGCACGTCTGCCTTTTGCAGAACCAGTGCACCAAACATCCTTCCAGCGTTATTACTCCACCACTCGTGGATTTCCTGTCGTCCTTGGACCCCCCGAAACCGCGTCCGAGTATCCGGTGACTTTAACTCCATACTTTTCATCGCTCTTCTGATCTTGGCATATCTCCATATTCAATTTTAAACCTTTCGAACCCTTCAGAAAACGTAGAATCCGCTTCGCCGTCGCTCAATCCAATTTCGTTGGCGCATGCGCCCTGAGCGTGGCCTTGTGCACCGCATATGCGATGTCCGGCCTGCAGCAACGCAACACCCACAGCAAACTGCCAATCAACGATTGGAAGTTTTTATCGACGGTTCATTTCCGCGCACGTCAACCTTCAACAATTCATGCTCCTTGAGTGCTTCGTCCTCGTACTCATCCGCTAGCGGTGTTTTCATCACATTCGCATTTTCTAAACCGTAAGTCTTGAGCAAATCCACGATCATGACTTCTTGATCTAGCAGATATCCTTTTTCGTCATTGTACGAAACTCTCATGCCCAAAAACTTCGCGGCATGTCCGAGATTTTTAATTTCCAATTGTTTCAATCCATCAAAAAGTCATCAATCTGTTGCTGTGACGTTGCGGTCACCAGTACGTATACACCCACTACCACTGTGTCGTCATCGACCCTTTTGTAGTATAAGCAACTGTCAGTAAAACTTTGCGAGAAACCACACTCAGCCAACTTCGCGTGAAACAGGCGATTCCACTGTCTTCCGGCTTGTTTCAGCCAGTAAAGCCACTTTCTTAACTTCAAAACCAATTGCTTTGATCTTCCGACATTCAATTCCTTCAATTTATCTGCACCAATTTCCATACCACTCGGCACGTAAAGGTAAATATCGTGTTCATCCTCCAACGCTTTGACATAAGCGTTGGGGATGTCCCCGTGCATAGCTTTCACTCTACACTTTCTCGACAGCGCGAAAATAAACCTCACCGTCGTCATATACATCTCTGCGGCGAAAGTAAATTCGTAATCCACGCCGTACCGTTGTTCGTTGCCGCAAGCGACGAGCCTTGCCTTGTAGCGCTCCAGCGCACCATTGGCATCAGTTTTAGTCTTATAGACCCAATTCGTATGAAGGGGCCTAACATTGTCCGGCTTTTTCAACACAATCCACACTTCATTCGCTTCTAAGGCATGGATCTCTTCATCCATAGCCTTCATCCACTTGTCGGCATCAGCTCTACCGACCGCATCGCGAAAATGTTTCGGATCGACGTCTGATATCAGACTCACTTCACCATTTTCTTCCAATTCATCGTTGTCCTCGCTTTTCTTTTCCTTCTGCGCCTTCAACCTTGCGTGTTGGCGCGTCAGGTGCCGCTCAGGGTCCAGCGCGACTTTCTTCCTTTCTTCGGATTTTTCACATGCACTTGTACTTGCCCGTCGTTATCATCCGGCGCTTGCACTGCACCCGATGCATGTCCGTTGCCTCCCGATTCTTGAACTGCTCCTTCTGACACCCGAGCTGCTCCTTCTGAGCCTCGGCTTGTTCCTTGATCCTGCAAACCTTCAGTCTCTTCCAACAGATTTTTAAGTTGCTGGTTTTGCGCGTAAGTTAATGTCTCCACGTTCTTCACGTGTTGAGTAACTGTCACCTTCTGCTCCTTTTTCAGGAAAACCTTGTACCCTTTTGTCTCCTCGCTGCATCCTATTACCACCGCAACCTGCGCACGCGGTGCCAGCGCGTTCGACCCCGGGTTGCGATATACTGTGCATGGTGAGCCGAACGTAACTATTTCACCCAAATTGGGTTTAACTCCAGTCAATAATTCCAGCGGAGACATCTTCCGCGGATTCGCGCTTGTGGGGGTGCGGTTCAGCACATAAGCTGCGTATTCCGCCGCATCCCCCCAGAACGACAATGGCAAGCCACTTCCAAACAGCATGCACCGGGCCATGTTCATGACCGTTCGGTGTATGCGCTCTGCCTTCCCGTTGCTGGCTTGATTTCCAGCCTCTGCCACTTGACGTGCAATTCCAGTACTTTTGCAAAAGTAGTCCACATTCTTGAATTCCGCGCCCCCATCAGTCCTTAGCACGTGAATCCTGCAATTGAATTTTCTTTCAAAAAACGCCAGGAAGTGCTCAAACTTTTTGGCGGCGACGTCCTTGGTTTTTTCCAGGAATATCCGAACGTAATTACTCTTGTAATCGATGTAATTCACAAGGTATCGGTTCCCAACCGATCCCTTGGCGTGATCGGACCCTTAAGGTCCGAACAGATTACGCCGCCGATCTGATCGATCGGCGCATTCCTGCCGCTATCTCTCTTGGACTGCACGTTCTTAGTATGCTTACCCTGCGCACACGTGACACATTGGCGCCGGGTGTAATCCGTGATCCGGATCCCATAGCGGGGATCCTTCGACAGCGAGACTATGGTCTCGAAATTTAAATGTCCCATCCGAGCGTGGAAGTGCATCAGACTTCCACTCTGGACATCTTGCGTGGCCTGATAGTCAGCATCACTCGCTGACGCCACAGACATAATCAATTCTTTCCTGGACTTCCTTGGTCTGTCCACCTTTCCTTGAACCGTCAATACGTTGTTTTCAACGTCAAATCCGACGACACCAACACCGGAATCACGCTTCACTAGCGTCCTTTTTCCGTTTTTATACGACAGGACCAGTCCACCGAGCTCGAAAAGGCCATACGAGAAGATATTCTTTGAAATTCCTTCCGCGTAATACACGTTTATCACTTTAATTCGCGTACTAGTGTTTCCGCAAACAAAGTTAATAAATAGCGTGCCTTTTCGGGTGACTTTCACCCGCTTTCCATCCACTTGGAAACACTCGCGGACGGCACTTTTCACGTCAACCTGACACGTTAGGTCTGACGTTAGATGCATGCTTGCACCACTGTATAGTACCCACGTGTCTGGTACCACATCACCAGCCGAATCGTCAATCATTAATGCAAAATCTTCTTTCGAATTTTTGTTCTTGCGGCAATATCGTTTGATATGCCCTTCCTCGCCACACGAGTAGCACACTCGTTTCTTGACGTACTTTTTTTGGCTTTTCAGCCACCATATTCACTGCACCGACCTGCGCGTGCTTCGTCGGTCGTTCACTGTACTCGACCACTTGTGCAAACTGGCACAACTCCTCTCCATGTGTCAGATAATCTTCGCTATCACTGTTATACTTGGAGACGAGGATCTGCCTCATCTACGCCGCCGCGTGAAATAATATGTTGTTTAGGACCAAATTATCGCTATTTGGTCCCATCGCTTCTGCGAACGCGGTCAGATACAAGAAATGCTCTGGCCACGTTCTGCCAGGCATCTTCCGGCCCATGAATAATTTCATGCCTTGTGCAGACGTTATCTGCACGTTATACACGGCCAATAATTGATCCATGATGTACCACAATTCCGGCTTCTTACGCCACCACGCGTAGACCTGGCGGTTATAATACGCCTCCGCTGAGCCCGCCAAATAATGGCCCAGCAGGTCGACTTTCACATCCTCGGTCCATCGGAATCCACAAGAGGCTTCGGCAAGGCTAATCAGGCGGAAAACCTTTCGCCCCCAAGCCTGAAAGCCGGATCCCAGACCCTTGTACAATTCCTTTCCATCGAAAGGCTTTATCTGCAGTTTTCTCTGCTTAGGGGAGGGCGTTCGCACCACCCCGTACCCCTGGAACGGCGCCTGATCGTGCCAACCATTCACTTGTGGTCGATTCACATTATAAACACCTGCCTGCGGTATTCCTGCGCCCGCGCCTTAACCGGCGTAAGCACGTCCCTTCCGGCGCGACTTATCCACAGGAAACTCATTCTTCCTTGTCGCCCGGTAGTGAACTCTTTCTTCTCTTCGTCGCTATCATCGAGGGAGGCAATGATCATCCTTCTGTACCCCCTCGACTTAGGCGGCGACGACACTTGATGCTGACGAGCGCTGTTCGCTTCCTCAAGCTTCTCCAAGCGCGCCATAAGCGTTCCAAGCATCTTCATGACGTCTGAAACCTTGAATTCTTCTGATGATTCGTCACGGCCCCCTTTTGGGCTGATAACCTGTTGAGAAACGGACATATTCGCACGCTGTACTCCAAATCACGCGTTTCAGCACTGCCGGCGTTTACTTGCGTGAGTAATTCAAAGCGTAAGAAGATGCGATCGAGGCGATAACGTAAAACAAAAGATTTAATCACAACCACAACAAGTCCAATCGTAACTGCAATAATATCTCCACGTAATCCGTAACAGAGCACGTAACGATTCCACTATTCCACGTGTCAAAACAAGCGAAAGTTTCCAAACGTAAGAAGTTGTACTCCCTTCCTGCTGAACACGGTACTGAGAACATGTAATGGGGTGCCATTACATAATTGATACTCAATTTAGAATATCACAGTTAAATTTCAGACGCGTTGTCTGAAATTCAAATAATAGATTATAAGTTATTATAATCTACGAAGGAAAAGTCGATTCGGTATAAATACCGAATCATGCAGGTTAACTAATAGTACAGTTAGTTTAATACTTGATATTATTCTATTAGCTAGGTAATTACTGTACTGTTAGCCGCTAACCACCCATTTAATAAACACTCTTAATTTTGTGTTCTCAAGCTTAAGCGAATATTATATTTGCTTTTAGTATAGGATTACTTGTCATCAACTAATCCTACCCCTCCCGTATTGCGCGCTTCCTCGCACAACACAGTCTAAGCCTGTAACAGGATCAGTCCTGTTACACCTGGTAGCACTTTGTGGTCCGTCTTAACGACCACAGTTCCGTTCCGCTAGTCAACTAGCGGAGCGAAGATTAAGAGCCGCTCGGCATCAAGTCGTGAGACATGACGCCTGCCGAGCGAGAGAGAACGCTGGAAGTGGTGACGAAACACTTCCCCCACTTCTCGTCGCGTAGTAAAGACGCGACGGTAGAAATGGTTCGGTCCATGGGGACCGACATCCTTACCTTCCTCCAGGGTAAGACCCCGGAGGAAGCGATAGAGGTGGTGAATCGCTTTAGGCGAAACCACCTAGAAAAGCCATCACGTCCCGCGCAAGAGGCAGCGCGTACCGCACCTGCACTTGCAACGCATAGCGTTGAAGTGGTAAAGGCGCGAGTACCGCCCTTTACCGGTGAAGGTGGCGAGCCCCTTTGTAGATGGTTCTCAGAGGTGTAAGATGCCATATCTGCGCAAAATATTGTTGACGGACGTCAACAGTCGTACTTCGCCACAACATGTCTGGGCGGCAGATCCAGGGCATGGGCGATGAGTCGCAGAGCCACTGATAACTCCTGACTTATCAGGAATTAAAAGATGAGCTAAAGCTCAACTTTGAAGCTCCAGAAATGGAGCTAAGTAGTCGGCAGGAGTTCATGGAACTCATGCAAGGTAAGCTTGACCTTCAAGCTTACGCTCAGAAGACGCAATATTTGCTGTCAAATATTGTGTATGAGCCGGTGCCCCCTGCTATGCAGGTCACTGGCTTCATGAAGGGACTCAATGATGGTCCCGTCAAGCAGATTCTTTACCGGCACCCGCCAAAGACTCTAAGGGATGCCATTGATATGAGCATCCGTGAAGATGCTGTTCAGCATGCTATTAGCGTCATCGCATGCTGGGTACAGCCGAAGGGCTCAACAGCCCTTCGCTTTTGACATGCCGCAACAGCATGTCAACAATCAGCAGTCGGGCAGACGAAGTTCACACTTCGTCTCAAGAAACATCCACCCGCGCCAGAGCATGGGCGGTGTAGGTCCAGAGCCAATGGACCTATCGGTTGTGGTTGCTTCGAACTCGAAGCAACCGAAATTTAAGAAGAACATTCGATGCAATCGATGCGCGAAAGTGGGGTATTTTGCCCATGAGTGTATGTAACCGCGTCCGGTGCAACGCAGGCAGCGGACGAAACCGTCCGCTGCACGGCGACACCAACAGGGACATCACCCTGTTGGTGCAAAAAAACCTAAATCACCAGTAGGCGCGGGGCGCCCTACTGGGAATGTTATCCCACATGCCGACATAGGGCATGTGAGGGTAATAGCCCCAGACGGGACTATGTCCTGTCAAAAGGTGCAGGGTGATGATAAGCCTCTTATCACCCTGGAGGTTAAGCCGCACGGGAGCGATGTCCCCATGCGAGCTTTGTTTGACACGGAGCGTCAAACAATTTCGTTAGAACTCAGAGGCTAACGCTGTTGATCTTCGTGGAGGTAGAAACCCCACGAAGTATTTTGTCAGTCCGGTTAGCAACAGGTGCAACCGTGACTATTCCAAAGCGTGTGATTAAAACACGCTTCGAGTTGAATGAACTGTCATTCGAGGATGAATTCATCGCCCTCATTTAGATGACAAGTTCGATGTGATACTTGGAATCCCATGGATGTCCAAGTTTAAACCTTCTATCGACTGGGTTAACCTATCGATCGACTGCGGCGGACCAACAGGATCTGATCATCCTGTGTGTAATCCGGCTGTATCAGAAGATACAACCGCAGCATCGGATAGTCTGGTGGATAGCGATGGCACCACTAGGTCTGTTCCGACACGATCAGCGGAAGGTACCTCCGCTGGTGAGAGTCCAGAGGGACTACCACACGAAACGGAAGAGGCGTTGCGTGTTGGAGATATATCCACGGGTGATAAAGACCACCGTGGGAATGAAGTGATATCTACGGTGGGAAACACCCGCTGTGCGACCGAAGGTTCCAACACGACGAAAGAATTCCGTGTTGATGAGAGTGAAATCACGATCGAGTGCAATCGTGAGCACAACTCCGTGGTGGCCAGTGCCCACCACGTTGCGTTAGCCATGCACACGGGTGATAAAGACCACCGTGTCGCAGAACAGGCGGCCGATCAGACGAGCACACGGCCATGGTAGGCAGTGGCCACCATGATGATGAGTATTCGCACACAGTGAATCGTAATCACCGTGTAGCAGTCAATCAGACGAGTGCGTCTGATTGCATGGACAGTTCCGTCGAGACAATCAACGTCTTGACGCAAATGGAGACCGGATTATCTACCCAGTCTCTGTTGATGGAACACCCTCCGAAAGAAGGTTCGGAGGTGACGGCTCTTCCAGCGCTAAGCTGGAAGAAGCTTATGAAGAACTTGCACGATGATCAGATCGAACAGATATGTATCATCGTTGCAACAGATGATGTAGTGTATATTCGTGAACGAATATACACATTACAAGTGGAAAACATTGGGAACGAGCTTCCCAATGATCAAACCAAAGTTCAGCGCTTTAAAGCGCAGAGCTGAGAGTCGCTTAAAGCGAACTCCCCGTTTTATGAGGTACTTTGGGAATACGCTGACGTATTCCCAGAAAAAGTACCTAGCGAGCTCCCTAAGGATAAGGGAACTCGTCATGAAATTGACCTCGTGCTAGGCACGAAGTATTGTGTCACGCGGCAATGGCCGTTGCCGCGTGATCAAGTAAAAGTGATCGACGAGTTTTTCGAAGCTCGTCGTAAATCAGGCCAAGTGCGGGAGTCTACCTCACCGCACTCTACCCCCACCTTTTGTGTGAAAAAGTCCACAGGTGGGTGGAGAATCGTTCACGCTTACAACAAGCTGAACGCAGCGACGGTACCGGGGGAGACGCCGATACCGCGAAAAAATGTCATCATTGATGACATGTGGGGGAGCACCATCTTTAGTGCTCTCGATCTAAGAGATGGATTTTATCAAATACTAATGCGTGAGAAGGATATCCCTCTCACGGCGGTAAGCACCCCAAGCGGCATGCTTTGGGAGTGGCTTGTTATGCCGCAGGGGCTTCGAAATGCCCCTGCTACGTTTAACAGA
>CM047585.1:6735762-6765874 GCA_026184515.1 Peronosclerospora sorghi | reverse complement strand
CCGACAGAGTGTTGGAAGTCCATTTCAATGGACTTCGTATTCGGTTTTCCACCCGACAATAGTCGGAATACCGGAATAGTGGTCTTTGTAGACCGTTTCAGTAAGATGGTACATCTTACTGCAGTATCAGCGAGCGTAACTGCCGCTCAAACAGCGCGGATATTCGTTGATACGGTATTCCGTTTGCACGGAATACCGGAAGACATTGTCTCGGATCGAGATCCGAGATTTACAGAACGTTTCTGGCAAGAAACGTTCTCATTGTTGGGAACCCAGTTGAAGATGTCAACTGCGGACCATCCGGAAACGGATGGGCAGACTGAACGGGTTAACCGCGTTCTCGGAGATATGTTGCGATCATACGCACATGCCTTTGAACAGTGGAGTGACTATCTGCCACTAACTGAATTCGCGATTAACAATTCGGTGCATGCTTCAACCAAGCATACACCGTTCTACGTGAATGCTTTAAGGCATCCACGAACCCCAGCTTTACTTGGCGGTACGCCAAATCTAAGTGGGGGAGGGACCCGCTCAAATTTTGAGCGAGTCAATGCGCAACTTGCAACTGCAACTTGTGAAAAAACGATGGCCCTTCTACTGAAAGTACAGTAGAAGCGGAAGCAGCTTCAAATGAAACTGAAGCTGCATATGATGAATATGTGTCTGCAGCAGCGACTGCAGAAAATGAGGGCAACGCACCTACTGCTGATAAAGCAGTAGATGAATTCGTATTACAGCGCCAAGCTGTAATACGCTATATTTTTATAAAAGATGCACTTGCTTCTGCTTTGGATAAGCAGAAGCAAAATGCAGATAAGCAATGAAGGAAGAACAAAAACTTCTTTCGGAAAGGCGAATTGGTATTATTAACTACTACCAATTTGCCTATACATGCAATAAGCAACTTCCCTACACGGAAGTTGCTTCCTAAGTACATTGGACCTTTCAAGGTCCAAGAGATTCGGGGGAATGCCTATACCTTAGACATTCCCACAGCAATGCGGCTTCACCCAACATTCTATGTTGGGCGGCTTAAGCCGTATCATTCGTCTTCGTCTTACGACGAGACACAGAACCACGGAAGAAACCGTTCTTCCCAAGTCTCCCAAGAGAGACTTGTAATCGGCTTCCAGCCGTTGATGAGCAGAGCGGAGAGTCATTACCTCCGCCTTCGACTGCTCAAGATCAACCTTGTGCCGATCGAACTCTTCCTTACATCGGGAAAGCTCGATGTACAGAAGATCATTCTTCTGCTGGAGGGCAGTGTGCTCCCCGAGGATGTCGCGGACATCCTCGCGAAGAGACCGATATGTCTTCACACAGTGAGACATATCGCTGCTCAAGGAGGAATAACCCTACTCGAGCTTGTGGAACAAAGAACCATGCTCTGCAACAACAACGTCGAGGGAATTCTCAACCTCCGCCGCCCCTGATCGATAATCAGGGGAATAAGCGATAAATTCTCGAGCGCTTGATCTCGAAGCGCTCGGTGCCTTTGAAGAAGGGGCAGAGTACCGAGTACTTAGTACGCTGACTGGGTTACCCCCAAGAGTTCGACTCTTGGGAGCCGATTGAGGTTCTGAGGGCCGACGCCCCAGACCTTTTAACTGAGTTTGAGAAGGAGTCTCAAACTCATAATGCGAAGTATCATCAACACTAGGTGTTGATGCATTTAGGGCATCGATTAAGCCCTGAATTTCGGCGGGTACGGAAAAACCACCGTACCCCCACAACTCCCCTTCTGACAGACGAGGAGCGCCCTGCGGACACCGCGGGCAAACGAGGTGAGAAGGGACACCACAGTTCAACCCTTCTTTGATGCAAGAAAAATGGATGTATTCCATTTTGCCTGTTCGCGAGTGCTTTAAAAAGCGCTCGCGCATTACGTGAACTTTGTTCACGTAGTCATCGGGGTTTTTGTTGTAGTTGTCTACAAAAGCGTTCCAACTTTGAGTCAGGGCGTCCTTGTCGTCCCTGTTCTTTCTTGACCCTTTCCGGCTCGAATAATGTCGAACCTGGAAAAAGAGGTCAATAAAGTACAGACGCCTATCGTCTGTACTTCGATCGAATCGACGTGACTTGATATCTTCGCAGTCATCCAGCACGTTGATATCGAGCAGCGCATATTGGCAGTCCCGCTTACGGTGACCGCCACTGTTGGGGGCAATAGCTATCCAGGGGTCCAAAACCCCACTTTGTACGGAACATGTGGTTCCGTACGATGATACGCTTCAGAAGCGGCAAGCGCCGCTTCTGTTCGAGCTCTTTTAGCAGGCGGAACACCGCCTGCTTCAACACCACGCGCCGGAGTTAAACAACCCCGACGTGGAGACGTACTTGGTCCAGGTGGGTTTCTGCGTTCCCACAACCATCTGTGATGATCATTGTCGCTGTCATAGCTGAAAGCGACACAAGAGTTATCATCGCTGTTAGGCGATGAGCACCTAGCGAGTTTCTACTCGCTAGATATTTTCGCGAGGATAGCTGTGCTCCGATGACTTTGTTCGGAGTCAGAACTGTCTCCGAACATGGAAGAACCCTTCCTGGCAACACACCATTCGGGGGTTGTCATCGTGCGAGATGTTGCGTTAGCAACATCTCCCTGTTTCTTGCCATATGCCGCCTTAGCAGCATCTGTGGTCGAAGACGGTACGTCTTCTGACCTTTGCGTAGTTGACGCTGCTAATGCAGCGTCACTGTTGTCACTCAACACCTCAGCACCTAGTGCTGAGGCGGAGGAAGAAGCTCTTTCTATGTTTTCAGCAGCGCTCTTTAGAGCGCCGCCGCGTGCTTTGACCATCGAGTCGATGGTCAATCAGTTGGTGAATAAGAAATTCCGACCAACAAGTGCCACCTATGATTGACCAAAAAAGAATTATTATTGGCCAACCACCTTAAGTGGGGGGGGGTGATGTAATGGGGTGCCATTAGATAATTGATATTCAAGTTAGAATATCACAGTTGAATTTCAGACGCGTTGTCTGAAATTCAAATAATAGATTATAAGTTATTATAATCTACGAAGGAAAAGTCGATTCGGTATAAATACCGAATCATGCAGGTTAACTAATAGTACAGTTAGTTTAATACTTGATATTATTACATTAGCTAGGTAATTACTATACTGTTAGCCGCTAACCACCCATTTAATAAACACTCTTAATTTTGCGTTCTCTCTCTAAAGCGAATATTCTATTTGCTTTTAATATAGGATTAGTTGTCGTCAACTAATCCTACCCCTCCCGTATTGCGCGCTTCCTCGCACAACACAGTGTAAGCCTGTAACAGGATCAGTCCTGTTACAGAACAAGTCAAAATTCAAAGTGATTTATTAGCGTTAAGTTAAGTACTTAAACGAATAATATGCATATGTGCAGTTTGCTCGGTTTTTGATAATAGAAA
Organism: Peronosclerospora sorghi; assembly: GCA_026184515.1. Lineage (NCBI taxonomy): Eukaryota > Oomycota > Peronosporomycetes > Peronosporales > Peronosporaceae > Peronosclerospora > Peronosclerospora sorghi. The sequence continues at coordinate 6,762,469 of CM047585.1, read as the reverse complement.
AAAAACTAAATGAAAGTCCTCGGCGACGCTGAGTGCCGCGCAAATTTCGCGCACTTTCAACCATATTAAAATGAACCAATCGCGGTGACCAACGCCAAAATTTCCCGCGTATCTTCAGTCATAAAGACCACCTGAGCGGGCAATGGAGGCGTTCGGCATGCTGAACGCAAATACCAATTCTGAAGCAATTTAACTCTGCAAAAATCCCAGCAGTGATCATGTATGCGATCCAGTGAGCCATAGAGGCTGCTAGCGCAAGCGCATGACGTTGGACTTCACCAGACGGAAACGGAAGGCCAATGATGTGAATTATGGGATGGTAGATAAGGAGGTACTAGCTTTGCTACGTGTGCTACACTCTACTCGTATTAGGGTCCACCAAAGTGCTACTATCCAGGCTACCAACTTTAGCTTGCTGCTCACGTCTAGTGGAATCGACGGACGACTATGAATATGGCCTTCGCTACTTTCCCAATGGACACTGGAGATTATCAAGTGGACGATGGGCGAGGACGAAATCATGAGGTCTCTGCAGGAGCATAACACATCGAGTAGAAGTAAAAGAGGACCCTGATCGCGATACCCCCCAGAAAGCAACCAAGGCACGTCATTACTTTACCGCCACCTACAGTAGACAGGATGAAGAACTACTGGTATGAGTTTTCATGGGTCGACAAGTGCCAAGAATGGTGTCGGTGCTTCCAGTGCAATATTATGAAATGAACAACTACTTGCCCCAAGCTCTCAAGCGTGTGTTCCAGGGTATGCCTCATAATGATATGACCGTGTGACAGAGATATCTCTAGAGCATTCAGCAAAATCCTAGGGCTTTTCACAATGGCATATCATCCTCCGTCCAACGAAAACGCTAACGAATGGTGCAGACGCTGACCCGAGCAATTAAACTGTATGTGGGCAGCAAGGTTGCGACGAGTATACAGAGCGGCTGGTTTTCACGCTGATATCAATCTGTCGACGGGTAAGAGGGGACACTCCGTATTACTTGGTGCTTGGTTGGCACCCGAGGTTCACTTTGGAGTCAGCTACCCAGTCGGCTGCAAGAGGAGTCGAGATTGCGACGCCCATCGTTGAAGCATGAATGTTCAGCGCTGGCTCGTGAGAAGATTAATTATCGTCTGGGTATGGCAATTATGGAGAAAGCTAAAACCGGAACAACAAACAGGAGCATATCAAACCAGGATCAAGGGTGTGGCCATACTTAGATCTAGTCAAAGAAGATTACGCCGGGAAATTCGAGCACATATGGCATGGGTGATGAAGAGGATGAAGTGAGACTGGTCGCCGCTGGTATGATTATAGCGTATTCCCAATACAACATGTCTCCCGGCTCAAGCTTGTGAAACGTTTCCTTGACATTTTGTTACAATTATTCGACAAGGTTCGACTTTAATGAGACTCTGTTGCCCGAAGACATCTGGAAAAGCAGATCGAACAGAGGAAAAAATGGAGATGACTGGACGTTCAGTCAGGTCGACAAACCCGATCCGATAGAGCCTAGCGCGAGTTTTTTTTGAAATGGAAGGGATGCGATGAAAGTACCTGTATTACCTGGATCGAATAATTGGGATTAAACTGTGGAGTTTTGCCAAAGGTTTTGGACCGAAAACAAACCAGTCGAAACCGGTTCAGCGTTATGCAGACATATTAAGAGTCTAGCGGTCCCTCAGGGCGCTATGGCAACCTATCACCGCTCGAAAATTAATGTAACTTAACCACTAAGCCATCCAAGCTGTAATGTTTCATCCATCTGTTTTCAAATGAAGCTTGCCAATCCGCGTGAGTAGGCGAGCAGGTGTATGATGTGATGAAACGATGATGAAGTTTCTTACGATGGATAAGTCTTGAATGGCTGTCGAGCACTTGAGCAGGACATTTTATCAACAGTGTTACTATAGTCTCTGACTATTCGAGCCTGAATAGCCACTCTTGCTCTCCACCTCGCAACAGCGTGAGCCGGTCAGAGAAAGTCTCAAGCTAATCTATAGGTCGTTATCCCGGGACCGCGACGTCCGAATTTGAGCACGCAGCCACTTGGCGCCTTGAGCAGCCGCTTGGGCGTCACGCTGCAGGATGTCGATGACTCCGTCAGTATGCGCCTTGTACTTGACAGGTGACGCAAATTAGTCTGGTCTCGAGCCAGTTTGAGGAGATCTTGCAAAACTCCAGGAATGGTTGGTCGTAAGCAAGGTGCGGGAGATACGTAATATGCTTGTCTGTAGGGCATGAAGGAGAGTCAATCGAGGCTGCCCGGGAGAGAAGAAAAGAAGAACACTTACACTGCAACCTCGTGCGGGTGTAAATGTTGTAATAAATGATACACCAGGGTCTGTGATCAACTGCTCCCAATCTCAAAGTGCACTATCGTGTTGGTGAGCGACATCCTCTCGGGCAATGCCCGGCGTTCCGCAGCCTCTTTTAGCAGGAACTGCATGCGTCGCTCTGCACCTCTTGCTCTTGAAGAAACTCATCGCGACGGGAGAGGCCGACTTTCCAGCTGCAAGAGCACGAGAGTGCTATTCCTTGTGGTAACCGTGGTGTTATTTTCTGAGTGGCATAAATTGGAGCGGGAAATCCATATGAAAATTCAAGAAATGGCTAGGATACGTACTCATGTGCGTTTGGTTATGTCCTTAGACCATACTGAAGAGTTGGATTGTGCCCTAACGCTTAGAGGCGACTGAAGTGAAGAGCTCCAGAAGTACATCGGTCAACCGCCAGGAACAGCAGAAAGAACCACGATTGGCTAATGTCCTGTCGGACGGTATCATTGGTTGAAGAGATCAAACTCAAAAACCTGGCGTGACCACCGAAATAGTTGTTTATAGCGACGGTCAGCGTCCGAAAGTGAGGAATGTATTGATGATGATGAAGGAATAGCACTCTCGTGCTCCTGCAGCTCGAAAGTCGATCTCTACCGTCGCCATGCGTTTTTCCGCGAGCAAGAGGTCCGGAGCGACGAATTGCACTTCCTGCTGAAAAAGGATGCGGAACGCTGGGCATTTCCCGGGAGGATGTCGCTCACCAACACGATAGTGGGCTTGGAGATTCGGTGCAGTTGGTCGCTGACCCTTGCGTATCATTTATTACAACGTTTACACGCGCGCGAGGTTGCAGTGTAGGCGTTTTTTCTTTTCTTCTCTCCAAAAGTGTTATATCTTCAAAACCACAGCTACAAAAGTCTGCTAGCGGATAACGAAAAACATGTCCACTGCAGGTGATAGTATCAAGTTAGATGAGGTAGGAGCCATGTATCTGAGCGCGGACGGGATGCACTTTGACTGTCGTGCATTAATACTCGACTCGCGTCACTCTCGAGGCCTTCGTCACTGCTGTCGTCATCCCTGGAGCTGTTGTACTATTTTAAAATAATTTACCTTTTGTGTCTCAAAGTACCTTTGACTAAAAAGAGAGTTCATCAGATATTAAAGATCAGTGCCGTGTCACGTGACCCCGAAAGCGTCGTAGGGACGGAAAACCAAAAACGTAGAATTATAGGGAGACACACACCCTTTGCTACGGTCGCAGCCCCCTCTCCTTTAATGTGAGTGGTGTGCAGGCTCTCCCTATACATGTATCTAAAATATGGGCACCGTTATTTCCACACCCCAGATTTACGATTTCCACATCTTCCATTGATAATACGTCCCTATTTATAGAGAGCCTCATTCCACACAAGATCCGTTTTAGTTGCGGAGCTTCCGTTAGAGGATGACGAAGAAAGTCTTGTGTATGAATCCGGGCCCGATCGAATTGGAATCCCATGTTATCAAAGCGTTTGCGACAGACGGTATGTCACACGTAGACACGAAAGTGATCGAGGTTTTCCGTCAGTGTCGCGAGATGATGCGCAAGGTCTTTTTGGCCGTGATGTCCAGCCACTTTTGTGGCAGCGGGCTTCGGAATGCTTGGACGAGACATGGTGGGGGCAAATCTCATTAACGAGGGCGATGACGTGCTTATTATTAATACTGATACGATGGGTCAACGTTAGCTATGGTCTACTTATATGAAAGCGACCGAGGATAAATGCGTCCTTGTGTAGGTTTTTTTGGGGAAAAGCTCGGCAAGTGTTTGGAACGCTATCGTGCCAAGACTACTCACTTTCGTGGAGAGGTAAAAGAGATTGACTAGCTCTGGTTTTAAAGTGATCGATGTTGAACATGATTGTTCTATCCGTGTCAATGGGTCCAGATCGCTTCGCAACCATTGAATTCGCAGCTGGAAAAGGAACGGCTAGGTGGTATTAGCTTTAACGTCGTGACAATCACTCATGTAGACACGTCCACTGGTGTCCGCGTTCATGTGAACGGGTTTGAAGCAGTGATTCGTACTCTTCAACCAGATTGTCGTGAAGGAACTTCAAATTCGGTGTTTCCACTCAAATTACAATTCAAGAAGGCAATAAATCTGTCCTTCCTGCTTAAACTTCCCAGGTTCTTAGTACTAAGGTCCGAACCAAATTGTTACCAACCACTTTACGACACACTTAGCAAAGGGTATCAGGCTGCTCAACTCTAGTGGTCCCAGGTTACTGTCATCTATCTCACTTAGACGCTCATTTAACGACCTTCCTGTATTAAACTTGGTTTCACTATAGGAAGGTAAGGTAGGATTGCTGTAAGGTTGCAAACGACTGTTGGGCAAAGGGGGAAATTAGAATTTATTAGTATTACTAAGTCCTATATCTAAGTCAACCACTTTTTATCTACTACTTCTGGGCTACTTCAGGCTGACTCCAATACTCGATAATTACTTCTTAACCGATTGGAACATCTTATGCCCTGTCAATAACTGAACCACATCTGTTTTATCCATAATTGGAATGGCACTTCACCACAACCGCCCCTTGCGTAACTTCAGCGTAAGCGAGAAAAAGGCAAGCACAAAATACTCCTAAACCCCAATTCAGAATTGTACGTGCAGAATCGTCTGTCGTAGTCGTGGCAAAACATGGTATGCCACCTTCCTTGCATATGTGCATCATCTTATTCCAAATACTTTCTTGTTCGAACACATAGCGAGCGGCTACTATGAAAAGGTAATCACGAGATCAGCTGAGAGTTACCAAAGATATTGAAGGATATTCTTCCAGGAATCCTAGCGTATGCAACCGAACCATAAACACAATAGCAATCTCCTCCTCACGACCTTGACTGGAATCGGTGGTAGATACCTCAATGTCCAAACAATCGTCGTACACATAACCCATGTTTCGTAACTCCGCCTGTACTGCTATGACTTGTTTTTGATAAGGCGAAATTATTAACACTGGCTTTCTAATGCAGTATTTGCTCTCCGCCTTTTATTCGTCTGTATAACGTGTATCTTGTCCAACAAGTGTATAATAGCCGCCAGTTCGATAACATTTCCATGCTTGTATCCTGACGTTCAAGTTCCTAGATCCATTCTTGAGAACTAATTCACACAACCCGGTCCCCCGTGATACTTCGCTTCCTAGAAGGGTAGCGATCCGTTGGTCTGGACCAATAGATAACTTCCATTCCAATTAAATCCATCGCATCCAAATAATCCCGTGAGTTAACTGTTTTATCTCTTATAGTGTAGGGATAAAATACTGGCAAAAGTTTCCTGATCTTTGGATGAATTCTGAATTCTGCAGTCATGGAGATCCCAGGAAATGCAGGTGTTAGCTGTCGGACTGCTTGAAAGTGTTCTATGGAATGCAACAGTTCGCATGTTATTTTATGGCGACTAGCACCACTATGGAACCGATTTCTCAACCTTTCATCGATGGGAGATATTCAAAAAGCTGATATGGATGACCCATGGATACGAGAACCTTCACCCATGGCATAATGGCTTGTAAAATAATGCTACTTCTGCTGTTTGGGCACATTCATCATTAATAATCCCATTATACTGTCCTGTGTGAAAATCTGGTCGACCTAATTGTGCCAACGTAGCAGCAATTACGCGTGCTTGGTTCATAATTTCTTTTTTCTTCAATTTTAATAGTGGAGGAATTTCCTTCCAATTTACGTGATCCTCCAATGAACGCCGCTTGCGCTGCAATATTTCCGAGAGAAACCTCCGTCGGTACCTCTCTGCATCTGGCAATAACATAGTGCCTTTCATTTCACCCAAGCGAACTATTTCATTGTCTTTTAACTGATTTGATCCCATCAATCTTTTTAGATCTTCATCAATAGCTGCATTAGTTTACGAAACAATGGCAATCCGATAATGCTAAAATACTGCTAATAGCGATAACACAACAGCCGTAATAGTAGAGGTCTTTCCACATCCGTATGGCCACGGGCTAAGCAATTCCTTTGGTCTCCACAGCTGCCCGTATCACTCTCATTTGGTCCTCGTATAACGTTGAAATTCTTTATACACACGTGTCTGTTCCGCCCTAGCCATCACCGATGCATCCCTCAGTGACTCAACCGTTTCTTTTCTGATCACCAAATTTAATAATGATGGTGGCTTCTATCTAGTTAATCTATCCACCATACTGAATATTCTGACATAATTCATAATATTGACATTGGGTAACCATCGTAACTTGTAGATGTTATGATGTACACATCCCCCACTAGCGGTGGTTAGAATGACGTAATCTAACAGAACATACTATTCGACAATCCAAAAACTTCAGTGTATTGTGCCGTAGGATACATAACACTCCATAATCCGATTTCCGTAAGCTTTCTATGTCTGGGGTTACATGATCAGTCATGATATCTCCGATTACATGAAGATATAGTACACCTCTCATTAGTGGCATGAAATGGTCGGTACCGCGGTCATTGTTGTAGATATTCCATCGTTTGGCTAAACAGTTCCAATTTCATAAGACGAAACATGAAGCTCAATGGCTGATACAACATCTTCTGTCCCCCATTCGTATTGATCTGGGTTGGTAGCTCAAAATGCGTCTAAATGTGTTATCAAACACATCGCAAGAAGGTAGTCATTTACCGACGTAAATTGGTCCATGTACACTTCCCGAGATTTGAGATATATCCAATGCTGCACTCTCCTTGATAGTTGAACTGTGGTATAGTCACATCATACTTCAGACTACACAAGTTATCTGTATAAGGTCCATAGCCACCACCCCATCACTCACGAAGAAAAACCACTAAAGCCTCTGGATCTCTTAACAGTAGCGTAACAAGGAATAATACGTTCCTTGTATCTTCTGGAGTGATCTATCTAATTTGCCGTCTTCCACCAGGTTCTCTGCGTAAGTTCAAAGACGTGTCTTCACTAATAATAGTTCCTTGGTCAATAGTGATTGTATGACCTCTTGAAACCATTCTCTTTGAACATCCGTCATGCGTGTTATCACTTGCCTTGCAGCTGACCCTGGCTTACATCCACTGCGCCACAGTAACTCTCGACATTTTGCTGTGATCGGACCCTCATTAAACATGTAATTTCGGTACTCTTCTTTCCTCTGAATAACTGTTTTGGATACCTCCGCATTAGTATCAATCATCGGAGTAATGTTGTTGAGGACTTCTTCACATAACGCATCATGTCCACTCTCTGCAGCTGTAGAGGGGTAAATACCTTCTGTGGTACATTTATCCTCCTCTTCCGATACCTCGCAACCCTTATTATATGACAGCTCATATTCTATAGATAACAAGTCCCTCTCACCACAATTACTAGAACTGGATCCCGAGCCTTCTGTCGAATCGGCCAAATTTACCACTGTCAAAATATATGTTTTGTTCTTCTTCATCATAATCTAAGGTGCATATAGATTTCTCATCATCTAGTGCTGCTCCCAGCGTTTGTTCATTCGTAGATTCAATTTTATTGGTCACCACTGTATGATACTCAATACTCCCACATTAATATCCTTGCTAGCCATTATCTGTTGTTCAAAGACTTCTCTGGAATTCATCGCTTTTACACCCTGTTCATTCATAGATTCAGTTTGCTTGGTCACCACTACATGACACTCGGTATTTGTGACTCCTACATTCACATCCTCGTTAACCATTAGCTTTTGATCCAGTTGATTCAATCAGAACTCGATTAACTGTTCTGACTTGTCTTCCTCTTCTAATCCTGGTATCTGGCTCTTGGACATTGTTTGGTCCATATTAATCTGTTCTTCATCATTTTTCACAAGACTTCATTGTTCCAGTTGGGACGTTGGCCGTATGAAGGAGTGCTGGGTGGGTAGACAGCTTAGATTTTAGTCGGTGGAGTCTATGCCTAATTTCACTTTCTGTTCTTAGCATGTGCTCGTGTTCGGTTGTGTTTGTTGCATCATGCAACTTCATAGCGATTGCTTTCACGTCCAAATCTTCACGTTTCATAGCCTTTACCAATATATTATCTTCTTGTGGTTGAGTCTAGTTCAAAATCGAACACCGAGGTGTCCGGAACTGAACCACCATCGTGCCCAGCCGACCAATTAACGAAGGGGGTACTCCACGGACCTTCGCCTGGGTGCCTATCGGGTGACCGATCGGCATTACATGACGCCAATTCCGATTCGTCTCGTGCCTCACCTTGTGTACCCATTGGTATGGGTGGATACACACTCGGTGGACAGTTTCTTGGTAGAGACTTTGGTAAGAACCAATATGGATGTATCACTTCTGGGGTACTGATCCAAAATTACAACGAAAGGTAATTCAAAATGGCCGATTGGCAAAAGAAGCGGAAATCTTCACTCCGAATGCAATTAAATCTGGCACTTGACCGCACGTGGCAGTGAGTATCCAGCCAATAGTAAATACTGGCACTTGATTGCAACAGCAATGAGTAATCCAGCCAATGATAGTTTCCGGCACTTGACCGCAGATCGCGATGAGTAATCCAGCCAATTCCTGGGGATCGCAGCAGATCGCGATGAGTAACCCAGTCAAAATAACACGTCTCCTTTGAACGTGGCTGAACTTGAGGGGTAAGTGAACGTAACGAGTGCTCCCTGTCGTGGGGCTTTCGGTGGAGCTCTTTCCTAGCCGGGCTTAATAAGCGTGAGGGGACCCTGTTAGCCCTCTGCTCCCAATGACTCTGATCGGAGCCACTGGCGACTTACGCAACCCGATGTAATACGAACACTATATTTAATATCCAATAAAAATCCAATATGTAAAATATATGTAAACCGTGTGTTTTACCTCAAATCCGCGTACAAAAAACTCCAAGCACACGATTGGCCCAAAACACTCCGTCCTTTTAGTCAACCCGATCGATCTTTTTTGAAAACTGGTACACTGGTACAAACTGGTCAATAATTCTCACTTGCACTTCACCACATTCTTGTTTCGTCTGTCGAAAGCGTGTTATAATTGGGCCCAATAAACGGCCTTATTATAGGGCCTAATTATTGGGCTTAATTATGGGCCTAAATTAGGGGGGCCGATTACGGACAAAAAATCGGGTACGTAATCGTATACGATTGTGTGTACCACGGCGTATACAGTTGCTTGTACAACCGCGGTGCACATAGTCGGGATATAGACAGTGCATAGAAAAGATGGGACGATTACGTACAGGTACTCAGCGAACACCGACGAACAGCGGCGGACGACGGATAAATCAGGTCGACTGGTCGACGGAGGACGCTGGAACGGGTAGTTCTTATTGGTGGATATTAGTTAATTGGTAGTTCTTAGCATTTAAGCAATAAAAACGTTTCTCCTTTTGCGTCCAACCTCATAGGACATCTCCGGGAAGGCACCTTTGTGCCTCCCCCTAATACAACACACCTCTACGTCCCGGGCGGGAGCACCTTGTGCGTTTTTGGCCCACCGGCAGACGTAGAGTGTCGAGAACCCATCCCGCAACTCCACCCGCTTTGTCAGCGGTTCTTCAGTCAAGGTTTTTGGTTTTGAGAGTGTGATTGAGCAGTGTTATCACCTCTCCACGTTTGGTTCGCGTTTGGCCCCTAGATATCGGCCGCTGTAAGCGCCCCACGGGAACTCTAGGTGGATTAAGTGAAATTTACCCCCCCCCTCGTAGGTCTAGGCTAGGAATACAGATATTTGGGTGTTCTTTTAGCTGTTGAAGACTCCAGAGGCTCCGTGATCAGGCAGTGAAGACTTCCACTGCCTGATCAAGTACCCCCTTCGCCGATCAAAACCTGATCGACACTCTGCAACTCGTAACCCGCGATCGACAACTCGCAGATTGCACCAACTTGTACCTGAGCGACTTTTGGCACCTGATCAAGTTTGATCTCAGCGGATCAACTACTTTTGGTGCCTGATCAAGCCTGATCAAGTCTGATCACAGCTGATCAACGACTTTCGGTGCCTGCTCAAGCCTGACCACTGCTGATCAAGCCTGTTCGCACCTTTTTCGAGCTCGATTATACCGGATCACTTCTGATCAGCACCTCGATCAACTCATTACAAGTTCCCCAATCTTGCATCAAGGAATTGCCGTATTTACATCCCCGCCACCTAGAGAGAGACCCACGCCTAAGCATTCGGGTACACAAGGTGAGCATAAACACAAGCAGTCAAGGACAACCGGAGCCCCCCCCCTTCGTTAGTCGGCAGTCCGGGCGCCGTGGTACCGCCTGATCAAGCGTCAAAATCTTTGATCGGCCGCTCCACCACAATGGTGCGCGTGCCCGGATCTTTGGGCGACGCGGGATATCACCGCGATTCTACGCAAGATGGCGCTGATGCGGAAGTGAAAACGGAAGCGGAAGCAGAAGTGAAGATAAAGGTGGAAAATGAGGAGGAGGTTGTGGCGATGGAAGGCAGTTCGCCGTCTTCATGCCTGAAGAAGAAAGGAAATGCCGATCATCAGGACCTGGGGAGGAATCTAGATGACGTAAAGGAGGAGAAGCCTCAACCACCTCCCGAGGCTCCTTCGGGAGCCCATGAGTATCATAACGCAAGTTATGATCCGCCAAAAATATGTGTGTATAATGATCCGTATTGGGATCCGGTGGCGAAGTATTACAAGACCGACCAGCCGAAGATGTTGATGAAGGCGCCTGGGTCGGAGAGCGAAGAAAGTCGATAAAGTACGCCACCAACGGAAGCCGATCTGGTGAGGAAGTTTTAACGAAAGATTTATAAAGGGAAACTGGAAGATTTCTTATTGACGAATTCGATCATGAGCCTACTTGGGGTCATGATCAGCAGTAAGCTGAACGGACCGGTCGATCAGCCAGTTACGGATGGGAGGTACAAGCTCACGATCGTACTGAGGCTAACACGACTAATCAAGCAGGCAGGTCTGACGACAGACGCCTACGATTCTGAAGAGGTTTTTGATCATGATCCAGAAGATCTGTCAGAAGCTACCCAGAAGTTGTTTCATCTATTGCTACCTATCGTGGGCCAAACCACTAAGTTGGAACCCTCGCACTCTCCGTTGAAGATTGAAGCAGGTCCGTCGAACAACGCAGCAGAACACACGGGATCATCGTGCTACGAATATGCCCCTTCCGAAGGCGATGAATTTGAAGCGGAGTCGAGTAGTGCCGGGAGTATAGAGCCCAAGATCACCAGTATGATGGTTTGCCAGAAGGATGAATCCAAGTTTTCGGCTATCAAGATGGAACCTCAATCGATCAAAGCAGAAGATGATCAAGTATCGCAAAGTCCACAGCTGCAGACATTCTTTGATAAGGCTATGGAGAAGTTTCTGGATGAAGAAAGACGCAAGCTGACACCTGGAGTCGTCGGCGGGAAAAACCGCCAGCTAAAGACAGGAAGAGCTGCGTCGATAAAGGACGTTGACATGGAATCTGTGCATTCACTTCGTCAGCATCACTCGAAGCCAGAATGATCGGCAACGGTCAAGGACGTTGACATAAAATCAGTATATTCGTTCCATGATCAACGATCCCAAAGCGAGTATATTGACCCAGATGAGCCGATCACACTATCACGACGAGCCACCGTTGCGTCCGCACACACTGGGATGCCTGATCAACAGACTACCCCCAGGATTAAAATGTCTGCGATCAGTGATCTAAAAGAATTTTCGGGAAAAGAAGGGGATGAAGATCAAGCGCGGAATTGGATTAGTTGCCTCAAGTCAGCATTTATGCGGGATCAAGCTTCTGATCCTGAAAAGTGTTTGATCCTAGGCGATGTACTAAAGGACCAACGCGCAATTGGCATCGCCAGCTGAGCAGATCGACTCGTGGAAGTTGGAAAAGTCTCGTTGATGAGTTTGAAACTCAGTACTGTGGAAGTGGTCAATCGGCATCCCGCCAATATTACTACATGAAGCAACGATCTGATGAAAGCCCAAACGAATATCTGCACCGGTTGAATGTGGCGGGATTGCGAGCCAAGTTGCCGATCAGGGATGGATCGCCTAAGACTTTACGTGAACATGTGTAGCATTTTTTGGATACATTGGCCAATCGCGAGCTCGCTGATCAACTGGCGCTTTTGCGGTTGGACACCGCGGCAGACCTGGAAGAGACATTGCGGGCGTATGCACGCAATAGGTGGTACCAGCCAGCAGCGACCGTAGGTACCAGCCGATTCCACCAGAAATTCGGCGATGATCGGGCAACTGCCCCAGCGCGAAAGCCCAAGGCAGTACGCGCGATCAAGGTTTTGTCTGGGAGTGAAGAAACAAGTGCCGAAGACAGTGGAAGCGATGGAGATCAGCGCCGTTACATGATTGCTGCTTTACGCGACCAACCAGGGGCGCTCGATCATCCTGGAGAGTCCCGATATTGTAATCGAAGTGATTCAAGTGCAGTCGATCAAGGGGCGGTGAAGAAGTGCAGTCATTGTGGGTCGATCAGGCACGATAATCTTCGTTGCTGGAAGCGCCTGACCTTTCTCAAGTGTGGCAAGAAGGGACATCCGACCGATCATTGATTATACGTCTGTCGAGCATGCGGCGAAGTTCACGATGCGGGAAAGTGCCCTATGGAAGAGTTTTACAACCGCATCCGCCAGTGGTACAATCCCACCAAGCATGCCGGAATGCTGCCCAAGGAAGCTGAAGATTTGTTAAACTAGGACGCTCACCAGGTTGGAATCTGGTACGAGACGAGCGTTCTGGTTTGTGTATTTTTGCATATGTGGATAAGAAGAGGGCTGATCAAGCAGCATAAAGAGATAATGATAAATGTGATCAGCCTGATTTACCACGCTTGGCTAATTTCCGTATTGATGAGTTTTCTCGGTCCCCGGTGATCATGGAGGTTGATCTACTTCCAGGTGAATCGCGCCGATATTGGAAATACCACTCGCCAAAGAAATGGTTTAAACAAGCCAAGGCGAGTGGTAAAATCAATAACGAACGTGCCAGCTATTATTTGATTCTGGTGCTGATGTGTCGATCATCGACTCAACCTTTGCTCGTAAGGTGAGTTGTCAGATCGACACGAGTCAAACGCAAGAATGTGTCGGCATTGGAGAAAGTTCATACCTCACGGAGGGACGCACTAAAATCAAGATTACGTTATCAGGCTCGTTGTTTTATTGTTTCCATGCATGGGTGGGCAAACTTGTCGGTCAATATGCTATATTGGGTATGGATTTTATGATACCAGCTGGTGTTCGATTAGACGTCGCTCATGGTGCACTAAATTTGCCTGATGAGGTGATCATCAAATTAGAAGGACGTCGACAGTTGTACGGATCGAGTGGAAACTACATGAAACTCGATCAGTACGAACAGATCCCAGTAGGTCGATATGCTGAGGTCCGAATTCATGATCAGCGATCTCGGAAGTTGTGGATTACTCGGGGAAGAAATAGGGTCCCCACCATCACTAGGGGCGCGGGTAATTTACGATACCTACGTGATACGAACTTCGTCGATCATCCGATCATTGTGCAAGACGATACGATTTTAGGTATCTGGATGAACAAAGATGATGTGCCCTGTCGCCATGGATTTTTTTCGATAGGGTCTAATCGCTACAAGGAGTGGCAAAATCTCGCGTATCAAGCGTCTACCGATTCTGTGGATGACGATCAAGAGAGTGTTGATCAAGGTCCATTAGTCGAGAAGAGGTAACACCTCACTCCTCGAGGTATTCTAGTACGTCCTACGGACCCCATCGTCACATCCGTGGCACTGGTAACCGGAGGTTCGCAAAAGGTGCAAGAGGTGCAAGTGTGGTGCAATCAGGAGCAGGATATGAAAGGTCCGACCCTGGATCACGGAGTGGAACAACCTACTGAAAGAGATACGTCTATTCAAGACACGCGCGATCACCCTGTCTCAGCCCATCCTAGCGAAGTTGGTGTAATCCCCTATCAATGATCAAGTTTGTTACCATGAAGGTGGGATTTGTATGTGGAAGAACAGGAGAAGCAGCTTGCTACGTTGCCCTAAGTATCTGAAAGCACCGAATAAGTAACTAGGGACGATTTGCTAGTCGGAGACCCCTTGGTCAACACGCCAGAAGAAATTAATCAGCTTCGCGATATAATTTGGGCGAAGAAACATCTGTTGATCGGAAAGGAGAACGCACTACCTCCTGCTGAACGTGGAGTTGTTTGTGATATCGATGTAGGCAATGCTAGCCCGATCGCCCAAAAGTGTCGTAAGGTGGCTCCACAATTTTGCGAGAAGTTATCGGCTTTGATCAAAGGGCTATTGTCTACCAAGATCATTCAACCGTCTACGTCACCCTGGTCATCACCTATAGTGATCATTGTGAAAAAGAACGGGGTTGATATTCTTCTATGTATCGACTATCGCGCGGTGAATCAACTTACGCGCCTGATGGTATATCCAATGCCCCTGATCTCTTACCTACTCGAAGATTTGGATAAAGCGCTGTGGTTTTGCTCTTTGGATATGGCGAGCGGTTTTTGTGTCGTATCTATGACCGATCGAGCGCGTCAGATTTTGGCGTTTGTCACTCTGTTTGGATTGTTCGAATGGAATAGGATGCCTTTTGGCCTAAAAAATGCTCCGCAAATATACCAGCGATTGATTGATAACGCATTATATGGGTATCTCAAGGTTAAGGACGGTGCTGACGAATCGGATGATGTATTTACGGTGGGAGAGCCCGACCAAACACCGGGCCCGTATGTACTGCAGAGGCGATCATATATTGATGATATTTTGATCCCTGCACCTACCTGGACTACCCTGTGTGACAATGTGCATCGTTTGTTGGAGAAGTGCGATCAATGGAATTTATCGATCAGCGTGGCCAAATCGTACTGGGGGCGAAACAAAGTTCCCTATTTAGGGAATCATGTCTCTAGCCGAGGTTTGTAAACAAATCCGAAAAATTTGGATGATCTGATTGATTTGACTTTCCCTGGCATCTTACGGGCCACGCAATCGTTATAATCTGGATTTCTAAAATTAGAATTTGCAGAATCCACAATGGTTTTCTTTGAAACTTGGCCAACATCTGATACATACATCTTGATTGCCCGTGTAATCGTCTGCATCGTCCTTTCCGCCTTGCCGTTCGCCTGTGAACGGTATGCCATGGATAGCACTCTGCCGTTGTCCCACGATTTTGTTGAACGCCGAACCATTTCTACCGTCGCGTCTTTACTCCTTGAATTTCACTGTAGGTCATGCCTCGACCAGTTTCAAAAGTGTCTCCTACCATTAAAATACGATCAAGCTTGGTAATATTGTTGATTTATTTCCCTTTATTCATCTGCTTTTTTTCTGAATAAATAATAAATAATCTGTAAATACTTCATAACTCCTAAATTTCGAGATAAAGGTGACTACGGGGTAGTAGAAGGCTTTATTTCAGCTTTGCTCTTTTTTTCTTGTTTGCTTAATTTAGTGAGTTCTTCAGAGCTTGTTATCTTCTTTTAGTTTGGAAAAGATATGCCCCTAGAATATTCAGGAAACAAAAACCATTCAACCAAAAATCACCAAATTACCGATCTTGTCTAACTGACCTTCTAAGCCGGATGCTAAGCAAACTTCAGGACACATACAGATAAGCAGCAACAATCCAAAAGACAAAAATGTTATTAATTCCGGATTGAATATATAAATAATAGGTCTGAATTTGGCAGGATGGAACAAATACAGATGCAGGTGGTGTTGCAGCAAGGTTTAGTCTTGACGCTATGCCTGGTAAGCAAATGGCAATTGATACAGTTAATCCCTAAAGGAGTCAGAAGATTTTCTGGTTTTGCTGAAAAAATCATTTCGTTATATGGTCTGGTTTATATAACTCAATTATCGCTTCAATCGAAGAGGCAATTGTAGATAATCTATGCCGCATTAACTCTTATCGGGATAGCCTTGCAATCTTGCCCATTCCATCGGCGTCATTTTTCGTACAAAATTAGTTGAACCTTCAGAACTACGGAAAGAACAG
The DNA here is from genome assembly GCA_026184515.1 of Peronosclerospora sorghi. NCBI lineage: Eukaryota > Oomycota > Peronosporomycetes > Peronosporales > Peronosporaceae > Peronosclerospora > Peronosclerospora sorghi. The sequence continues at coordinate 6,746,199 of CM047585.1, read as the reverse complement.
GATATCTTGGATTTTACCTTACACATTCTTATATCTTGCTCAGCAAGGTTATTAGTAAATTCTAAAGTGTAGGTAATGAAAAAACTGCAACGGCTGATATGCCTCATCAAGTTTTCTAAATTTTTCTGGGGATATTTTCTTCTTTTACAAAAAATATATTCTGACTTATAGCAAAGTCAAGCTCTAGAATCCGTCTATCCGATAGTTACATTGCTCATCGTCCCGCTCGGGAATACATTTTTTATTAAAGTATTTAATCCGGAAAAGGCCTTTTTATTCAGAAAGAAATTTTTAGAATTAGATTTGGGGAGTTTGAACTACTACCGTCGGTTTATCGAAGATTTTGCGATCAATGCCGCTTTGCTCTACGAATTAAGGGAAATGGATTATCAAGAGTTAAAGAGCCGATCGTTGAGCAAGGAGAATATGGATCAGGAAGGAGATCGATTAATCAGGGCAAAAGTAGCATTCAGCATGCTGAAGGCGAAGATTGCGTCAGCTCCAACCCTGCGCCACTTTGATCAGAACAAAACGCCAGTGATCGTGGTTTACACCAGCAAGTGGGCGGTATCCGCCGCGCTGGTACAAGAACATGATCAAGTGTATTATGCCGTGGCATTCGCCATCCGAACGTTGAAGAACGGTGAGCTGAACTACAGCCCCGTCGAAAAGGAAGTTCTGGCGCTTCTACGGGTTTTGGATGTTTACTTCACGATGCTGGTCGGAAAGACGATCACTGTCTTGTCGCGTTTATCCACGCTTAAATGGTTACTAACATCCAACGGGCTGGACGGACGGCTGGGCAGATGGGCTGCGATCTTATCACAATGGGACCTCGAGATCAAGAAATGTGTACAGGGAGAAGAGGAGGTACTGGGGGCGTTAGCTGCAAGTATCACTCCTCGCACCGAAATCTATGAAGCACTGATTGCGATCGCACCGAAAAAGCAACCTCGGCAGATGATTGAAGTACCACCTCCTACGGTCGGAAAAGGCGAAGAGCTCTACGTGATTAGTTTCGATGGATCTGCAAGTGTCAAGCGACGTGTAGGTGCGTTCGGCGCTATCGTATGGAAATTACTGGAGTGGAAGATTATGACCGCGGTAGCCGATCATGCACCTGATATCACGGTGAACGAAGAGGAATACCATGGATTGCTTTTAAGTTTGGACCTACTGTCGAGATACCCCAAAGGAAGGATGATCGTGTACTTTTGTGAAAAATTAATGGAATTCTATGAACGAGTTGTGGATATTTGAATTTAGTAATCCGGCAAATGCGCGGCGAAATAGAGTGTAAAGCTCCGCGATTGCAAGTGTTGCAACAGCGTGCGTTTAATCTCCTTCGCGAATGGTCGGATCATGATCTAGTGCATGTCAAAAGAGATTGGAATAAGAGTTCAGATCACATCACCACTAGGGCTATGCAGGGTGGAACAAGATTTGAAATCGATGACGTAAAACAGCTGGAGGAATTGACCGATCTCAACAGGTTGCCGGAAGTGATCACGTGGAATGAAGATCCCACTGCCCCGCAAGTACTAGTGATGACACGATAACGTAACCTACGTCAGCCGCGACCTTCAACGTGGCCCGATATATCTATAGCCGGGATAAGGGCGGAACGGGTGAAAAAGGCACAGGACGAAGAGAAATGGATTCGTGATTTGCGAAGTTATCTGTATGGTGACGTCTCACAATTAAGCGCAGAAGAGGTTAAGGACTGCGCGAAAATTGCTGACAACTACGATGTAGATGAACAAGGATTGCTGATATACTGTGGAAACATGGCTAAAAGAAAAGCCAACGATGACAAAGATGATCAAGACGATCGGCACCTTTCGATTAAGCTGGTCTTACCCGAGACCCTACATGCAGATGTCCTCCACCACTATAATGTGAGCTTGGAAGGAGGACACCAAGGCATAGGGCGTACATATCAGTGGATCAGACGATACTTCCATTTGCGTGGTCTATTCGGAAGCGTACAAAGGTTTGTCGTACAATGCGTAGATTGCAAGACGGGGAAGGGCAAACCTACGATCAAGGGCATGTCGCCGGGGAATATCGAGGCTACGTACCCACTCCAATTGATAGCCATGGATCATATCCCGTCACTACCCCGATCGACAAATGGAAATACTGAACTGCTGATTTGGACGGATCTGTTCACGGGTATGGTGATCGCGAAAGCTGGATCGTCTCGCACAGCGCAGAAAAGTTGCCGAAAACTATGAAGAGTGTGTATTTCGACGATTCGGGGCTAGCGAAGTTATCCGGCACGATCGTGAACCAGGTTTTATGTCGGAAGTATTTCGCGCGTTCAACAAAATCGTGGGACAACGTCAGAGTGCCACTATGGCATACCGTCACAGGCGAATGGCAAGGCGGAGAGGACGGTGCAGACGATTACGCGAGCAATCAAGATGTATGTAGCAGATTCCGGCCAGAAATATTGGAGATTGTATGCAGAGCGGCTCGTGTTCGCGCTGAACTCGACCCCCGATCGCATTCGTGGTGAAACACCATTTTATTTGGCGTGTGGGTGGGACCCACGATCATCGCTATAATCGACATTGCAACTGGGTGGAATTCGGCGCAAAGACCGGGATGCTCGCCGGTGGAGATATAAGCTGCAAAAGGTCAATCGTTACGCGCGTGATCAAGTGAGCGCTCGATTGCATCAAGGGATGGCTGAGCGATTTAAGAAGCACAATGATCAAGTGACACCACACAAAATCGAAGATGGATCAAGGGTCTGGTTATACCTTGATCGGGTGAAAGAAGGGTTCGCGAAGAAACTGGCGCAAATGTGGCATGGACCCTTCAGAGTCGATGAGGTAATCGGTAATCATGCGGCGAGACTGGTTACAGCTGGCACCGACTATCGTATGTTCCCAGTAGTGCACCTGTCCAAGTTGAAATTGGTCAAGGAATTTCCAGATCGCCCTACTACTGCGCTAACAGCTGGGATAGAGGATCGTTTTGACTTCGATGAAGCTTTGTTACCTGAGGCCAGCTGGGAAAGGACGCTAGATCCAGATGAAGTTGAAGTTGATCGTATCACCGATGTCCGATCAGTTCGAAAGACTAGATATGGAAGAACGTTACGCGAATATCAAGTTTACTGGAAAGGTTATCCCGAGCCGTCGTGGGTAGACGAGGCAGACTTAAACTGTGATGCTCTGATCAAGGACTTCTAGAGTAAAAGGATCAACAGACATCGGTTTGACGTGATGCAAGTGGACGAAGAGTCCAACTAATGCGTGATCGGCATACTGGTCATGAATTACGATCGAAGAATTACCGATTGAAGAAAAATGATTGACGAAACTCACAATTGATGAAGAAGTGGTAAATGACTTGAGGTGATGTGTTCACGATGGATATTGCGAGACAGGGTGATGGAGTAACGAAAGATAAGGCGACAGAATACCGGTTTATATCATGCATTAGAAAGTAAAGAAGCACAGTGGAAATGGCATGATCAAGATTGCTTATTCATTAAAGACGGAACGATCAACCGATTAACTAGACCCAAGGAACTTGCGAAGAATACGAGGGATTTTACGGCCAGAGTGGCTTTCGGGGGAGGAACGATATTGAACCCGCCAAGATTCAAAGGTATCAACCTCCTTCAACGCGTCCAATAGGGTCCGAGGTGGCGGGTCCGAAAGGAACCCAGGGTACCACTCCTCATCGTCGGCCGGGGCATACTTCAAAGGACGGTTGCTAGCACAATGGGTGATCGACGGGTCCAGGAAAATGTCGAGATCACATCTTCCGTCGATCATCCCCCGCAGGACGAAGTCCACAACCCTCTTCCAGGTCGCTCCGGCACGACTTCTGCGTTGGCGCCGATCGTTGTAATAGTCCCGGAAGAAGTCATCCGTATCGCGCAGGCCTTTCGCGATAGGGAGGTAATGTGTCGACTCCCAGATCGCCAGCGCGTGATGTTCGAGAAACGACCGGTACTTTGTCTCGAAGTCGGTGAACCATCCGACTGAGCGAAAAGAAAGGGGTGGCAACATGGTCGTGAAAACGCCCCAAGGGCATTTAGAATACAGAAGCTCCACTTCCGGCTGGGTGATCAAATGACTGGACCGTGAATCAGCCGGAGGGGCATGCACGGCAGCCGGGAACAACCATCCTGCTGGGCGGGTCAAGTAGTCAAAGACCACTTGGGCCGTGACGTTATGCAGATCAAACCCAACAAGTTGATCCGGAGTCCACGGCAGGATGTCGGCGTCACTGGAATCATCCGACACCGCGATCAACGTCTGGAAATCACCCGTACGCAGAAAAAGAGACCCGTCAGTGACTTGATCAGGTAGATCCTCGCTCCCCGAACTCGCTATTGTAGGAGTGGAAGGAATAGAAGCGATCGGGCCAGGAAATACGCCTTCATCGTCCTGATCAGGACTTGGGGGATCATCGTCCTCCGTCTTCGCCTCCGAAATAGGAAAAGGAGGCGTGGCCGCTTCAGCCGAGAGGAGGATCGGGAAATCTGAGTACGCCTTTTAGGCGAAGGGGCGGCGCGGCTAATCGAGCCGTTAGGATAATCAGCAAGGCCAGCTGGCGGTGTAGCTTGATCAGAACCCGCCGAAGGGGTGCGGATAACTGGTGTGATCTGCATCCGCAACGACATATCATCCAACTGAGACTGAAGGTACGAGTGAAACGAGCGCAACTGTGTGACTTCGCCCTGAACCTCCTGCAGTTGATTGCGCAACGTGTCGCGTTCTACGGAAACTTGATCGATGCGGCATTGCATGGCGGAATGTTCGTTCTCCAGCTGAGAATATGTGGCGGGCAGATCGTCCAGCTCATTTTAGAGGGCTGACACCCCCGCAAACCGGTCGGATATTTCCTGCGTATGGGCCACGATGGCGGTATACTCGTCCATCTTCATGCAATTGGACTTGCTCTTCCTTCGGAGGCGACTGTACTGGCGTTTGCGCCGTTTAATCTAGGAGGCGAGCTTGAGCGCCTCTTCGAACAAGCGCTGATTCCCAGAAGCAGCCCGATCGTATTCTTCTTGTAACTTGGCTATGCGCTGCTGAAGTTGATCCAGCTCCCGCGCTTGATCAGCGATAGTGTCTTCATGCACCGATCGCAGATAACTATCACAAGCATGACGGCCTTCCAGATCCCGGATCTGTGCGCGATGATCAACCATGAGTTTTCTTGATCGGCCATAGCGCTTTCGACGGTCTTCAACTTAGTCTGGAGATCATTGAATGTGGTGTCGACGAAATCACGCAATGGCTTGAGCTGTTTGAAGGCGTCCCGCTTGATCGCAATATCTCGCTCAACCACGGCGCGTTTGGCACGATCGAGATGCTGTCGAAGCATCGTGACAGTGTCTTCACTCATCGCGAGCGAGTCGGATAACGTGGCAATCTGATCATCACGCGCGTGTAGAGCCTCTTGCAAGCAGTAAGCCTGATTGATGGCAGAGATCGCCTGATCAGCTGCGGCCTGATCCAGGGAAAGAGCGTCGGTGGTGTTTGCCGGGGTGCCGTCTGTAATTGGATGCCATTACATAATTGATATTCAAGTTAGAATATCACAGTTGAATTTCAGACGCGTTGTATGAAATTCAAATAATAGATTATAAGTTATTATAATCTACGAAGGAAAAGTCGATTCGGTATAAATACCGAATCATGCAGGTTAACTAATAGTACAGTTAGTTTAATACTTGATATTATTATATTAGTTAGGTAATTACTATACTGTTAGCCTCTAACCGCCCATTAAAGAAACACTCTTAATTTTGCGTTCTCAATATTAAGAAAATATTCTTTTTGCTTTTAATATAGGATTAGTTATCATCAACTAATCCTACCCCTCCCGTATTGCGCGTTTCCTCGCACAACACAGTGTAAGCCCGTAACAGGATCAGTCCTGTTACACCTGGTAGCACTTTGTGGTCCGTCATAACGACCACAGGTCCGTTACGCTAGTTAACTAGCGGAGCGAAGATTAAGAGCTGCTCGGCATCATGTCGCGAGACATGACGCCTGCCGAGCAATAGAGAACGCTGGAAGTGGTGACGAAACACTTTTCCCACTTCTCGTCGCGTAGTAACGACGCGACGGTAGAAATGGTTCGGTCCATGGGGACCGACATCATTACCTTCCTCCGGGGTCTTACCCTGGAGGAAGTGATAGAGGTGGTGAATCGCTTTAGGAAAAACCACCTAGAAAAGACAGCACGGCCTGCGAAAGAGGAAGCGCGGACCGCACCTGCACCTGCAACGCATAGCGTTGAAGTGGTAAAGGCGCGAGTACCGACCTTTACCGGCGAAGGGGGCGAGCACCTTCGTAGATGGTTCGCAGATGTGGAAGATGCCATCTCTGCGCAAAATATTGTTGACGAACGTCAACAGGCGTACTTCGCCACAACATGTCTGGGCGGCAGAGACAGGGCATGGGCGATGAGTCGCAGAGCCACTGATAACTCCTGACTTATCAGGAATTAAATGCTGAGCTATATCTTAACTTTGTGGCTCCAGAAATGGAGCTAAGTAGTCGGCAGGAGTTTATGGAACTCCGGCAAGGTAAGCTTGACCTTCAAGCTTACGCTCAGAAGACCCAATATTTGCTGTCAAATATTGTGTATGAGCCGGTGCCCGCTGCTATGCAGGTCACTCGCTTCATGAAGGGACTCAATGATGGTCCCGTCAAACAGAGTCTCTACCGTCACCCGACAGAGACTTTAAGGGATGCCATTGATATGAGCATCCGTGAAGAGTTCAGCATGCGATCAGCGTCATCGCATGCTGGGTACAGCCGAAGGGATCAACAGCCCTTCGCTTTTGACTTGCCGCAACGGCATGTCAACAATCAGCAGTCAGGCAGACGAAGCTCACACTTCGTCTCAAGAAACAGCCAACCGCGCCAGAGCATGGGCGGTGGAGGTCCAGAGCCGATGGACCTATCGGTTGCAGTTGCTGCGAACTCGAAGCAACCGAAATTGAAGAATAACATTCGATGCAATCGATGCGCGAAAGTGGGGCATTTTGCCCATGAGTGTATGGCACCGCGTCTGGTGCCACGCAGTCAGCGGACGGAACCGTCCGCTGCATGGCGACACCAACAGGGACATCACCCTGTTGGTGCAAAAAACGTAAATCACCAGTAGGCGCGGGGCGCCCTACTGGGAATGTTATCCCACATGCCGACATAGGGCATGTAAGGGTAATAGCCCCAGACGGGACTATGTCCTGTCAAAAGTTGCAGGGTGATGGTAAGCCTCTTATCACCCTGGAGGTTAAGCCGCACGGGAGAGATGTCCCCATGCGAGCTTTGTTTGACACAGGAGCGTCAAACAATTTCGTTAGAACTCAGAGGCTAACGCTGTTGAGCTTCGTGGAGGTAGAAACCCCACGAAGAATGTTGTCAGTCCGGTTAGCAACAGGTGCAACCGTGACTATTCCAAAGCGTGTGATTAAAACACGCTTCGAGTTGAATGAACTGTCATTCGAGGATGAATTCATCGCCCTCATTTAGATGACAAGTTCGATGTGATACTTGGAATCCCATGGATGTCCAAGTTTAAACCTTCTATCGACTGGGTTAGCCGATCGATCGACTGCGGCGGACCCACAGGATCTGATCACCCTGTATGTAACCCGGCTGTATCAGAAGATACAACCGCAGCGTCGGACAGTCTGTTGGGTAGCGATGGCACCACCAGGTCTATTCCGACACGATCAGCGGAAGGTACCTCCGCTGGTGAGAGTCCAGAGGGACTACCACACGCAACAGAAGAGTCGTTGCGAGTTGGAGAGATATCCACGGGTGATAAAGACCACCGTGAGAATGAAGTGATATCCACGGTGGGAAACACCCACCGTGAGAATGAAATAGTATCACAGTGGGAAACACCCACTGTGCGACCGAAGGTTCCAACACGACGAAAGAATTCCGTGTTGATGAGAGTGAACTCACGATTGAGTGCAATCGTGATCACAACTCCGTGGTGGCCAGTGCCCACCACGTTGCTTTAGCCATGCACACGGGTGATAAAGACCACCGTGTCGCAGAACAGGCGGCCGATCATACGAGCACATCTGATCGCCACGAAAATTCCATGGTAGGCAGTGGCCACCATGATGATGAGTATTGCACACGGTGAATCGTAATCACCGTGTAGCAGTCAATCAGACGAGTGCGTCTGATTGCATGGACAGTTCCGTCGAGACGATCCACGTCTTGACGCAAACGGAGACCGGATTATCTACCCAGTCTCTGTTGATGGAACACCCTCCGAAAGAAGGTTCGGAGGTGATGGCTCTTCCAGTGCTAAGCTGGAAGAAGTTTATAAGTAACTTGCGCGATGATCAGATCGAACAGATCTGTATCATCGTTGCAACAGATGATGTAGTGGATATTCGTGAACTAATATCCACATTACAAGTGGAAAACATTGGGAAAGAGGTTCCCAATGATCAAACCAAAGTTCAGCGCTTTGAAGCCCAGATCTGGGAGTCGCTTAAAGCGACCTCCCCATTTTTATGAGGTACTTCGGGAATATGCTGACGTATTCCCAGAAGAAGTACCTAGCGAGCTCCCTAAGGATAAGGGAACTCGTCATGAAATTGACCTCGTGCCAGGCACGAAGTATTGTGTCACGCGGCAATGGCCGTTGCCGCGTGATCAAGTAAAAGCGATCGACGAGTTTTTTTAAGCTCGTCGTAAAGCAGGCCAAGTGCGGGAGTCTATCTCACCGCACTCTACCCCCACCTTTTTTGTATGAAAAAGTCCACAGATGGGTGGAGAATCGTTCACGCTTACAACAAGGTGAACGCAGCGACGGTACCGGCGCAGACGCCGATACCGCGAAAAGATGTCATCATTGATGGCATGTGCGGGAGCACTATATTTAGTGCTCGATCTATGAGATGGATTTTATCAAATCCTAATGCGTGAGAAGGATATCCCTCTCACGGCGGTAAGCACCCCAAGCGGCATGCTTTGGAAGTGGATTGTTATGCCGCAGGGAAATACCCCTGCTACGTTTAATAGATGCGTAACGCATCTATTACGCCCGGTGTGAGACTTCGCACCGAGTTATTTCGATGACGTGTTCATCCATAGTAAGGGTTAACACGATAAAAGCGATGTAGATTTCCGTAGGGAACATCTACGTCGAGTGTTAGAGCTTATGCGTAATCATAAGCTCTATGAAAATCTGAAGAAGTGCACCTTTGGTGCACCTGAAATACCCGTTCTTGGATGCTTTGTGGGCAAGAACGGGGTGCGTCCTGATCCAGAAAAGATCAGGGTGATCGTTGAATGGCCTACGCCAAACAACGTTAAGGAACTTCGAAAGTTCCTTGGGTTGGCAACCTATTTGCACAAGTATTCGTGCAACTATGCTGGGTTAATACGACCTCTTTCTCAATTACTTAAGAAAGATGTCGAATGGCATTGGGATACCCAATGCCAAGATGCTTTTGATGCAGTCAAGCAAAGCTTGACTGAAGCGCCTGTCTTGGCTATAGCGGATAACGAGCGTCTGTTCCACGTCGTTTGCGACGCGAGCGATTTCTCTATCGGCTGTGCTTTGATGCAGCGTGATCACGATGATCGTGATCGCGTAATATGCTATCAATCGCCTCAGTTGCGCCCAGCCGAGCGCAACTATCCAGTGCATGACAAGGAACGCCTTTCCATGAAGTATGCACTGGCCAAGTTTCGGATCTATCTCTTGGGAGATAGACCGTTTGTGGTTTACACGGACCATGTGTCGCTACGCACAGCCATGAATTCACCACACATTTATCAAAGAATGGCTCGATGGCTGTAATTCTTTGCCGAATACAAATTTACGGTTGAATACAAACCCGGAAAGTTGAACGTGATAGCGGATGCGATATCACGAAGGCCCGATTACGAGACGAAACCGTCCGTAACCGAAGGTGCCAGTGCAAACGCGATCCGTTGCACTGCTTTGTCGTCGTCAATTATACGACAAGTACGCGAGGCGTACAAAACAGACGAGGAGACACGTCTGTTGATTGATTACTTAAGTAATCAATCAAGTGAGAAGCGCGACGAAACTCCCAGAGTTCCTCCGCGCTTTCGTGCATCGATATCGACTGCACGATGGTTTGCTGCTTTACAGCACAGACCAAAAAGATGAAAGTCGCATCGTTGTTCCAAACGACGATGATCTCAAACATCAAATTATGTTTGAGTATCATGATGCACCGATTTCGGGGCATCAAGGTCGAGAGAAGACATACGCTTCTCTCGCACGTGACTTTTACTGGCGAAACCAGTACAAGTGGGTACGAAAATACGTACGCGCTTGCGAGATTTGCCAGCGCGTTAAGTCTGCGCAGTCTGCACAGGCTCCGCTGCAATCTCTGCCGGTTCCGACAGAGTGTTGGAAGTCCATTTCAATGGACTTCGTATTCGGTTT